>CM053581.1:336062395-336076034 GCA_028627135.1 Pseudochirops cupreus | reverse complement strand
ATGCTGTGTTTTGCATAAGCAGCTCTGAAAACTTACAAGCGTGTGTGTGTGTGTGTGTGTGTGTGTGTGTGTGTGTGTGTGTGTACAAATACATGTCACCTGGAGAGTGAGCCATTAAGGAAATGCCAACTAGACAAAAGGCATCTATCTTATTATGTAAGGAATAGATACATGTGCTTACTAAGGGCTAAAATGTGTGAGTGTTAAAGATAAGGTGGAAGATAAAAACCTAAGTTCTCATCAAACATTAAACTGGACAATAAAGTTGAATTCATAATCATAAACGTAAAACTGGCTTAAGAGATAAAGGAATGTTTTTAGCCTGCAATTAGATAAACTGCAAGTCTGGAATGGTTAGAAAACATGAGATTTGGTCTACTTCAATTCTATTATTTAGTTTAAGGGTAATATAATTGATTCTTTAAGCTTTAGTAAAGAGAAGGGTAACAGAGAAATCAAATCTCCCAATATGAGACTTCTTTATAGTCTCAGAAAAATAGTATCAGCATTAGTTATATTTTTGCTCTTTCTTTTCCATATACCATGATGTGGACATTTCCATTAGTACTGAACTTGGTACTTAAAATTAACTAAAATATACAGTTAGAACTCAAAGAGAACAAATTTATATAAATGAAGGAAATGGGACTGAGCATTCTCACTAGATGGGGCAGATTTTTAGACAAATAACTCATCTTTTCACTGAACCACAAAAAGGGTACTCTGTCACATTTTTCTAAAGAGTATCTGTCACTCCCTGAAGGTAGTGGAAAGTGGTATTGGATCTGGAGTTAGAAGAACTGGGTTCAAATCTTGGTGTTATTTGCTACCTATGTGACTGTGTGAGTTGAGTAACCTACAGCTCAGTTTCCTCATCTGTAAAACAGAAGTTGGAGCTGACGACCTCTAAGGTTCCTTCTAGTTATAAATTGAAGATCTTATGATCTTAAAATAATAAATAATAATAACACGCAAGAAAATATCACAAGAACAAAAAACAAACAGCACATTAATTACTTCAGGGAGTAGAATAACTTTTTAGAAGAATTATTTTGGGCAAGGCATGTTCATTTAACTAAACTTCGATTATTTTGCTACTAAACTATGTCATTTGTTTTGGGATGAGAATAGTGTTAATATGGGATGAGAATAGTGTTAATACTCTATTATGGAAAAAATGCCATTGTATAAGCTGGAAAGTCCAATGAATCAAATTAAACATATAAAACAGCATTTCTATCAGACTACAGCAAACAAATTATAGAACCCAAAACCAAATACGTCTCTGAAATTCAATGAAAACAATCTATAGGAGATTATTTTATGCTTCTTGGCTTTTTCTCATATACACAAAACATATTCTATACATTGCAATACAGTAAATGTGGAAGGCTAGTCTAGTAAGTTGCATTAGACTGTCCTGTTTGTTGACTAAGGGAAAGAAGAATAGACCAGAAACCAGAACTAGGTGCTATAATGGCTGATTTTATATAGTACCCGACAGTTTATAAAGCATTTTCTATAGCTTAATCCTAATAAAAACTTGTGACACAGGTAGGTTTGAATCCTTGCCATCATTAGCAGATCACTTAAGTTGTATCTCAGCACCCTTATCTACAAATCAGGGAAAAGTGTTACCTGCCTCAAGGACTTCACCCAACTTTTAGGAACCTTCAATTCAAAGAGTCAATCTCAGAATTTAGAAAGTAAGAGTCCCACATTAACCTGAGTTCAGTCTGAAATTCAGTGTTCCTCACATCTGCATGTATCCATTTTCTTCAAATCTGGATTTGCTAATGAGTTCCCTGAGCATTGCTGTATCAAGTATACCCTTTTCTCCTCATCAGAATTGTTTCTTTTACTTCTCCCTAACTTTTGGACTTCAAAACCATGCTTCTGCAACTGTTTAATCCTACAACATCCCTCAGTGCCTGGGGGCTCCTTGCCCAGCAATAACCTTCTGGCCCCTTTTCCCTTTAGTGCATTTCTCCAGTGACCTCCATTTTGTGGAGGGGCAGAGACTGGTCTTTATTCCCCTACTGGTCCTGTTCCTAGTTTCTGAAGTTTAAAACTACACCCGAGTACTTTTATTTCCTCCTACCCTTCCAACTTAGCTTCCCAGCTTTTCAGCTCCCTCTTAGAACATAAGTAAGCTTCTTGAGGGCAGGGACTTTCCTTTTTAGTTCTATCTGTATCCCCAGGACTTAGCTGGTACCTGACGTATAGTTAAGCACTTAATGAATGCTTAATTTCATCCCTTCCTTCCTCCCCTCTTCGGGTGACTTTTGCCTATAGAATTTTCAGTGCATGGGCTCCTACCAAAACTTTCTCTGAATTCTTTGAAATCTGTTCTTCCCAAATCTAGGACATATGATGGACCTATCCTCTCTTATAAATTCTAAGATAGAGTGTTTACTGTCCCTCTCTAGTACTCCCAAGATCATAATCATTTATAACCCTGCAATCAATAATTGCTTACATCTCCATTTTAAATAGCATTAGTGCTTGGTTTTAGCTCAGAGGCACAGCTCCATCAGAAGCTTGAACAAAAAACATATCCTACCAAGCCTGTGTGCCAGGTATATGATGTGTAACAGGTGCATTTATTTCCTCATTTTGTTTCCAGGGCGTTTACAGTATGCCCCAAAGACAATATTACTTTTCTGCTCACCAGACTTCCCCACTCTGATTCCTGGATTTCTTCAGATGAATATTTTTCTTTAATACTAGTAAGTTCATCATCTCCTATCTATCCTATCCTATGCCTTTGGAATAAGGTACATCCTGCCAGAGTCATATTGAAATCATAAGTAGGTTCTGACAAGTCTCAGTGACACATAGGATGCCAAATTTGCCTTCTTGCATCAGCATTTAGCTCCCCTTAACTGTGTGCCACACACTGTGCACTTTTTGTATAAACATTTGAGCCACTTATTTTCACTGCTGTTATGTTTCTTGGAAACCTGTGAATTTCTGGTCCTCTCTATAGCTACTGTCTCTATACTGTAGCTGCTCTCTACAGCATATAGTATGGCTGAAATGTAGGCAAGTTTCTACCTCCCCCAAATACAATTTTACCAGCCCTTGTTGGCACGTAACATGTATGGTCATTCCTATATTATAATTTCTGGTTCAAAAAAATCAAAACTCATTCCCAGTTCCCAACTTCTTAACGAACTGTTCATTTCCCGAAACTGCCTTCCTTATTTGAATCCCTTATGAACCCTCCTCATAACCAGTAAACAGAGAAAGAGCAGTTTAAGTGACCTCTTCATTGCTAAATCTGATGACTTTTCTTAATTCCCATCCTCCTCAACTATCTACCACTTCTAACATGTCTTTCTCCTAGATGATTTTCCTTTCTTATCTCTGACATTTTTCTCTTTTGCTTTTCCTGATGACCACTCTTTTCTCAGTCTCTTATTGGATCATCATCTATATACTACCACCTCATTACCATAAATGTTCCCTGGGAAACTGTATTAGGCTCTCTCTCTCTCTCTCTCTCTCTCTCTCTCTCTCTCTCTGACTTCATGTGTACTCATGGATTCAAGTATTTATCTCTACAGAAGTATGTATTTGTGTGTGTGTGTGTACACACACACATATGCATGTGTATATGTGTACACATGTGTGCTATGTATGAATAAATATGTACAGCCCTAATGTTTCTCCTATACTCCAGTCCTGCACCATCATTTTCCTGCAATTATCACCTCCTAGATTTCCCCTCAAATCTCAAAGTCAACATTTTCAAAATAGAATCAATTAGCTTTCCCACCAAAACTTACATTAACCCAAAGGTCACTATTTCTATGGAGTATACTAGCTCCTTACAAAGTTCATAACCTCAGAATCACCCTTGACTTTTTCCTTCGCTTTATTCCGTACATCTCATCACTTGTCAACCTTGTCAATTCTATTTCTCCATCTCTCACATCAGTCCCCTTCTTGACCATAATATGGCCTACACTCTTGTTTAAGACCTAAACATCTTTCACCTGTAAACAGCCTCTCAGTTGATCTCTGTTTCTAGTCTCTCTTTTCTTTGACCCCTTTCCTATAAGGTTCTAAGATATTTTGGTAAGGCATAGGTCTAACCATGTTATTCCCATGCTGAAAAACCCTGAACTCCCATTAACTCTGGGATAAACAAACTTCTCAGCAAAACATTTATGGTCTTCCACATGAACCTAGCTACTTTCCTATCCTTATTCCACAGGACTAACCTTCACAAATTCTACATGCCATCCAAAGGAAGGTATCTGCTCTTCTACAAATTTAACACTCCATTCCCTGTCTCTATGAATTCTCCTATGCTATCCTCCTATCTGGAATGCACTTTCTTCTCATGTACTACTAAAATTCTTGTTTTCCATCAAGATTAGACTGAGGAACTAACCCTTTAGTTGCACACTATTCCTGATTCCCCTGTATTGAAGCTTTCTTCCTCCTCAATTTCCCTTTGACCATACTCATTTGTATACATGTTATATCCCTCACCAACACCCAAGTAAAATATGAGCTCCCTGAAGACAAGGACTTGGATGTTATCTCTGTATCTCCAGAACCTAGCATAGTGCCTTGCACATAGCAGTCTCTGTATAAACAGCTACCAAACTGAACTGAAACTATTCTTAAAGGGCTGTGTCACATTTGTGTAGCCACTCTGTTATCCATCCTCGATGATATTTTCTGTAACTTAAAAAAAAAAGTCAGTTCATCCATAATATAACTTCTGATTAAAATTTAAACAAGACCTTCAGATTTATTAAGTGCTTTCCTCAAAACAAGCCTGGGAAGTAAAGTAGTCATCTACAATCTAATGATGAAGAAACAGGACAAAAAGAGTTAAGTAAGGGGCGGCTAGGTGGCGCAGTGAATAGAGCATCGGCGCTGGAGTCAGGAGGACCTGAGTTCAAATCCCGCCTCACATACCTGACACACTTACTAGCCATGTGACTTTGGGCAAGTCACTTAGCCCCAACTGCCCTCCAAAAAGCAAAAAATAAAATAAAATAACATTTTAAAACAGAGTTAAGTAATTTGTGTAAAGTAACATGGTTCAAGTAGTGAAGAAGGAATATGTATATATACATAAAATTATTTTGAAAAGGAAAAAAGTATACAAATACAAGATATTACATTTGCATAGATAAACAAACATAGAAGCATTTCAGATTGGTTACAATGAAAAATACAACTGAGAGTCTTAGACCATGACATTAGAGAAAGTACAAAGGACAAGCTGCCAAAATTTCAAGTCACAAAATTTACCTATGGAAACCAATTGCTAAAAAATAAACTGGGAATAAAATGGCATGTATTTCTCACGCGAAGCTATACTAATGACCAATAAAGCTGTGTTTTTATGCTTACCGGATTTCTTAATACATCATCATCTACATCAAAATTTGATGTGTCTGAAGGACTACTAACATCTGGAATATAAGGTGCTTCTAGATTTCGTATATCTTCCCAATTTATTCCTTCAAAAAATGCATGCCTTTTGAAATCTTCTATTCCATTCTGTCCTAGTCGGCGTTCTCTACTACAGATGAGTCTTTGAATGAGGTCTTTTGCCTCTTCAGATACATCTGTGACATGAGAAGGAAACTGAAATCGCTCCTACAAAAAAAGATTAAGTTCAACATTTATTCAGTTATATGCAGATATATATATTGAAAAGAATGCCAAATTTTATAGAAAATTAAGTAGTAGACAACAGTAATTAAAATGGAAGTTAAAATTCAAAAGAGTCCAAAAGTCATTTTGGAACGGTAATCAAACACCAGCCCAGACTAATACATTTTTAAAACCAGGAGGACAAAGAAGGGAATCTTAAGCCTTATTTAGTTTTAACTAATTGGAAAGGTGTAACCTGCTGTATTCTGGGTCAGACAGAAAAGTAGCACTTAAAATCAATATATATCCCTCTCTTTTTCATCTACTGAGTCATGTTCTTATGTGTCTAAATTTTCTGTAAAATACCATATTGTGGGAAGTTATGTCATTTTAGGAAGAGGATAGTGATGGCCTCTAACACTTCTTTTGATTTTTATTTGTTGGAGATGGACGAATATTGTTGTCACAAGATGAGGCCGGTATTTGAAAAGTATGGGTTTTCTGAAGACAATGAGAAGGAAAATAAAGGAGAAATCAAAAGGCAAGATAAGAGGAAAAGAGAAGAGGTAAAAGAACGGCTGAAAAGAGGAAAAATAAAGGATAAGAGCTTTATTATTTAGCTTGACTTTTCCATCTGTGAGAACCTATTTCTAGATTTAAACCTCAGAGTTTGGGTCTGACAGAAAGGCTAAGTGTAGTAGGGAAGTCAGTATTTTTGTACAGCTGCTTCTTAAGTATAACCTGGCATGTGTTATCTCAACAGAGCCTATAAGACCCAAAAGGGACACTCAGAGACCACCTAATTACTTGCAGATAGAAGGAATTAAGTAACCAGGAAAAGCTCCTGATTGTACTGAACTTAAATACTCCCAAAATGATGATATAATGATATAAATTAATTAATCTAATGATATAAAACTCAAATATTCAGACAACTTATTTTTTCATTAACTAAAAAAAGTAAAGAGTGGCCATCATCTATTTGGACAATGCTTAGAGGACATAGAAAACTTTCTATATATTTACTTTGGATTACTTTAACTTATCACTCTGCATCCTGAAACTTTTAAGAATCCAGATTCTTTGTACCATGTCCATTTCCTCACGCCCACCGTGTCTTTTGTACAAAGTAGGTAAAGATCAGTTACTCAACTTATTAACAGTTTGAAAAGGGAAAGAAATTCTAGAGGACAAAGAAATCCTCTCACCCTGACTCCTCTTTCCCTCTTCCTAAAGCAGAACCAGCTTTAGAAGAAGAGCTGGATATATTTTTCAATAAAGGGTAAGGAAGCTACTTTTAAAGTTTTGTCCTTTTTGGCAGGGGAGGGGGTGAAGGGGGAGATGCAAAGTGAAAGGGAGAGATGAAGAGACCCAGAGTTAACCATACCTAGAATTTATGAGTACTCATAATTTAATACCTTAAAAATCATTGCTCTATTCAAACATATTGTGTAACAATTAACAAAGCTGGAGAATCACTGATTTAAATGACAACCATAGCCAAACACTAGTCAGAAAAAGTTGACTTGACTAAACTGAAAATGCAAATTGTTAATTGAAACACTGATATGCAACTTAAACTTTTAGCAATTAGCAATAATTTTCCATCATATACTTTCTGCCAAAGAGAATAGTTACTCATGGTTTCCCCCATTTGCTACAAAAATGAAAATAGTACACATGATAAAAGACTCAAGTTTTGCTCCCCAGAACCAAAACCTTAAAAATGCAATGGTCCTAAAGTGATTTCAGACAGCATTTCAGAGCAAAGTATATATCTTGGGGGTAGTATTTTTAATCATATGTAGATTTTCAATTCTAAATTGTAGGCATTTTAAAACATAGTTTGACAAGTTTTATGTCACATTACAAGACAATCCCTAGGTTCATTAAATTTCATTGTGGGAATGCTTTGGTTTTTTTTGCTACTGAAATATTAGGTATATAGTATTATTTAAAGGTCAATTATCTTTATAATTCATATAATTTACGAGTCCAGCTTTTTCATAAATTATACTAAAATTATGAAGCTGTTTTCCCAATTATATTTATTGTACAATAGTTTAGATCATGTTTATAATAGTGTTAAATATAGAATATAATCAAATTTTTAGCCTATCAACTCAATCACTCAAGAGATAAAAGCATAAACTTTTCACTTTACTTTTCAAATCAATAGTTCAATTGAGAAGTTAGGTGATATTTGTGATAACAAATCTGATTAGAAATGAAAATTCAAAAAAAGAAAAAAGAAATGAAAATTCCAAACATTAACCATTACCAATATTTATAAAACACAATCATAAAATTTTCTCTTCTTACATCTTTAGGGCTGAAAACACTCATATCCAAATTTCTCAAAAACAATGTCTATTAGTATCTTGTATACAGTAAATAAGTTTATTTCAAGAAAAACTTAAGAGTAAATAACTTTAAAATGTGATATTTATATATTTAAGAAATCTTGTCTTAACAGCACACTTTCTGAAATGGGCTATACTCTACAGAAGTTATCCTTGGATAAAATTAGGACACTTTAGGAACTCTAACTATTTGTGGCCACTGGGGTACCATTTTGTAAACTGTGGTATGACCTCATTTTACATATGAGTGTTCCTGAAAAAACTGTGTAAAGTGAATAGCTGTATTTACTTATTTATTCATATTATTCCACTGTCTTTCCTTATGATTTTAGAGATGCCTTCTCACAGGAAAAAAATACTGGCATTACACTTAAAAAAACAAACACAAGGAACTTCAAAGGTCCTTTCTCAAAGCTTCTAAATGTATTTTGTAGTTCCAACTAACCTCTCCCTACAATAAATAAGATGGATAATTGATCCTCATGATTTTTGTATATTCATTAAAGATTAAATTAAAATTAAAAAAATCAAATATGTAAGTATAAAATAATTAATTCCATTTCAATAGGTAATCTGATTCTATGGAACTTGAATGTTTAAAAAGCCATACTAGCTATGCCACTGTTTTAAGCATTTTAAATTCTAAATGGTACTGAGATTTTTTTTTTTCAAGCTGGAGGTCAGATAACGCAAATCTTAATGAGTTGAACTCTAACACTAAATGGTTTACTGTCCTTTAAGTGTGGAAAGCAGTTAATTTTATTAATTTTCCTCAATATGTTTGCTGACAAACTGGTAACAAAGGGGTTTTCAAGTAGCTCTTCCCTGAATGACCCACCAGGGCATCTCTGAAGATGTTTTTGCATCATTCCTCAGAGTATAAATGCTTTAGCAGAACTTCAAATGAGCAATGAAAGACACCAAATGAATTGGATCATTGCTGTGCTTAAATTTTGTTATGTCTGAAGATGTATTAAATGAATGTGTGTAGAGTGATACTAACCAATAAAATACAGCAAATGGAATATCAGGAATTTGAAACAATTATCATGTTATTCTTAAATTCCCTAACTTGGATCCAAAGAGGATTTGGCCTAAAAACTGGCATATAATATAGTCTACAGATCAAGTCTGGAGAAGAAAGCTCTTCATCCCAATTAACATATACTTAAATCATATCACTAAAATTTCCGAAAGGACCACTGATATAGGTGAAAATTGCATTATTTTACATATACAAAGAAACAAATACTATATTACTTATTTAGAAATACCATTTCTTACTTCATGATTCATGATCTTTCCATAGGTTTCCACTAATGATTCTGCATAAAAAGGTGTTTCACCATATAGCATTTCATACATGCAAACACCTAGAGACCACCAATCACATTCTGGACCATATTTTCCCATCCCATCCTCCATTGCTTGTAAAATCTCAGGTGAAATGTAGTCAGGTGTACCCACTGCCACAGAAGACTGGACCTTAGGGAAAGAAAACAAAAGATTTTAAATTAAACCTTCCAATTGCTCGGTATTTCTAGTCATTTTTCTCTGAGGTTTACTTTTCTCACGTACAAAACTGGAACGATAAAAAGTGCACTATATTCCTTACAATTATTTTGAAAAATAATACCTTATAAGTTGTAAAGCACTACAGAAATACAAGCCATTATTAATTCTTCCAATAAAATTTTGCTACTTTGTTTTTTGCAAAGAATAACTATAAAAGAAAAAAGGAACAGTCATGGAAGAGAGTGAAGCTAATAATCATATTCTGAAAGCCCAGTATGATTAAGTAAAGTTCAATTCAAGGGATAATTTTTAAATAGTCAAATTATGTTTAGCTACCTCAATATTTTGAAAACTTTACAATATAAAATTAAATACAGATTCCATGTTAGGACAGCTGTCTTCAAACATTTGAAAGTATATTTGTTTTGGTGGATTCCAGAGTGCAAAACTAGGAACAATGGTTAGAAGTTACAATTCCTATCAATATGTATTCCCTTTCCCAACTTCCAGCCCTCCCCAAAAAAAGCTTCCTATTAATCAACAGAGTCCAAAAGTGTAATGTGGTTTTCTCAGGACATTTCTCAGGACATCTGCAGTGGAGATAACAATGACTCATGAATGCCCTTTCCATTCTGTATTCTATGCTTCTCAGAGGTGCCTTAAGATGAGGAAGAAATATGTCTACATCACTACAAAAGAGGCTATGACCATAGTGATCTTCCACATTACACTAGTTTCTACATTGCAAATTTTAGTTTAAGGTAAGCCTTAGGTTTGCTTGCTGAAGTAACAGACTATCTCACCATAAGAGGACTCATCCAAAGCAATCCATCCTCAAGACATGGACTTCCAAGTACATTATCATATATAAAGGTTGTAAATGCATTGAAAAATTTCTACCTGCACTGGAGTACTCTTTTCACCAACAGATGACAACCTTTCTACCCTTTAGTAGAAAACCTTCATTGCTATAGCCAAACAATTTCATCACTTGGCTAACCTACTGAAATGTATAGCAAAACATGTAATGTTAATGTGCAGTTCTACAAACTTTATCTCTCAAGTTGTGCTATCTTGAAAAAATTTATTACAAAGTAAATTGGTAAAAGGAAATTCTTTAGCTCATTATTTCTCAAAACCATGGTTGATGACCAATGGTTCCTTAATAATTTTAATTAGATGGCCAGGAGAAAAAAAAATTATGCCACATAGAGTTGTTTAATTAGTCTCTAATGTTAATAAGCCACATTTTATGATATTCAATGTATCATTAACGTTGCACAGTAAGAAAGGTTAAACTGTAAGTAATTTTTGTAGATATTACAGTTCGTTTCACCTCTATAAAACCAAATAAAGTATTTCTGAGATCTGCTTGAGGAGTGGGGAGACAAATGGAGCCAGAAGCTGCTCTGAGGATCTCTGAAAAGCCTGAAATTCCTATCTCAGAATGATTCAGGCAGCTAAGACTCCTAACTTTTTTTTTTGGCAAGGGACACCTGTGGCCTAGGTGTTTGGAGGCTACACGCTGTCGTCTCCAGTCCTAGGGCCTAGGAGGGAAGAAGAGAAAGCAAGAAACTATTGCTCTAATTGTCTTTCCCTCACCAGCTTCCTATCTCAAAACTGAAACCAAGATTGCCTGGATTTGATCTTAGGCAGATAATGAAGGAAGATGGTGTTGCCCCATCTTAACACCAGGCAGCCCTGGGACCAATGTCGGTGTTATTTGAAAGAGTATTATATAAAATGTATGTTTTTTAAAAAATCAGACAGTATGATACAATAGAAAAATAAGTGCCAGACATGGAGTGAAGAAGGTCTTAAATGCAAATTTTGCCCTTGAAAGTTGTGAGTGATGTGTCCAGGGTAAGCTTCACCTTCTTCACATATCCATGGGGACAGTGGTAACTGTAGCACTTATTTTACAGAATTGTTGTGTGGATCCAGTGAGTGTGTAAAAGTGCTTGGTAAACACTGAAAGGTTGCATGAATGTCATCTATTATTTTAACCTTAAACTAGTCTAAATTAAATTTAATCAGATTGATTTCCTACCTGAGATACAATGGTGGAATAGGAACTTGGACTGGGAGAGCAAAGAATTCAAAAGTAATTCCAGAACTTCAGTCAGTCAGTCAATAACCATTGGTTCAGTTTCTAGTATATCAAGCACTAGGTTCTGTGCTAGGGCCCCGAAAGAGGCCAGGCCTGCACAGGGCTTTGGACAATGACAGGACAAGATGGGACAAGAGCACTGAGCTCAGGGCGGGACTCAGATGTGGCAGCGTGCGGTAGTAGAGAGGGTGCTGGACTGAGAGTTAGGCAGATCTGCATTCAAACACCACCTCCAGTACTTACTAGGTATGTGATTCTGGGCAAGTCACTTCACCTCCTTGGGCCTCAGTTTCTTCATATATAAAATGAAGGGGGTGGACTAGTTGCTAAATGATTTGTCCAGGCCAATGTGTCAGGGGCAGGACTTGAATCCAGGCCTTCCTGACTCTGAGGCCAGCTCTCTATCCACTATGCCACACTGCCTCTAATAATAACAAGAACAATTATTACAACAATAAGATATAGTAAAATTCTGTGTGCAGTATGTCAAAGTACCTTCTAGTTTTATCTAAACCGAGCTTTCCTACTTTTTTCATGATACATGAATTTTATAAGGCAAGAATGAGTTGGTTAAAGAAACAAGTTCTGTTTAACAATGAACTAAATTTTTAGCAGTAACTCAAGATGACATCAAATAAAGAGAAAATATACTACAGAAATTACTAACATCATCAACTGATAAATCAGTTCAACATTTAAAAATTTCCACACGAAAATAAGATTTTGGGGCAAAAGGAGAACATCGTCTTCTAATAACAGAATTTGAACTTAGATTTCCCTGACACCAGGCCTGGTTCTCTATCTGTTGCACCCCCTGGAAATGAACTTTGCCCACAGTCCCTAGGTTCCAGTGACTGGCCCTCACACTCAACTGGTGTCAGAGGCATGGCTTGAACCCAGGTCATCCTGGCTCTGAGATCAGTTTTCTATTGATTATACCACATCTTTTAAAAAAATTAATACTACTTCTTCAATACTTCAAAGACGTGTAATCTCTGTCACTGTGTATACCACTCCTACCAACACAAACTGCAGCCTTATAGTCTTCATGAGTCACTTTAACTAAAGAACTTATTATCCTTACACCAATATGGTCACTTTGAGACTATAAACTTCATAGTTAAATTTGTCCACAGGTGACAGAATAGTATTTTTTAAATTAAGCTACTTAGTAAGAAACTCTAAATAAGTAAGTTACTGAAAAACAAAAACATTTAATATAGTTTTGTGGTATCAAGATAATTTTATTTAAGGGCATTCTATAAATATCATGAGATAACTAACCGTTCCCAGTACCAGAGTTTTAAAAAACACTCTGGTCAGCTGCTAGTACTAAGTAAAATGTTCATTTATGATCATATCAATAATATATTTCCTCAAAAAATAATCATTTACATTGCAAATGTAAAACCAAGGAAAAACTCTAAACTACATACAGTTCCATCGTCATTCATCTTCAAACATGATCCAAAGTCTGCCAAGCGAATGTGACCATTCATATCCAAAAGAACATTGTCAGGTTTAATATCTCTGTCAGTTAAAAAAAAAAGTTGAATTAATTCAGTCCAATATAAACAACATTGAGTAAAAGTCCTAATTTAGCATTACATTTGTTGAGAAGATGCTAATGTGATTTAGTGAACAGTTTTAATATGATAGTTTTTATGATTCAAAGAAAAATGTTTCAGGACAATGCTAAAGTCAGTCTGGTGTTTAGCTTTAACCAGTCACATTCAGAGAGAACACAAAAGAATTATGCAATAGTCTATATTTTACATATTACTGTAATACTTCTATCCTTATAAAATAATAATAGTTAGCATATCTATATTACCAAAAAAAGCATCTCTATTTTACAAAAATGAATTCATTTGTGAAATTGTGAGGAGAGAGAGGAGAGTGAGAGGAGACAGGGAGAGTCAAAATGGGGTTGAGCATGGAAGAGGCAAGAGAGAATTGCTACAATAGAGGGGGAAAAGAGGAAGGTAAAAGGTTAAGAGTCAACCTTACTCTCACGAAATTTGGC
>CM053581.1:336029935-336061895 GCA_028627135.1 Pseudochirops cupreus | reverse complement strand
GTAGGCAGAGGTTAAGTGACTTGCCAGGGTCACTCGGTGAATAAATTATCTGGGGCGAGATTTGTAATATCTGAGGACAAGGTCTCCCAGACAATAGACCTGGTATTCTACCACTATGCCACCTAGCAATGAACACTAGGTTCCAGTGACTTGCCCACTGGAAGGGGCTCACACAATCAGTCTGTGTCAGAGGCTGGATTGGAAACCAAGTCATCCTGACTCTGAGATCAGCTATTTATTTAGTACACCACACAGACCCGCTTACTCTTTCAAAGCACTTCACACACAAACAGTATTTTCCCTAACAATACTCTTGTCTACACTATTCTGCAAAAGGATCAGAATAACTGTACAAAGTAAATTTTATTTCCTAAATAATTTCTTCCCAAAAGTTTTCCTCACCTTTAAAAAAAATTAGTATAACATATCGACTCAGATTTTAAAGATGTACAGAAAACTTCTATTCATGAGGTACACGACAACAAAACTAGGTGTTACACACCCCTGGAAAGAACCTGTGCTGAGTCTACTGGCATCTCCTGCTATGAAAAACTACCAAGGGATATTACCATGGAAATCACACTGACTAGGTCCATTGCATATCTGTTATGGGATCCCACAGGGGCCTCACTGCAAACGTTCCCCACATCCCCTAATCATTTCATGATACTACTCTCTGCAGTAGCTGTTGCAAGCCCTGCCTTTTCTCCAGTCTCCCACATACTCTCTCACCCCAATTTCTTCAGAAGGGGATTTCAGGACGTTTTCCTGGAGTTTCCCCTGTTCATCTCACATCACTCAAGACATCTTCCCCTACTCTTTCCATTTCAGTTTCAGATGAAGATGTGGTCCTCCTTTCTAGGGCAAACTCTACTACATTAATCCCTGATTCCATCCTCATATTTTTTCCCAGTAAACTGTAAGCAATGTCATCTGCACCCTCTTGTATCTTCAATCTCTTTCTAACTAGAAGCTTCTCTTCTATCTAACAAACATGTCCATGTCCCTTCTATCCTTAAAAAGCCCTCATATAATCTTACTCTCCCTCCTAGCTATTATCCTGTATCTCTCCTGCCCTTTTCAGCTAAACTCCTTGAGAATTTACATCCTGTACTTAGTTCCTCCACTGTCTTTTCTCTTATTCTTCTCTAAAACCTGTGTAATTTGGCTTGCAAACTCATCATTCAACTGAAATTGCTCTCTCCAAAGTTACTAATGATTTCTTAATTGTAAAATCTAATGACTTTTTCTCCAATTCTCCTCTCCCAATTCAGAGGCTTTTCACTTGTTCTCCCCAACACCTGCAAAGCTGAGCCTCTGGCTTCCTTCAAGACTCAGTTCAAATTCTATCTTCAGCAGGAGGCTTCTCCTGGTTTGCAATCCTCCCCAGCCCTAGCTGCTAGTGCTAGTTAGCAAGAACTCTCCATCTATTCTATATGTACCTTGTATGTAACTAATCCCTTATTAGAGTGTGAGCTCCTTGAGGGCATGGCCCGTTTGGCCCTTTTTTGTCTTCCCGGCACTTCGTACAGTGCCTCACACAAAAGAAGCGTTTAAGAAATGCCTGTTGCTTTTTCGTCTGACATCTTGTATATCGCGCCTCTGCACAGGCTGCTCCTCATCCTGGAACATACTCCCTCCCTCCCCACTTGCTTCCAGGCTCAGCTCAGACAGTACTCCTGACTTCCCTGGTTGATGGCACAGTGATCTGTATTTGCTGATTTGTTCACATGCTCTATCCCCCATGTTTCTCGAGGGTAGAGGCTTTTTCTTTTTTGTCTTCATTTTATCTACTACACCAAGCACGGCACACATATTAACACTTCATAAATGCTTGATGACTCAAGTTACTGAACAGGCCTTGCTTTCTGTATCTGTACCACAGCAGTTTCTTTGCCCCTAAAGGAAATGGAGAAATGGTTTAGGATGATTACACAAAGGCCATCTTATGTGGGATCCTCAGTGTTGTTTCATTATTCTTGTTGTTCAATGTACAGATAAAGTCACTCTGAAATAAAATAAGCCAATCTGGGTTATACGCCTTAACAAAATGTTGCTGATATTCAATCATATGGTTCATTTCCTTTCATTCCTAGCAATATGATTTCTTTAGTAAGACAGACATTTATACTAAAATCTCAACCTTTTGGCCTTCGTAAACTTAACACTTTTATGTTGAGATGTACAAGGCAAATGAATTTGATGTCTTCAGAGATAAACAGGAAGATACACACCCTCCTCACATATCTCTTTATCCCCTTACCATCCTCCCCCCCCAGCTCAGAACTCTGGCTCCTCACTCTGAGATAGTGACAATAAGAACATTGCTTCTCCCTTTTCCATTTTGGATGGGACAGAGTAATTTATACATGATGAAGAGGAATGGATGGGTTGTGGTCTATAAAACAGATTTCCTTACAGTTTCTTTCTTACCAAACCCCAAATTCTTTCAAATATCTCTATTACAGTCAAGAGTACTACCATCCCTACAAGTCACCCTGGTTTACAGTCTGGGTGTTGTCTTCAACTACTTACTCTCTCCTACCTCACATATCCAATGAGTCACCAAATTCCATCATTTCTACCTCTGCATCTCTCCTAAATAATCCCTATGATCTACTCAAATTAGCCACCACCTGGTTCAGGCCTTCATCACTTTTTTTTTCCTTCATTACTTTCTGTCTGAACAGACTCTGAAATGGTCTTCCTCGTCTCAGGTCCCTCTCCTCTCTGATCCATATTCCACAAAGCTGCCAAAATGATTTTCCTAAAGCTTAGGACTCACTCAGTCACTTCCCTAATCAATAGACAAACTCCTACAATTAACTCTAAAATCAAACATTATTTTATCTTTACTGCTTCATTTTAAATTTTGCCTTTATAATGTATATAATTATCAGCACAGAAGAAATACATATAATTTGTAAATAAGTAAGGTTACTTATACACACACACATATATGAAGACATATGGGGGTACACACTTAAAAAATTTTTACTGAAAGAGGCATGTGATCAAAAAAGTATAGAGACCACTGCTTTCAGACAAGCCTAACAATGATGAAGGTCAAGTTGTTATATAGAGTGAGAAAATGAAATGGATGACTTCTGGAGGTATTTCTAGATCAGAAGTTCTTAACCTTTTTTTGTCATGGATCCCTGTGGTACTCTGGTAAAACCTGTCTCTTCTCTATTTATGTGTTGTTTTTATAAAAAAACACTGCTGAAAGAAATTCTAGATGAGAGATTAATGAAAATAAAGATATATATATATATATATTTTTTTCCTATCCAAAGTCACAAACCCTGTGAAATCTATCCACAGATCTCCTTGGACCCCAGATTAAGAATCACTGTTCTAAACTGATACTTGTTATTCTAAGTATTCAAAGGGGGTGTTTTAACACATTAATTGCACAATCAATGAATTTATAATTAATCTGATAAAGTGTACAAGTAAAAGCTCTGGATTTGGAGTTTAAAAGTCTTGGCTCAAATCCTGGCTCTACCACTCAGCACCCTGGCAGCAGTCACTAACCTCTCCTAGTTTCAGTTTCCTTGGATCTGGAGAGTTACATGGCCTACCTTGGAAGAGTTTCTGTGAGAGAAGCATTCTACAAATTCTAAAGTCCTCCAGAGATATTAGCTATTATTACCTGTAAAATCAGGAGATTGACTTAGATCTCTAAGCTCCCTCCTGATTACAAAAAAGGCTGATACTATGATCATACCTGTGTACATAATGCAACTGATGAATGGAGTGTATGGCCAGCACCATTTCACCAATGTAAAATCTTGCCATATCTTCAGGAAGCTTGTCTTCAAACTTACTGAGAAGTGTCAGTAAATCTCCACCAACATAGTAGTCCATTACCAAGTACTATAAATAAAGGAGGGAAAGAAGAAAGCGGATATTTAGTCATCACTAGTAAAGACAAGTATGACAACAGCTAAATTCTTATCATTAATCAGAAGTGAAAAGACTGCTTAAGGAAAGAGTTTATTGTAACAAGCATGAAATTAAGTCATCTCTGAGTTATAATTGTTTTTCCTCCTTTAGATAATCTAATGCCATAAAACATTTTATTCCAATTTCTTTCTTAATTACTTATAATCAACTGAAAATTGGCAGACAAGAAGACAAAGAGAGTCAAGTTTTTTTTAAAGTACCAAAAGAAACCAGAATCATACCTTTGGTAATGCTATACTAGTGAGAAACCTTGCAAGCAAAATATGAAAAAAATTTAAAAGTTCAAAGACTTATACAGACAGTTCTCACTTTATGTAAATAGACCATTCCATAGACTGCTATATAAAGTGATTTTTACTCAATGCTAATTTGCTTTCAAATGTGGGGAAGGAACAGAGGGAAGAAGGGAGCCAGCACATGGTTCATGGACATGTGGGGGCCAGGTCAGGGACAGAGAAGTGAGAACAGAAAGAGAAACAGGTGGGTCAGGAGTCAGTCACATTGGGGGGGGGGGGGGGCGGCCAGCGGGGCACATGGGCCAAAAAGAAAGGAAAAACACATGGGGGCAGGAGTGCTAGTGGTAAGGGGGCACAAAGACACAGGGGAAGAAAAGAAACACGTTGGGGCAGGAAGGGTGAGACAGACAGTACTCTGTTGCAAGTGGATAAAAGACAGACACACAGACAGTGGGTGTAGCAGGGCAAAGGTCTCCTCTCTTGACGCCCAGAGAACTCAAGCCAAGCCCCAGATCTGACAGAAGTGGCCGCCTATTCCCACACACATTTATTCTTTGGCTTTTACTTGGAGGGTTATTACGTTTGGGTTTTTTTTTGAAGGGGTGGCTATAAATCACCAAGCTGAGAGGGCAGGAGTAGAGAGAGAGCTCAGTACTATAAAGCTTTATTGTGGTGGTTCACTAAGTTTACTGTCTTAATCAGAAAATCTTCTTATAAAATTACAGATTTTGATGTTTTAGCTATCAGCTGCACACTCCTGACCTGTAAGGAAACTCGCTTTCAAAGCAACTTTATCTTTCTTCTGAGACATTTTGGGGCAGATCCATCTTTTTTTAAATTTTCCCTCTTAGATTTCTTTTCAAACTCTGTATACCAGCATGAGCTTCCTTGTACATCTTCAATGTACTATGAGAATTGTTTTTTATAATCATCTTCATCCACTTCCATACAACCCACAACATTTTGGCCCAGATGTACTCATGATATGCTTCAGCATGGAACTGCTTGCTCTCTGAATCATAACCAAGCAAGTATCTGGTATTATGAGGAAAACAGACCACCATCAACAGTTCCCTTAAGGGCCCCAAAGTCTTTGTTTCCAGTGGTAGTTCTGAAAAGACCTACCCCCGGGTAGCATGTAAAGCACCAGGTTGACCACTGATGCTTTTCACATTGCCCTTATCTGCAGCCACTTCCACCTGATCTTCACAGATCTCATCCATGGCAAATCTCTCAAGAAGCCACTGAACCAGGACTGTACGATAAGCTGCAGCATAATTTGTCAGGCCAACCTTCACACCACATTCTGGCAACTCATGAGCATAAGCTGCATAGATAATCATATCCCCTTCTATACGGGCATAAACAATCTGGTAGATGTCGGTAACTCAGACTGTCATCCTATACTTTGGCATGTTATACTTGTTTTTATCCTGGATTACTAAATGTTTCTGTGCATGATAATTTGTTTTTCCCCTACTTTCCTCCAGAATTTCACTTGATGGCTCCTGAAGTAGGCCTTATTTTTTGGAATATGGATTTCTTTCAGAATTCTTTATGTAAAGTCAAATTTATACAATGTGAATTTACATACAGTGAAAACTGTTTGTATGTGAAAACAAGCATAAGACATAAAACCAGAAATGGTTAAATCTGGAAGAATAAAGATTCAATGAAAAAGTTTATCATCTTAACAATGCTATGTATTAATCACTAGTTGGTCTTAGTCAAAAAATATACTTTGGTAATTTAAAAAAATCTTATAGGTAGGACTGAAATGAAATTTGCTTTTCTAAAGAGGTTCTGCTTTCTCTCTCAAGTTCTTTCACTGAATGTTATTAATAAGAGTGCATGAGAAAAAAAGCAAGGCTTTTAAAAAACACTAGTACATTCAGTTCATACAAAATATGCAGCTCTTATGCTCTGTGTAAGGTGTTCATTCTTAAAGAAATTTTATTTGTTATCATGGCCCATTAACAAGTTCATCATTCAATTAAATAAACATTTAGTGTCTACTATGTGCATGTGTACTAAAATTATCCTCTGTTGCCCCTCATGGTATAAGAGTTTAGAAAGTTATACCAGTAGAGCATAAGCTCTAGCAATTCTTACCAAGTCACGAAGACCTAAAGCAAAGATTTCATTGACAGTCTATGAAAGCTAAGGAACCAGAGTGAAATGTTAACTGGGAAATATTTAACAAAATAAATAAAAACACAATAAAACATAGTATGTGGGTAATAGTGGTGTTCTAAGTCAATATGTGGCCTGCAAGATTCTAATGTATGTTTAGTAACTGTTACGAGTTTGACACCAGTAACCTAGAATATATTTATGGGGCATATTTTTAAATGTGCTTGTCTTCCCCAATAGAATATAACTCATTATGAATAGAGATTGTTTCATTCTTTGTATCCCCAGTACCTAGAAAAGAGTAGGCATTCAATAAATACTTACTGAAGAACTGACTGATTAATTTAAGGTGTGGACATGCACTGCTAAAAATTTCCTTACCCTAGAGTCTAGGATCTAGGCCAACAAAATTACAGGCCCAATCTATATCCCTGTCTTAAAACAAATTATTTTTAAAGTTAAAATTTATTTTTAAAAACTATGATATACATCTCAATGAACCTTGGCTGGGAAGTGCCCTCTCTACAAATACTCACCAATACTTTTCCACATGTTTACCCTCATCCTTCCCTTCACAAGTTACTGAGTATCGAGGTGTACATTTACTGATTTAGTTCAGAAGATCTTGTTAAGTTCATGTCTACTTTTTGTCTTTATCCTCTACAACAGTCACCTATAAGGTGGTCTATTTGCTTATTTCTATCATTAGTGAAGAGATGACCATAATCTCTCATGAAATTATGTTTCACATTGCCTTTGGGTACATGATGAAAAACATCACACCAACTCCTTTGTCTCTTCAAGGAGAATCTGTAAGCTATTTTCATTTCACTGACATTTTCTCTTCACCTTCTGATTTAATTTATAATACGAATATTACCATGGATGTGATTAATAATTCTGGTAGTGTATTGTATAGTATTCTAATAGGTTATTACATAAAGACCACACATTGAGTACAAATGTTAAAATTACTATTTAGAGACAGTTTAAATGTATGTTTGGCCCAAACCTTAGCAACTTCCACCCCCTTATCTCTTTTAACGTAGAAAAGACGTGCATAACACTAAAGTCTATTTTTAAAAATCTGCTTTATTTGCCATGATTAAATAATTCATTCCTAACTAAACTATCCTTTCCCTAGATTGCACTTGAAAATCTTCCCAAATTATTAGACCTTGCCAAAGCTTGCTCTCTAGAAATACAACCTTCAATAAAACTATTAAATATTTTACAATATATTATGTACTCCTAACGGAGGAATTTTTTCAGCTCTTCTCTAATGCTAATCTTTATATAAAAGTTCCTTCCCTGCATTACTAGTGGAGTTATGAACTGATCCAATCATTCTGGGGAGCAATTTGGAACTGTGCCCAAAGGGCTATAAAAATGTGCATATCCTTTGACACAGAATACTATTTCTTAGATCTGTATCCCAAAAAGATCATACAAATGGGAAAAGGACCCACATGTACAAAAATATTTATAGCAGCTCTTTTTGTGGTGGCAAAGAATTGGAAATTGAGAGGATGCTCATCAATTGGGGAATGGCTGAACAAGTTGTGGTATATGGGATGGGATGGAACGGAACGGAACGGGACGGGACGGGACGGAACGGGACGGGACGGGAAGGGATGGGATGGGATGGGATGGGATGGGATGGAATGGGATGGGATGGGATGGAATGGAATGGAATGGAATGGAATGGAATGGAATGGAATACTATTGTGCTATAAGAAATGAGAAACAGAAAGACTTCAGAAAAACCTGGAAAGACTTGAACTGATACTGAGTGAAGTAAGCAGAACCAGGAGGATATTATACACAGTTAACAGCCACAATGTGCAATGGCTAACTTTGACAGACTTATCTCTTCTTAGCAAGGCAAGGATGCAAAACAATTTCAAAGGACTCACGATGGAAAATGCTGTCTAGCAGTGAATAGAGCACTGGCCCTAGAGTCAGGAGGACCTGAATTCAAATCCAGCCTCAGACACTTAACACTTACTAGCCATGTGACGTTGGGCAAGTACCTTAACTCCAACTGCCCTGCCTTCCCCCCCTCCAAAAAAAGAAAGAAAGAAAATGCTGTCCACATCCAGAAAAGGAACTATGGAGTATGAATGTAGATTGAAGCATATTATTTGCTCTCTCTCTTTCTGTTTTTTTTTCTTTTTTTTTTGTTTCTTCCTTCTTGTGGTTTCTGCCATTGGTTCTAATTCTTCTTTACAACATGACATATAAAAATAGGTTCAATATGAATGTATACGTAGAGCCTATTATCAAATTACACACCATCTTGGGATCAGGAGAGAGAGAGAAAATTTGAAATGCAAAATCTTATGAAAGTGAAAGTTGAAAACTAAAAATAAATAATTTTTTTTTTAATTCCCTTCCCTTCATTTACACTACCAAACTCCTTCATTCTATAAAGTAAACTGAAAAACTACTGAAAAGTCACAGTAGTGGGTACTATAATAATGTAAAAAGAACATTTGACGACTAGGCCAAACCTAATACTTTAAACCTTAGAGGAAATCTGCCACTTATTCAATTCTGCCTTTATCCTACTTTCAAAGCTAATATGCTAGTTTAGACATTTGATTTTAAAAATAATAACAGAGATAAATTATTACTACATCTTATTTAGTCAGCTGAGGGGAACAGAGATTCATAAGCTGTTGAAGCTGGGAAAAACTTGAGGATCAATCTAGTCCAACTTACTCAAATATGCAGAACAGTAAATTGAAATTAAGACTGGGGAAATGACTTGTTTAGGATTAAAAATTAGTTGCATATCTAGGACTAAGATATACATCTCTTGATTCCCAATACATTGCTGTTCCCACTATATCATGATTTCTACTTAACTAAGCACCTAGGAAATACATAAATGGTAATAAAATTAGATATAACTAATGCTTGCAATATAAGCTGGTTTCAGTCCCATTGCCACCATAGATAAAATGCACTACTGTGTTGTTTGCATGAATGCTTGCTTTCACACAATAGATAATGGATGTATCCTCAATACATTATCTCATCTGATCTTCATAACACCCTGTGAAATAGGTGCTGTTATTAACCTAATTTTATTTTATTTTATTTTTTATTAACCTAATTTTAAACATAGCAAAACATAGCAGAAAAGACATGAGAAAGAGGAAGAATCTTTCATACTATTCCCTCTACTGACCAACATGATTTCAGCAGCAGCCCCCTGCCTCTACTAAGAAAACAGAAGTTCTGACACCTAAGAAATGAGAGAGGAAATGTTTTAGAATGGCTTCAGTCTATTAAAAGTGGAGAAAATAATATACCAATTCACCACACTTAAACACTGTATTTATCGGGATTCTCAGTTTTCCAATGATCAAGGATGTGAAAAAATGGGATTTAAGAATTTTTGAATCTGATGGTTGAGCCCTAGGAAACAAACTACAATGGTGTCAAATAGTTAAATTCCAAAAACTGATAATGATTTTATCAGAGGAAATGACAACAAAGAAGTAAAAAATCTCTGCTTTATTACTGTACCCTAAGGATAATGAGACTTTTCTGTCAGACTTGCAGCTGAAACCTTTCACATGTGTTATCATCTCCATTAGAAGGAGCTACTTGAGAGCACACAGTGTATCCCTAGCACTTAGTTAAACAATACTTTGCACACAGTAATCACAAAGGCTTCTTCAAGTCTCTCTCTCTCTCACACTACTCCAGTCTATCCTACACACTGGGTCCTAGTGTTGCCCAAGTGCAGCTCTGATCATGTTCCTACCTTCCTCAGTCACTCCCCTAACTCCATCATGCAGCGGGATGGCACTGTAGGTAAAGCAGGAGGTCTATCGTCAAGGAAGACCTGAATCTAAATTCTGCTTCAGACCCTTACCATGGCTATGTGACCCTGGCCATGTCATCTGTTTGTCTCTCAACTGTAAAATTAGGCTTATAATAGTTCCTAACTCCCAATATCAGTGTGAGGATCAAATGAGATATTTGTCAAGCACTCAGCAGAGTAGTGGCACATTGTTAGCCCTATATAATTCCTTTCCTTTCTTGCCCCTCTCATCAATCCACCTGATTTCCTATTGCCTGTCTGTAGGACCCTGTAGGGTCAAATATAAACTCCTCTGTTTAGCTCTTAAAATCCTTAACAACTGATCCCAACTTCAATGGACATTACTCCCTAACCCTCATTCTGTGATCTACCCTGATGGATCACATGAAATGTCCTTCTCTGTATTCCTCACATTAAACAGTTCAATTCCCATTTCCAAGCCTTTATATACTAGCTATACCACATACCTGGAATGTATTCCTCCTAACTAATCTCCACCTGAAAGAGTCCCTCTCTTCCTTTAAGATTCAGCTCAAGAAATCAACTAAAAGGTTACTTGAAATAATTAACAACTTTAGCAAAGTTGCAGGATATAAAATAAACCCACATAAATCCTCAGTATTTCTATGTCACTAACAAAGCCAAGCAGCAAGAGACAGAAAGAGAAATTTCATTTAAAATAACTGTAGACAATATAAAATATTTGAGCGTCCACTTGCCCAGACAAACCCACAATTACAAAATACTTTTCACACAAATAAAGTCAGATCTAAATAATTGTAAAACTATAAATTGCTCATGAGTAGGTCAAGCTAATATAATAATCCTACAAAAAATAAATTAATTAAATTAAATTTTGATTATTTTATGGTTCTTTCTATTTACACTGTTGTAGTTGTTTTAAATACTCAGGGTGTTTCAAACATTCAGTTTTCTAGACAATCCTACCTAAATTAATTTATTCAGTGCCATACCAATCAAACTACCAAAAAATTATTTTATAGGCATCAGTTCATGTAAGTCTTTTTATACTTCTCTGTATTCATAATGCTCGTTATTTCTTACAGCACAATAATGTTCCATTACATTCATGTGATACAATTTGTTTAGCCATTCCAACTGATGGACATCTACTTTGTTTCTAGTTCTTTGCTACCACCAATAGGCAACTAAGATTTTAAAAGAATGGTTTTTAAAGCATTCAGAGAAAGGGTAGATAGAACCCCAAGACCTAAAATTCTAGAAAGACAGCCCAAGAAAGCACAATCAAAAACTATTTAGGTAAGGAGGCAATAAAGTTTTAAAAATACATGTACAGACGATGAAAGTAAAGTTGAGGAACACAGAAGGGGAGCAGCATCCTATAAGAACAGTATAAGAAGCACAAAAGCAGCTGAGGCTAACAAGTACTAATAAGACAACAAAAAGGGCTGGATAGTGGTTGTGGGTTTTTTGTGAAAAGAAAAAGGAGCTGCAGCTACTGCTCAGTTTGGATGAGCAAAGATAATGGACAAAGAAAAAGACTGGCTGAATGAACTGGAGTAGAAGGTGGCTATTACTGAGACGTGCCCCTAAGAAACATTTCTTCTCTTTGAGTCACGACACAGTAGGAAAAACTCTATATTTGGAGTTTTCATCAGACCCATATTCAAAGTTACTACTTGAGTGATCTTGCGCAAGTCATTTCATCTGTATGGTCCTCAGTTCTCTCATTTATAAAACAGAAAGGTGGAGCTAGATCTACAACCTTTTAAAGCCATCCAATCTAGTTCTAAATATATGATCTTATTTTACAATATCTATCTCTTTAATTATCTAAAGCAGTGGTTCTCAACCTGTGGGTTATGTTCAATTTGAAACAATGAAAATACATCCTGCATATCAGATAGATTCATAACAGTAGCAAAATTACAGTTATGAAGTAGCAATGAAAATAATTTTGTGGTTGGGGGGTCACCACAACATGAAGTACTGTATTAAAGGGTCGTGGCATTAGGAAGGTTGAGAACCACTGATCTAAAGGGTGATTAAATGGGAAAGGGATTAGACTTATTCTGCTTGCCCTCATTATGATACTCTTGTTGAATATTTCTCTGAATGGAAGTCTATGAAGAAAAATTTGTTTCAGGCAAAATTAGATGTGTGAGAGGTAGCAAGATATAACAGAGCAGTTGTTAAACTTTTTGATGTGAGGACCCCTTTACACCACTAAAAATTACTGAGAACCCCCAAAATCTTATGTGAGTTAGAATTATATCTATCAATATTTACCATATTAGAAATTAAAAAGTAAGAAATTAAAAAACTTAATTCATTTGAAAATAGTAATAATAATCATGTGTTAATATAAATAACATATTTTTATTAAAAAGAATTATATTTTCCAAAAGAAAATTTTTAATTAGAAAAGTGATATATTTTTGCAAACCTAGTATCTGAGAACTTAACAGAAGTCTTATCTGCTTCTGCTTTAAATCTAGGACAATGCTGTTTGGGTTGAAGTAGAATAAAATCTGCTTTCACATAGGTATGTAGTTAGAAAAAGGAGGAAATAATGTCTTAGTATTATTATGAAAATTGTTTTGACCTCAAGGACCCTCAGAAAATATATCGGGGACCCTCAGATATCTGTGCAGCACACTCTGAAAATCACCACTGGTAAAAGTGAAAAACAGTGCTGGATTTATACCTCTAATACTAACTAGCTATCAAAGGCAAGCTGCTAAACGGCTTATCTGTAAAATGGGAATATTAACATCTACAGTTTTAACTACCACATATGAAAGCAGTAAGGATCACTTAGGCAGGACTACTGTGTTTTTTTGACTTGCAATATTACAGGTAGAAAAATGTCAACTTAGCCTAAATAGGATGCTGGAAACTTCTAGCTTAGAAGATTCAATTCACAGAAGATTCCAGATGTGTGCACACCATAGCAAGAGCAGGAGAGAAGGGAGGGGATACCAGAAAGGAAGAACAGCACACCTGGGGCATATGTAGCTTATTAGGACAAGCCCCCAAAATATCAGTTATTATCATTATTATTATTATTATTATTATTATTATTATTATTGGGCTTGGTCTTTTAAACAAGTTTCTAAAGGATAAGAAGAGTACATTGTTAAATCTTTTAAGTTTGTTGCAAACTTGGGGAAAAAAACTCGAATAGTAAAATACCAAAGTTATGAAGATAAACAACTAAAATTATGCTTACAAAATGATGTTCAGATGTGAGCAGGAAAGGGATGCTGAGATCTTTTTATATTACTTCCTTAAGAAGTAATCCCAATGTGCTATACATGATCAGAAAGAATACTGAATATAAAAACTGGGGAGCTTCCCCTATGATCCCATTCCCCTGACCATGTTCTAGCTTTACTCTTCCCTCCCTTTAGGTTCCGGACTCGATATGGTTATCAGCCCTTTTAATGATGGCTGCCCACTGCTCATAGGATAAAATACAAATTGTTCTGAAGAATCCAAGGCCCTTCATAATCTGGTTCTAACCAACACTTCCAAATGTATTTCACTTTACTCTTCTCTTCATGTCACAGAAATATTGAAGGACTGAAAGCTAGAAGGGACTGTTTTGTTTATCTGCCCCTGACCATTCATTTTATAGTTGAGGATTCTAAGGCTCACAAAGGTAAACTGTCTTGCTTCCAAGATCAGACAGTCTAGTAAGTGCTAAGTAGCAGAGTCAGAAAATGAACCCAGGCCCTAATTCCAAATCCATTACTCTTTCCCACTGAATCATGCTACCTAGATGTATTCTAAGTTTCAGCCAAACAGAGCTCCTGTTTCCTGTTCTGATCTTGTCCAGCCTGCCTCTGTGTATTAGTTTAGGCTCTCACTCACGTCTCGGTCATTCTCCCTCCATTTTTCTATTACTAACACCTTTAACGCCCACCTCATCTTAATTCAGAGAAAACTGTATCTTACTTCTCAAATTTTTTTGTAAGAGTTTAGAATCTCGACTTTTCCATTATAATATTCTACCTTTCCCTCCAAAAAAAAAAAAAAGATCAATGCTTGGGGTGGGTAGGTGGCGTGATAAATGAAGCACTGGCCCTGGATGCAGGAGGACCTGAGTTCAAATCCATCCTCAGACACTTAACATTCTAGCCATGTGACCTTGGGTAAGTCACTTAACCCCAATTGCCCTGGCCTCCCCCCCTCCAAAAAAGCAAAAAAAAAAACCCCAAAACATTCTACCCTTTAATCATACTTATTTGTGTATAGGTATCTTAACCC
The DNA here is from genome assembly GCA_028627135.1 of Pseudochirops cupreus. Taxonomy (NCBI): domain Eukaryota; kingdom Metazoa; phylum Chordata; class Mammalia; order Diprotodontia; family Pseudocheiridae; genus Pseudochirops; species Pseudochirops cupreus. Next base: position 336,047,465 of record CM053581.1, on the reverse strand, counting down.
TACCTAAATGTAAGCTTTCTTAAATGACAGTATCATTTTTCATCTCTCTGTATTGCCAAAATTTTAGCTGTACTGAATTTGCAAAAGTCATTATCCAAAACTAAAATTCAGTCTGTTTCAGTTCTAGTGCAGTAAAATATTAAATAAAAATAAGCAAAGCTAGTAAAATCTGAAAACAAGAATTAAATAACACTAAATGTGGAAGGGAGGTTAAAGCCAACAGAGGAATGCAAACTCAGTACAAAGAGCTTCTATAATAAATGTGGACAACAGGGCTTATGAATTAAACCTAAATGAATAAGTTCTTAAATCTAAAAATGCCAGGTATCACAAAATGATAAAATTTTCTCAAAGCAGACACCAGCTCACATGTATAATTCATTTGTAAAGATAGAAATTATTTCAAAATATTGAAATCCAGAACCAGGAGAACACTGTATACAATTACAGACACATTATATCTGTAATGACTAACTGAAAGACTTGGTTCTTCTCAACAATGCAAGGTTCTAAGACAACTCAAAGAGACTCATGATGGAAAAGATGATCCACATCCAGAGAAAGAATCACGGAATCTGAATGCAGACTGAAGCAAACTATCTGCTCTCTCTTTTTTGGTTTGGTTTTGTTTCTTCTTTCTCATGGTCCATTCCATTGGTTATAATTCTTCTCTACAACTTGACTATTGTGAAAATATGTTTAATGTGAAGGTATATGTAGAATCTATATCAGATTACATGCTGTCTTAAGGACAAGGGGTAAGGAGAGAGACTGGGAGAAAATCTGGAACTCAAAAACTTGTGGAACTGAATGTTGTAAAGTAAAAATAAATAAATTTAAAAGGAAAAAATAAAATAAAATACTTAAGTCAATATTTTGTCATTCAGTCATTTCAGTCATGTATGACTCTTTGTGACCCCATTTGGGGTTTTCTTGGCAAAGATACAGGAGTGATTTGCATTTCCTTCTCCAGCTCATTTTACAGATGATGAACTGAGGCAAAAAGAGTGAAGTGACTTGCCCAGGGTCACACAACCAGTAAGTATCTGAGGCAGGATTTGAACTCACGAAGATGAATCTTCCTGATTCCAAGTCCAGTGCTCTATCCACTGTGTCACCTAGTTGCCCTGAAGTCAATACATGTCTAAATATACCTAAATACCATTCCTGGGAATTCCAAGATAATAAAATACCGTCATCTTGTTAAATTAAAATAAACAATGCATTCATATTTCTTGTTAAGTTCACATTTATACCGTCTCCCAATTATCTCATTAAACTAGATTATTTTCTTAGTAGTTACAGAAACAAACCAAGAAAACTAAAAGAAATACTATCTAAAGACAGAGTTTACTATTTATTGATTTTCCAAACCCACCAAGTAGTTTTCATCTTGAAAAGCATAATGTAAAGTTGTGATCCACTGACAATCACCATTCACCAATACATCTCTCTCTTCTCTAAAACAGGCAGTCTGTAAATAAAGGAAAGAAAACTGAGTTGACATGGAGCTTTAAAAAAAGAAATCATCAATTATATTTCTATTAGAATGGAGTCTATCCTAAATGCAATAGAAACCACTCACAAAACAAGTTTTGAGAGATAAGATCAAGAATTCTTTTATATATACAATGTTACAGTACATGTTATGTTATCTTTTTTTCAAATGTAACCCATAAGTCTCATCTTGATATCTCAAACACCACCATTCTCTTGGTCACAGGGTTGGGAGCCTGAAGAAACCTTTGGTTTCTTTTTCTCCCTGACTACCATAAAACTTCTTGTCTGTCTTCCATGTCACTGATAATTGTAAATAGTACGAGTCCACAGACAGATCCATGAAACACATCACTAGATACATCCCTCCAATCAAACATAACAATTCATTAAGAATTGTTCTTTGGGATCAGTTATCTGACCACTTTGGAAATTACAGACAATGAAGTCTAGATGACACGAAGCTGAGAAGGAAAGCTTACATACCAGAATAAAGATGATAAACTTCCTAGGCTAGACAATGGGAAAAATCTAGTTAAGATAAAACTTAACGGTATAAAATAAAAAGTTTTCCACAAATTTAAAAAAAACTCCATTTCACAAGTATAAGATGTGGAAGGTATGGCCAGACTATAGTCCATGTGAAAAAAGATCCGGGGATTTTAGCGAGCTTTGAGTAAACAGTGTGACATTATAGCCTTAAAAAGCTAGCGCTATCTAAGAAAAATAGAAACTTTAAGCTGACATGCCTTTAACAAGTTACTGATGCTGAAAATTGGGAATGTGATGAAGGAAAGGATACTGACAACTATTAATAATTTTGCACAAAAATTTAAGCAATGAAAATTAACTACCACACAAAAGAACCTAAAAACTGCCTTAGTCAGCAAACACAATGTATTTTCCAAGCAGAGACACAAGACAGCCAAGGGCAATACTAATTCAGAATATAAACTTATTTGTAAAACTTTATGGAAAAGGGAAATAGCAAAGGAATAAAACCAATTTAAAGAAAATTTGGCAAGAGGCCAAACTAACCAAAGGACATTTAAGGATAAAACTGAGAGGATAACAAACAGATGAAAGACGGAGAAGATCTGTAAATAGTTTTTTAAAATACTCTTTTTGCCATCGATAAAAACTAGAGTTACTACATTTACCTAACATCGTTATCCCAGGTGTCCATACAGAGGAGGTAGAAATTACATAAGGGACAATAATGTGAAAAAATAAGACTAGACAAAGCATAAAAAACTGAGAATGTTGAGAGACTCATTCTAGAGGGGTGATACCAAAGACATGAGATGAAAATTCTCAAAAAAACCCATTACTAATCTTCTTCAAGGCAACCAAGAATATAAACAAAACAATAAAAGGCTTTTATTAAGCCTTCACTACATGCAAAACACTGGTGAAAAATAAGGCAATCTCTGCTCTCCAGGAGCTTGAAGTCAAAAGGTGAAAAAAAATTCATTTAAGTTCCAGCTGCCAATCAGATGGAAAGGTCTCATGGTCCTTAGAGCACAGTAACAAAAGCAGAGGTCAATGCATTCACTTTTATGCCACTTCTATTTACAAAACTATATGTTTCTGATTTTGAACCATTTGACAGTGCCAAGGACTTTAGCAAAAATAAATAAATAAATAAGCAAACAAAAACCTTTCTTTTCTGGCTCTTCATTAGCTATGGCTGCTGAAAAAGTAATCTCAAGGGCAAGGCACTAGCTACTGAAGAGCCCAGGAAAGGCTTCTTCCAAAGGTGAAATATGACCTGAATCTTAAAGGAAGTGAGCAAACTTCAATGGCAGGGTTGCGGGGACAGAGAATTCCAGGCAAGGGGCTCAGAATGTCCAAAGGCGACAGCGAGCATTCTAGCGGAAAGTAAGGGAAAGAGATGTCATCACAATTGCAATTTATTAGAGATCTACCATGTGCAAAGCAATAGGGATACAAAGTTGGATACGGTACAGATACTACTTTCAAAAAAGAGCACAATGCTAATCTTGAAGAGAAGAAAGATCAGGGTTCAAATTCTAGTTCCAACATTTAACCTGAATCATTCGTAAAATGCGGGTTATATTTGCACTTCTTATTCCAGCAGGTTGTGATGGGGAAAGTGCCTTGAAAAATCTTAAAGTCTCTATTTATAAATATGTATTATTCTTATTATAATCTAATGGGAGGGAGAAGGAGGTACATAACTATAACAGAATGGAGGATAATGTAAGTACAAAGAAGAGATAGAATGAACTGAGATATTTGAGGAAAAAGAAACCATTTTAAGGTACAGGGGTCAGAGAAGGCTTCTTGTAAAAGGTACACTGAACTCTGAAACAACGGACTTCAAGATAACAAGGTCTGAAACAGTGGAGACTAGTGAATAGTACTGCAACTAAAAGGAATCATTAAATTAGGAAAAGTAACAGTTGTAGAGAGAAAGACAATTAAGATAAAATTTGGTCCTATGTTGAGGTTGAAGTTATACCAGGACAATGAAGCTGAGGTACCTTTTCCGTACAATAGGAGTCAAAGGATCTTTCTGAGTACTGGGGATGGAAGTGTAGAATGGATAACTTAAGGAATGTAGAAAAGGTTTAGCTCAGGCGCTAGCAGAAATATGGTATGGAACAAACAAAAGATAAATAAAAGGGTCTGCTGAGCAGCAGTGAGGTTTCCTATGTCTTTTTCTTTAGAATCTGAATTACTTCCTTGAAAATTGACTCTCAGATTGATATGATATAAAGTCAACTGTAAAATAATGGTGTTGCCACACACAGAGAAACAAGAGAATTTTCCTTATGTATGTAGCTTTCAAATTCAAGTCCTGTCTTCCATGTTCATTAATTATTTTGCTTATGAACTAAAAATGTAACAAAAATCTGAAGTTTCCATGAAATTTTAATTGTCTTTACAGTAATCTCAAATTTGGCCAATGTAATTCAAAGTAAAATGTAGGTCAGACTATTTGATAGATGAATACACAATAAAGCTAAGAATAAGAGATCTCAAAAAGGGCAGAGTTCCTCTTTTCCAGAAAGAATCTAAAAGCAACATGTGTACGGTTAAATCCCAAAGAACTTCATTTTGATATTCTCTAATGCCACATTTAAAATCCAATTTATGCTGGATATATAATTCCTACCTCTGCTCTTTTCAGCATTTCCCACTTATTGAGAATCTTCATTGCATAAATGCGTTCAGTGTTCTTCATTTTAACCACAGCAACCTGGTAAATAAATGTTGGTTAACAAAAACGGATTTAGGAGGGAAGTAAAAGTATGAATGTTTTATTATAGGAGTTCCTGAACTCTTGGGGAATAAATTGTCTTCGAGAGTTGAAGTTTTTACTTTTATCAACTTTGAGTTAGAAATTCTTTTTAAAAATGGATACTTTCCTGCTTTCTCAGAGTATACTGAGCTTACCATGACTTTATCAATCATTACACTATGCTACAATAAAGTATACAGTGACGCTCTCAAAGCCTATGTATGTGCATGTAACTGTTTACTTTTACATCAAAACACCCCAGAATGCTGTGCTTTGGAAGTTGTCATGCCTGTTTTAAAGTGTTTGCCTTCTTCAGTGTCAGGTCAGTCTTTTGCAACCCCTTAACCTTCTGAACTGCTTTTTTTCCCCCATCCAATATGGGTATAGAAATAAAATAACTAACACCACTGTAGTTTTGTGCAAAGTAAGAATAACAAAATTCTAAACACACAATCTAGGAATTTGAAATATATGAATTTTACAAGATCTGAGTTTTTGGTTTTTGCTAAGTTCTTAGAGATTGAGGGTTTTTTTCTTTTCTTTCTTGGTTCACGGCCTTGTTTTAGAAAAATAAGTTTTTATTATGCCATAACTATAATTTACTATCCAAAAACTGTAACTTATCATGAATTACAGGAATTATAGTCAAGCATTTTTCAAGGAAAAAAATAAACTTGAATACATGATGTTCATCACACACTATTTCCACATAAAACATTCACAAAGACCCTGACAGAACATAAGGGGCAAAAATTTCCTATCCACATAAAATAATTAGGAGCACATAAAGGAGGTGTGTGTTGTTTAAAGAGTGGAGAATTGAAACCTGCAGTTAGAAACTCTGTTTAATGAACCACATCTCTACATTGTATAAAAACTGACAAAATAGACAATTTTTAGAAAAACATCTTTGGGCGTTTATATCATGTTTATTCATACCAAGCATCTCCTCTGCCAAAGAACTTAATTCAGAACCCAGTCACACATGTTTCAAAGTGAAAGAATGTTTATCAGTCAACAAATTAAACACTTCAGTAAAATAAGGATGTTGTAAATCATTATAGAATTTCTTCTTTATAAGTCCTAAATAAATGAAAGCTATATTCAGAATTTATTTACAACCAATACAATCCTGAGTCACCTCCAATTTCAGAAAATGGAAAGAAATAAGATCCAACCTACTTCAAAAATAACTTGTTACTGTGCAGCTGTTTCAGTTACATTTGACTCTTTGGGATTCCATTTGGGGTTTTCTTGGCAAAGACACTAAGTGTCTGCCATTTCCTTCTCCATTTCATTTTACAGATGAGGAAACTGAGGCAAGCAGGATTAGGTGACTTGCTCAGGGTCACACAGCTAGCTAAGTGTCTGAAGCCTGATTTGAACTCATGAAGGTGGAGTCTTCCTGACTCCAGGCCCAGCATTCTATCCACTGTATCACCTAGCTAACTTTCAAAAATATGTTATGAAATAAAATTTTTAAAGGAGCTCCAAAAATATCAAGAAAAAATGTTTCTCAGATCATTAATTTTATAATTTCCTCTCAAAATGTTTTCACTTTAAGCCCTGATTCCAACTTCTCTTTTTAAAAAGCTGCTCACAGAAAAACTAGAAAGTCGAATAGTCATTTTTTGACTATTTCTGAATTCATATGCTTTAAAAAAAACTTATTACATACACCCTCCTTCTTCCCCAACACACATTTTTACAAATTAGTTCTTTTAATCTTTGTAGTATAAATATTGAATGCAAATATACAATTACTGGTACGTTAGCATGAATAATTAGTAAGTTAGGGTAACTATCTGTTGCTACATTTGTGGCTCTCTTCTCTGTAAATAGTGATCCTAAAATATTTCAAAGTTCTACATCTTTCAGAGTTAAACTTCCAGAATTAAAGGATTAGAAATGAAAACACTTCTAGGAATTACTGACCCAAAATATCAAGACATTTTAACAAATTTAGACTAAATAAAAATGCATTTCTTAAAATTCCATACTACGTTGGGGAAGTGACCCATTTAATTTCATTATTTTTCCTCTGAACTGTGGGCCCCAACATAAGTTTAGCAAAAAGCTTCCCCTCCCTACAAAAACCTTCACTGCATAGCCTGCAAGTCCATGACTTGTAGAAGAAATGAACACCTAGGAAAGGGTCTGACAGGAGCTCTCAATGACTCTGTCTTCAAAGCCTAAATATTTTGACTTTCCCTATAATGCTACTGTGGTTGTTATCTACAAATTTAAACTATTCTTAAAGCTGTTTGGTGTTTTTTGCTGTACAAACTTTTAGGGTACAGAGTTCCACATTATTTAGATCCTGTTATGTAAATGAATACCAAATATGCATAAACATATACGTTATATACACATGAAGATATCTGTCTACATACAAACATATGACATGATTCAGAGTAATCTATACACAAAGCTACAGCATAGTCAAATGTCATTTTTAGATTTTTTTTTTTACTTTTTTTTATTTTTTACTGGAAAACTTTTTATTGTAGGTGGAGTGGAAGAGCTGGACACAGATTAGATGATTTCAGCTTTGTTGGCAACATCTAAAGCAGGGGTTCTCAACCTTCCTAATGCCACAATCCTTTAATAATCGTATGTGGGCATGACTGCATGTGGGCAGACCTGCCTGGAGACGGATAGAGGAGGTTCCCTAAGACCATTGGAAACATGTGTTTTCCAATGGTCTTATGCAACCCCTGTGACCCCTGTGAAAGGGTCATTCGACCCCAAAGGGGCCACGACCCACAGGTTGAGAACCACCGATCTAAAGCATCATAGTCTGGAGGCCAGATCAGTGTGTTGACCTTGGCCATGACAATGTCATACAGCTTCTTTACGGCCTGCTTGAACCGATGCTTGTTGGCCTTTATGTCCACAATAAGGACTAGAGTGTTATTGTCCTCAACCATCTTCATAGCAGACTCAATGCTCAAGAGAAATTTAATGATGGCATAGTAATCAAGCTTGTTTCTTTGAGGGGCACTTTTCCAGGGGTATCTGGCTGCCTTTAAAGTCTCAGTGTCTTGGGTCACTGGAAGGTGGGGGATGTTCGGATCTTCTCTTTGTGGCTATGGCTGCTCTTCAGCATGACCTTCTTGGCCTTCAAGGTCTTGGTCTTGGCTTGTCTTGGGGGTTGGGGGGAGACAATGTCTTTCTCCTTTATCTTTGGTGCCACCTTGGGATAAAAGGTCTTCTGCTGTGCTTCTCATGAGCTTATCCATATTTTAGATCTCGGCATTGGTGATGGGCCATTATCAATAAGCTAGGAACAATTTAGTTGTGGGAAATAAAGTTGAACTTCAGGAAGAAGAGTAAAAGATGTTGGTACCAAGGAAGGAACCAGGATTGTCTTAGAAAGGCAATGGTCTGTGGTAGCAAGGTTTTAGAAAAAGAAACAGAAGTCCAAGGACAGTCAGATTTGTCAGAAATACAAACTTATATAGTTAAGAAAAAAAAATTCTCTCTTTTAATTTAAAAATTCCCTTTCTTTTCCTCTTCCACCGCAGAGGCTATTTTCCTCTTATCCCCTTATTATCTCTGTTCTCAATATACTCCCTGTTCATACTTTAAAATAAGTTGATTCATGTTTGCTTCTGAAAAAAAAATCCATTAATTAAGTTTCTTTTTTAATCTACATGTAGGTCTGCTTTTTTCTCCTCCTAAGCCAGTAACCCTTGAGGGGGAAAAGTTTTCCACTTGTTTTAGCTCAGATCAATTCAGGTCTGACCTGAGATAGGCCCACGTGGTAGGCTAGATTATACAAGCCTAAAATCATGCTAAAGTCCATTACAGTCCTAGAAGCCAATGTCTTAGGAAACTACAATAAAAGACATGAACTGACATACAAGTGGATACATTCTTGCCCAGACTCTAAAATGTATACTTATAGTACAATTTAGACTCATGGGGGTGGTACTAGAAGAAAAGTGAGAGGATGAAAGGAATGGGCCAGAATAATAATGATAGTTCACATTAGATAGTCTGTTGTTATTTTCAAAAGGTACTTATATATTCTTGGTGATAATGAGCTTAGAGTTTGATTGAGCAAGGTCCAGTTTTGAAAAGGTTTTAATATCCTATGGCATTAAGGAAGCAGATACATCAGAATAAATTCAATTAATTCTTTTTTGTAAAAGAAGAAAAGGAAATACTCCTATTTTCTTATACTATTTGCCATTTAAATTATACTAACAATGAACTGATATATTAACAACTGGGGTACTTTCAGCTGGTAAGTCAAATTGGAGAGATCACAATGAAATATGAACTTCCAATGCCAAATCAAATTTGGACAGCTGCCTTACATTTAGTACCGAATAGCAGTTTTCCTTTGAAAGGCAGCACAGTAAAGAGAAAGGACATTAAACCTCAAAGATCTAGGTTTACGTCCTAAGCTCCCTGAGTATCAATTTCCTCAACTGTAAAATGGGAATAATAATACACATACTACTTATATCAGAGCTATCATAAAGATCAAATAAAACAATGTATATAAAAGCATTATTAAACAATCTGTTATTTAAAACAACAGTGAATTCTCTGACAAAGGTCTGACACATAAGACATATAGGGAATGAACACAATATATACATGGCAGCAGTTCAAAGAAGTACAAACATCATTTCTCCAAGGATAAGTAGTCAAAGGATATGAACAAAGAGTTCTCAAAAGAACAGCGAACTATTAACAACTATTATGAAAGGCTGCTCCAAATCACTAGCAAGAGAAATACACATTAAGACAACTCTAAGTTCCACCTCATACCACAAGCTAAATGGAAAAGATGATAAAAGAGGGAAATAGGGGTTGTGGGAAAAATTAGGCAAAATAATAAACTGTTGGTGAAACAGTGAATTAATCTAACCATTTTGGAATACAATTTAAAATTATGCTGAGAAATTAACTAAACTGATACCCTTTGACCCAGAAATCCCACTGAGAAGCAGGAAAATCCTGGGGATCAATGATTTTAAAAGTCCTATATAAACCAAAATAGCAGTACTATTTGTAGTAGAAAAGAATTGGAAACAAAGCAGATGATGACTGACTGGGAAGTGACTAAACAAACTTGTTTGTGAATGTAATGGAGAACATGAAAAATACAGAGAAACATGAGAAAGAATTACATAGTGATAAAAAGTAAAATAAGTGGAACAAGGAAACAACATACATGATTACAACAACACGAATCTAAATGGAAAAAACCAAAACAACAAATGAAACTAAATGCTATAAAATTATGATCAGGTATAGCCCCTAAGAAGAGATATGAAAATATACCTCCTTCCATTTTTTGAGGGGCTATAGGCATAAAACACTACATATAATGTTAGATTTAGTTACTGTGTTGGTGAGTTTTGCTGAATTGATGAGTTGGGGTTTTTTTGTTCGTTTGCCTGCCTGTCTTTTGGGGAGGGGGGCCTGTTTTGTTCTTTGTTACAAGGGTCAGCCCTCTGAGAGGAATGAATTGGGAAATAGATATCAAAAGGTACCAAAACTTTTTTTAAAGGAGTATACATAGACATAAAAGGATAAATAATTTCAATACCATTTATAAAAATTTATTTGTGTTTCTTGTTGCTATACGTAATGGAAATGGGAATTTGAAGATCTTCCCCGCCCCTTAATAGATCTAGGGCAGAGTCTGAAGACCTCCCCTGCTTTGAAAGTAAACTCTGCCCCCTAATAGGCTGAATGTAATCACATGGAGCCTGTAATGGAGGGAATTTGCTGAAGGGAAGCAGAGCCCACAAGAAGCTTCCCAGCAGTGAAGATAAATTCTGCGCCCCGACAGGCTGAATGCAGTCACATGAAGCCTGTGGTAGGAGGAGTTTGCTGAAGAGAAGCAGAGCCCACAGGAAGCTGGTTCAAAACTAGCCAGAAGGTAGGGGACAGAGGAGCTCAGGCAAGGAGACAGAGAGTTTTGTGAGCAAATATTGATCTTGTATTGGTTTGTGGGAAGGCTGCAGGATGCTGTGGCTCTCAGCATTACTATGGCTTCTAAATATCTTCGGTACCATGATGGAATCGGCTTACTGGTTTTGGGATTTGGTTTTCTGGTGTCTAAATAAATGTTTCAGTTCTGTCCTCTATCTGGCGAGTTTGGTATATTTTGCGATCGAACGTCATGCAATACTTGTAGTAATGGTCTTTATCATGATCGTGGGCACTGTAAATATTGCATTGGCACTACACTAGATCACATGCATTTTCAAAATTATCTCTCTGCACATCCTCTCATATAACAAAGACTAAAAACACAGATGAAAAGCAGATCAGTAAAACTAACATATACAACTATGCCTGAGAGAATATGAAATATTCTATATCCATAGTCCTCAACCTCTACAATGAAGAAAGGTACATTTTTGTCAACTGTTCTCTGGTATCAAGACTCATCAAACACATGGGATTTAGTTTCTTGTATTTTTATATCCATGTACATTGTTAAAAATTTTATATATGTATGTGTAAATTATTATTTTTTGTTCACATCACTCTTTATCAATTTGTAAGACCTCCCATGTTTTTGTGAATTCTTCATATTCATCATTTCTTAAAGTTCTGCAAGGTTATCATTATGTTCTATTCTTTGTTTGGCCATTATCCAATTGATAGGCATAATATTTTTACCTAATCTTCTCCTCAATGTCAAATGCTATGAATATTTTGGTATATGGGGGGGGTCTTTCTTTCTGTCTTTAATTTCTTTTCAGTTCATGCTAAGCAGAAAGATCTATAAGTCAGGGTTGCTGACATTTTAGTCACTTTTTTTTAGCATAATTCCAAATTGCTTTCCAGATTTCTTGGATAAATTTATAGCTCGACCAACAGTGTATTAATTAGCATATCTGTCTTCCTATAGCCCCTCCAGCAATGGCTCCATCTTTTGGTCATCTACCATCTTGTTGAGTGTGAAGGAATATTTAAAAGCTCTTTAGTAAAACTGAAAATATTAAGAAATAATTTTTTTTCTCTAAAACCCCTTCCCCAAATCGTTAGGAAATCCCCTGGGAAGGGTGTGGGACAAGAGAGGATAAAAGGAAAAAAAAGATGTTTATATCTCTAGTCTAGACATGGAGGAAGGAAACCATGCATTTGAGCTTACTATGATGCTAGATACTTGGCTAATTAAACACAAACACAAACGTAGTCTCCATAGTTTAAAGAGTTTACATTCTAATGAGCAAAAACAACACAGAGAACCAAACGGGGGTGAGGGGATGGTGATGGTGGTGGTGGTGGTGGTGGTGGTGGTGGTGGTGGTGATGGCAGAGCAGGGTATAGGGGGGAATATGGGATGACAGGGAAATGGAGTGAATAGTTTTGAAGTCAAGGCCAGTAGAGGAAGGAAGGAAGACTGGTCTAGGTTCCTGCACAAAAGAGAAGCTCCAGAAGGAATTCCACACTGGGAAGGCCTTACAAAAGGATATACAAAGAAAGGTCAGTAGGCCACAAGATACTTAGGCTATTCCAGTATAAGGGAATGGTATGAAGGGAAATTTCAAAATGATCCAGCAACAGAGGAAGCAAGGTTTTGAAATCCAATGAAGATAAGATCGTTTTTCTACCCCCTAAAGTGAACAGGATATTTACCTAAGAGCAATCTCCACTCTCAGTCTCCAGAAGGGAGATTAGACTAAGGTGTACCACAGAGTAAATACCTTTTTTCTCTCAACAGGCTGTTCTTACCACCTCTTATTTAATTTAGATTGTCAATATAGATCTCCAGGATGGAACACATGGATTTCTCAGGGAAAGTAGTCTACCTAGAATTGTATCATTACATGACAATGTAATTTTTCCCTCTGAGAGGATGATAAATGTTACCTAAAGCTGCATGGAGCAGAGTTCATGTTGCAGGGCATGGGAAATACATGTCAATTTGGGCACCTCTTTCTCCAAGCTAGAAATAGCTTAGATATAGATTAATGATGAATAAAACTGTTTCTGGCAGACTAGTGTCTAAACAGACTATAGTATATCGGTATTAATATTATTCTTCAATAAGAGAAAACTCAGAATTACCCTGATTTGCATTTTATCATCGTTAATGATTTAGAGCAATCTTTCACATGATTTTTTTTTGGCAATTTTTCCTAGAATTATTTGTTCATAACATTTCACCATATATCCTCGGGGAAGTGCCTTTTAGGCTTAAATATCTGAATTCCCTATATATACTAGATATCAGAACCACATCAGAAATACTTAATGAAATATTTTCTCCAATTAATAGTCACTTGTTTTGTCCTAATTGTACTGTGTTTGTGTAAAGGCTTTCCAATTTCATGATCAATTTTATATTTTTCTCTATGCCTTTAATTAAAAATTTTCTTCTATGCCTTAGTTGTTAAAGGTGTCGCTTCCACTTTTTTTATTGGTGTGATTTTTAATTTTAGTTTTAAAAAACCCCTATCCACCTTTAGCTTATTGTGGTATATGGTGTAAAATGCCTGTTTTATGGCTACTGCTCTCAAATTTTCCTAATAGTTCTTGTTCAATAAGTAATTTTTATCAAACCCTTAGATCATTGTGTCTGCATCTGAGTTTTACTTATTTCATGTTTTTTCCCTGATCCATTTTCCATTTTTTTAATTAGTATAAAACGGCTTTCACAATTACTGCTTTATAATATAAGGAGGTTTAGAAATACAATTATCCCTTCATTGATACTTTTTTACACTTACTTTCCTTGAGATTCTAGACTTTTTATTCAACTTAAATGGCTAAATCTATCAATTTAGGTATTATCACATTGATTATACTTGTTAGGTTCACCCATGAGAAATGACTATTTGTACAATTGTCATTCTTTATTTTCTTTAAAGAGCATTTTATAACATTTTTATAATAAAGTCTTGAGTTTCTTGGCAAGTGAATCCCAAATACTTACGCATTTTGAATGATATTTCCCTACTTTGATCTTGGATTTATAAAAATCTCTGTATGGAAACATTGACTTCTTTTACAGATTTACTCTGTGTCCTGCTATAGAATTTACTTATTTCTTCATTAGTTTCTTTGCTTATTCTCCAGAATTTGATAAATAGAATATCACATTGTCTGCAAATAAGGATAATTTCATCTCTCCTATGTCAAATGTTTAAGTCATTAATTTATTTCTTTTATCTTGCTATTCCTTCCTAACATTTCTAGAACTATGTCAAGTATTGCTTTATTCTTAAATTTAATGGGAAAGATTCTAGTATTGTCCTTAGCAAATAATGCCAGCTTTTAGTTTTAGAGATATACTACCATCAGCAAATTGGCCCTTCTATTATCTGAAGATCTTTGCAGAAGATGTAGGTTTTTACCATACGTGGTTTTCAGAGGATTTTTTTGCGTCTACTCATATAATTTCATGGGTCAGAGGAGGTTTTGCTTTTAATATGAAGTATTACCTTACATGTTTTCCTAATGTTGAACCATTCTTGGAATTAATCCAACATGTTCATAGTCAGTCATCTCTTTGGATAGGTTACTGTGGTCTTTTTTCTTGCATTCATCAGTAGTTATAATGATCTGGAATTCAATATCTTTCTTTTATCCCTTTCTAATTTGTATATTGGGACAATATTTGTCCCATAAATGAATTTTGGTAGAATGTTTTCCTTCTCAATTTGGGAATAAATAATGTAACAGAGATATTAACCCTGAAACATTTGACAGAATTAATCTATAAATCCATCAGGATGAGGAGTTTTATCTCTGTTAGTTCCTTTGTGACATGTTTAGTTTCTTTTTCTAAGATGGGATTAAGATCTATATTCATGACCTATTTATTTGAGTATTTTATATTAATACATTTATATATTTATATACATAAATATATTTACATATAAATATATATTTAATATATTTATAATATAATAATATTTAAATATATATTTATATTCCTTGTAGTAATTCATTTGGGCAGGTAGGTGGCACAGTGGATAGAGGATTGAAGTTGGAATCATGATGACTCATCTTCAGGAGTTCAAATCCTGCCTCAGACACTTATGAGGTATGTGATTCCAGCATTCACTTAACCCTATTTGCTTCAGTTCTTTTATCTGTAAAATGAACTGGAGAAAGAAATGGCAAATACTTCAAGATCTTTGCCAAGAAACCCCAAAATGGGGTTAGGACACATCAAACACAACTGAACAATAACAATAATCCTTCACTTCCTTTAAATTTTCAGTGGCCAGCAGATTTTAGTAATTCTAAAAAATTTCTTCTCTTGGAATTTCATCTTTTTGTATTTAGCTAATCTCATTTTCTTTTCTTTTATTTGGTGGATAGAGGGAGTTTAGATCAGCTAACAGTTTACCAATAATCTTTTTTAAAAACCAGCTTGTAGAAACATAATTTGGTAGATTTCTGCTACTTTTATTTTTTATTCTTCTGATTTTCAAGATTTTTCCCTCTGTGTTTATTCTGGATTTCACTTTTCTATTTTTTAAAATGGTTTGTGGCATTAATGCTCTTTATTTTGTGAATGTTACATTTTCAGAGATAGTATTTTTCCTCTGATGACAGGTTTAGCTGTACTCCAGAAATTTCATTATATTATCTTACTCTTTTTCACTTTTACAAGATTATTTTATTTATGCTTTACACTTTGGTTCATACATCACCCTTGGTGTCATTATTAAGTCTCCATCTAGTTCTGTCTCGTACTATTTTTTGTCTTATGAACTTTAAAGGATTCCCTTTAGTACAGCAGTTCTCAACCTTCCTAATGCCACAACCCTTTAATACTTGTATGTAGGCATAATTGCATGTGGGCAGACCCACCTGGAGACGGACAGAGGAGCAGTGTCTCGGTTCGTAAGACCATCGGAAATACGTGTTTTCTGATGGTTTTAGGCTACCCCCGTGAAAGGGTCATTCAACCCCCAAAGGGGTCACGACCCACAGGTTGAGGACCACTGCTTTCGTATTTTAGCTTTTCTGCTTTTTAACAATGAGTTATAATTCTCTGTACCCATGGACATGAAATTTTTGGCAAGGTAGCACGTGGCAATGAGAAATATGTATTGAATATTCCAGTTCAGAAAGTATCTAAGCTCTTTAGCTCTAAGTTCTCCAGTTAGCCTCCAATATTGATTCTGTATGTTCTGAGATGTGTACCTTGTATACAGCAAATTGCTGATTTCATTTTCTTACGCATTCTGCCTCTATTCTGTTTTCATGGAATTGTATCTTAACCCATTTACATTTAAAGTTGTGACTGCTAGGTTCTATTTCCCTACCTTTACTTCCTTTCTATTGATTTTCACATCCTTCCTCTTTGAAGTCAGCATTCTGTCCCTAAGCGGTACATGATTTAAGTTTTGTTTATACTCAATCAATAAGTATTTATTAAATGCCTAAAATACCAGGCCCTGTTGCTAAACTCTAGGGATAGAAAAGAGACAAAAGACAGTCTCTGCACTGAAGGACCTCAGGGTATAATCGGAGAGAAATAAATAAACAAAAATGTACAAACAGCTTAATATACAGAATAAATGGGAAATAATTAAAAGAGGGAAGGCACTAGCATTAAGAGGGATTGGGAAAGGCTTCCTGTAGAAGGCAGGATTTTAGCTGGGACTTAAAGAAAGCCAGAAGGCAGAAATGAGGAGGAAGAGGAGAACATGCAGGGCATTGCATTCAGGGCAACCAGAGAAAATGTCCTAAGCTGAGAGATGAAGCTTCTTGTTCATGGGACAGCAAGGAGGCCAGCGTCATTGGATCAAAGAGTAATATATAAGAAAACTAGGGTAAGGGGAGGAGGCAGAAAGTTATGAAGAGCTTTGAACATCAGAGGATTTTGTCTTTGATGAGAGAGCTAACAAAGCACTGGGGTTCGCTGAGAACAAGGATGACATGGTTGGACCAGTGTGCTTTATACCAGCACTTTAGGAAAATGACTTTGATGCTAGTCTCTTCTCAGATTCTAATCCTCTCCTTTACACTTGTCCTAGTCCAAGTTCACTGACATTACTTAAAAATCTGTAACTTTGGGGCGGAGCCAAGATGGCGGCGTAGGAGCAGCAAGGTACCGCAGCTCCCACATAGCCACCTCAAATACCCATAAAAGATGACTCTAAACAAATTTTAGGGCTCTAGAACTCACACAAATACACCTCCCGCTGAATGCAGCTCAGCTCGAAGGGATCATCTCAGCGCTGGGAGCCGAAACCAACTCAGCCTGAAACCATGGCATGGCCCCGGGGGTGGCGGGACAAGCCACACCAAGTCACAGCTGGAGCTTCAGGAGAGAGGATCTGCTGCACCTGTGGCAGTTTCCAGAATTATCAAGCCATAAGTAAAAAAGGACTAAGTGAAAGGTCAGTGGAACTCGGCTAAAATTGGGGGAGAAAAGCAGGTCCAGTCAAACTGCCTCCAGGGCAAGGAAGTGGCAGAAGCAGAGGCCCTGCAGCCACCTCCACGTTGCTGCTTCAGAGCTCCCACTCTGCAGACTGCAGGGGGGCCAAGCAATCGTTCAGAGGCCAAGTGTTCTTGCACTGAATGGCCTGGATCCGGATTGTGGTGGTGCTGCAGTGCGTTTTCAGTGAGCCTAAGCTGGTAGGGGCTGCAGCAGCCTCCTAAAAGCTCTGGCAGCGATTAGGGACAGAGCTTTCCCCTCTGGAAGCAGAGTTCCACAGAGCGAAAAAATCAGTGACTGGCCAACCATGAGCAAGCATAAGAAGCAAAGTAAGAACAGCAACCAAACTCTAGATTCCTTCTTTGGGGAAAAGAAGGATAAAA
>CM053581.1:336010628-336029435 GCA_028627135.1 Pseudochirops cupreus | reverse complement strand
AAAGACGGGGAGAAAAGATGTAACTCAAAAAAATTTAATAAAGAATCTCATATCAAAAAAAAAAAAAAGAAATGAAGTCGTGACTGGCCTAGACACCTTCCTTAAATGGGGTTCTAGGAAGTGTCATCCATTCAGAGGGAAAGACAGGGGAGGGGGGTAAGGGATCCTTCATAAGAGTGAATTCCAGAAGTATTGTGACCTTCCAGAATAAACAGGCTTTGGGGTGTGATAAAGAAGTCTAGAATGCAGCCTGATGAGAAATGCAATCCCCAGTTACGCAGTCTCACAACCTGGTCAGCATCCTCAATTCAGCTTCTCTTATTCTCCTCTCCTCCCATAACCAAGCAATCAGTTGTCAAGTCTTATCATTTCTTTTAACGTCTCTCACAGATGTTTCTTTCTCTCCTCTGACGCTGCCACTAACCTGGTGCAGACCTTCATCATCTCATGCCTGAAATACTGCAATACCCCAGTGGTTGGTTTCCCTGCCTCAAGTCTCTTCCCATTTCAGCCCATCCTCTACTCAGCCATCTAATTAATCTTCCTAAAGCACAATCCTCACCCTACCCCATACTACCCCCATTCAATAAATTCCAGTGGCTCCAAGATCAGATACGCTATCTTCTGGCTTTTAAAGACCTTCATAAAATGGCCCTTTCCTATCTTTCCAATCTTCTTACACCTTGCTCCCCCTGTATGTACTCTGTGACTCAGTGACACAAGTTTCCCTGCTGTTCTTCACACAAAACATTCATCTCTGTTGCAAGACATTTTCACTGGTTATCCTCCACATCTAGAACTCTCTCCCTTCTCATCTCTCCCTTCTGATTTCTTTGGCTCCCTTCAAATCTCAGCTAAAGTTCCACCTTCTGCAAAAAGCCTTTCCTGGTCCTCCTTAATCTCAGTGTCCTCCCTCTCTTGATTATCTCCAATTTATCCTACATATATTCTGTTTGTACGTAGCTATTTATATGATGTCTCCCCCATCAGACTCCATTCCTGAGAGTAAAGACTGATTTATGTTTTTCTTCAAATCCCCAAAGCTTATGCCTATAATGCCTGGCACATGGTAGGTACTTAAATAAATCCTTGTTAAGAAGAACTAAGTTAACATTAAGAACTTAAAAAAAAAAAAGAAGCAACCTGTGGAGACAGTAAAAGAGTGCTCTGATACCTCTTAGATGTGAGGAAGAAGTGATCTCTTTCATCCTTTGACCTGCCCAGGGAGTATGGGGGAGGTCTGGAAGAGGGGTGGACATGGGAGAAATGGTTAATAGCAATGAAGAGGAAAAAAACTGGGAAGAGGGTTTTATTATATAAAATTATGAATTTCTGCAGGAACAGTACTGTAAAACTAGAATAAGAGAAATTATGAAATAGAATTTTTTTTGCAAATATCTCAGCTAAGAATATATAAGAGTTGACATTGACAAAACATAGACATAGAAGATCAAAAGCCATTCTCAAATAGATATGAGACCAAGGAATATGAAGAAATATTCCAAATGAATTGCAAACTACAAACTACAAACATATCAAAGATTACTCTAAGTTACCAATAACTGACATAGAGTAGAATAAGCAGAACCAAAATAAAATATCAATAGATCAGTAATATACATGAAAAAAACAAAAAGTTCAGAGTCAGATTAACTGTTATGATCAATTTCTGCAGAGAGTTCTGTAGAAAGCTGATGATGAAACACACTTCCCCCTCAAAATAAAAAAGGTGGTCATATGACAGAGGTGAAATGTGGTATACAAAATCAGATGAAGTGACTGGTCACTATGTGTATTTTATCTAAATGTTTTCCTTCACTACAAAAGACAGATGGAGGCAGACAGTTAAGGAACAATGATTTTGATGTAAAAACTAGAAACAATAATGATTTTTTAAAAAATTCCAATGGGGTTGATACAATCTGCAAAGGTATCAAAGAGACAGAAGCAAGGTGATAAAGCTTTGGAAGGAGGCATCAGAATGGCATAAGTAATCGGTTTGCTTTTCTAGCTAGAACCATTAAAAGGGTCCATCAAAGCACAGGTGTGGGGCGGATTAACAAAAATTTAAGGTCACAAACTGGCTTGGGCTGGGATGAAGAGAAAAGGTTAAATTCTAATCATATGCTGAAATATAAAAAACAAAAATTAAAAGATAAAGGGAAGAAAGGTTGAATTATGTCACAAATATTAAATAAGCTAAATAATCCCACAATAAAAAGCTCCTACTTAGGACAGAAGAGGAATGCAAGGTGAAGATACTAACAGGTAAGAGCTAACAGATCAAGACTGAGTATCTGGTATGTACACATAAAGTACAGGAAAAGAATACTTTCTAATATCATGGGTAGGTCTAAGTATCTTATATGTGGCTATGTGAAACTGGGAAATCTGAGCCAGGTATGATGCAGGGCAGTTCAGTGATTCAGGATTGAGAATGGACTAGAAGGAGAACTCCTAAGTTATCTTAATAATTAACCAGAAGAAGTTTACTTAATTAATCAATCATTTACATAAATTAAGTGCTTTCTCTGTGCAAGGCACTGTGCTAAGTGCTGAGGTTACAAAGAAAGGCAAACAGCCTCTACCCTCAAGGAATTAACAAACGATTTTTGCTAATACAACAGAGCATCCCTGCCTCCACATTTGTGGCTGTGATCCACCCTCCTCAGTAGTTTGTATCAAGACTGAGGAGTCCCCAATTCTTCCCACACTGGACTTGTATACTTAAAACTAGTAGGACACCGAACGAACACTTCAAGCCTTAGTCCCTTAGATGAATTAAGTCTCAGAGGTAGTTCAACTGCCTGTTAGCAGAAAACAAGCCACAACTACAAGGCAAGGACCTCAGCAGATGTTGTTCTTATTGGGAAGGCAAATTACATGTATGTAAAATATAAGCAAAATTATAATACTGAACATCAATTGAAATAATTCCCCTATAAAAAAGGAAATGAGTAGCACAACTGAAAAAAGTAAAAACCCAACAATATATGTGCCCATAAACACGAGAAAGACAAAAGGACAGCTATAAGTTTAAGATAGAAAAAAAAATTATCACCTGACTCTAGGGGTTGAAATCATGAATACAAGCAAAGCAGAATTCAAATTAAAAAGCACTACGAAAGGTAAGCTTGGGAAATGATTCACGGTTAAAGGAATCACTGACAGTGTGAGTATGAACAAACAAGGTTAACTAAAGATCAAAATGGTAGAAAACTTGATGTTAAGAGTACTTGGTAGGAGTAGACCTTTACCAGAATAAAACTCAGGAGTGATACACCTTACTCAAGAAGAAGAAAACAGGGAAAGAAGGAAGATGGGCAACACTGTATGTTAAGACAACATACTCATATGAAGAAATTCTAGAAACAGAGGCAATAAACATAATGGTAAGTATTTGGATAAAGAACAATGAAAGTAAGAAATAGTTAACTAGCAGCACATTTCTCTGATAAAGGTCTCATATCCAAGACATACGGAATTCAATGTCCAACAGATAAATGATCACTAGATATGAACAGGCAATTTTCAAAAGAAGAAACATAAGTTATCAATAACCATATTTAAAAATGCTTCAAATCACTGTAATAAGAGCAATACAAAGTAAAGCAACTTTGATATTATTCCTCACACCTATCAGATAGACAATGATGGCAAAAGAGAAAAATGTCCAAGGTTGGAAGGGTTGTGATAAAAGAGGCACACTAATACACTGTTGGTGGAGTTATGAATTGGTCCAGTCATTTTAAAAAGGAATTTGGAACTGTGCCCAAAAATTCACTCAACTGTGCACATTCTTTAATTCAGTAATACCACAATTAAGCCAGATGTCAAGTCTTCTTGATTCTACTTCCATAATATACTTTCCATCTGTCCTTTTTTTCCACATTCACAAGCCTGCCTCCTCTTCTCCGCCCTCCAGTTTAGACCCTCATCACCTTTTGCCTGGACTATTACAACAGCCTACTAATTGGTTTACTGACCTTCTGTCTCTCCCCTCTTTGATATATCACATCTTACTCAAACTAATATTCCTAAAGCACAAGTCACACTCAACTGCTCAAGAAGTCCCAGCGTCTCCCTCTTGCCTCTAAGGTAAACTATAAAATCCTCTGTTTAACTTTTTAAAGCCCTTCAAAATCAGGTTCCAATCTACCTTTCCAGGCTTACAACAGACACACTCCCCTTCCTAGAGTCTATGTTTCAAAGTGGACTATTGTTGTCTATTAATGACATTCTAGCTTCAATTTCTGTGCCTTTTCAAAGATTGTTCTCCATGTCTCTAACATACTCCCAACTCGCCTCTTCCTAAGAAAATATCTAGCTTTCCTAGCTTAGTTTTTGCCCCCTCATACAGGAAACCTATCCTGAACTCCTCAGTTGCTAGGGCTCTCCTCCTATGAGAATTTTCCATCGACATCCCATTTCTTTACGAAAGAATGTAAGTTCAGCAAGGACATTTTAATTTTTGTCTTTGGATCTCCTGTGCCTGGCACAAAGTACTTGAAAAAATGCTTGTTGAATTGCATCAAAAGTTGGGGGAAAGGGTGCGTGTATGGAAAAAATATCATTTTGTCATTTATTTTAAAATTTCAGATATTCCTATTTTCCTCTGACAGACTTTTTTTTGTTAAGAAAGTATATTTGAGTCTGCTTCTAAGTTCTTACACCAATGACAACTCGAGTTTATGTATTGCTAAAGCACTTTACAGAGGTCTTTGCTTGCAACCGCCCTGGGATATAGGAAGAATAAACACTATCACTAAAGTAATTTTAACTTAAGTATCACACCAGTAATGAATATGCTTTCCTTTAAAATCTTATAAAATTGTAAACCTGCCAAGTGTGAATCCTTACCCCACTGCCCCTGGGGATTATATAAATGTATGAACTTCCTTCCCCCACCCCCAAGCTTATATAAATTATATTCTAACTCCCATTAGCAAGTATAGGTATTCAAATGCATAAATGAGAACATAAGAAAATGATAAATATGAAAAAAATTAAACTACTATCAATCTCCTTGAGGAGGTATAGTCCCAGTAGTGGGATCACTGAGTCAGAGTATAAATATTTTTGTAGATCCTAATGTATAATCCCATATTTTATTTTTTTTTAATTTTGTCTTATTATGAACTTAAACATCAACAAAGATTGCATATACAATTGTAAATTTCTGTTCTTTACAATTTGTGTTTTTTTAATATCTATTAAACTTAGCATAGCACTGACAAAATATCCTGCTTCTGTATGCCCTTCTGAACTTGCAACTCTATCACTCCATCAACTCCTCCCACCAACCCCAAATAGAAGTCCATCCTTATAACAAGGAAGTGTAGTGAAACAATTTAAATCAACACATTGATCCCCTTAGAAATGGTATGTCCTCTGACAAAACGCTGAAGGCATGCTTCTTTGTTAGTCTATTGAAGTCCTGACTGGTCAGTATATTGATCAGAATTCTGAGATCTTTCAAAGTTGTTTTCCTTTACATTACTGTGGTCACTGAGTCAATGAATGAATGAGAAAATACTTATTAAAGCTCATACTGTACCCAAAGCACTGTGCTAGGTGCTGGAGACACAAAAAGCCAAGAGAAGTTAAATTTGTTCTCTTGATTCTGCTTATTTCATGTTACATCAGTTTATGTCTCCGGAAGTTTTTCTGAATCCATCATTTTCATCACATCTTCTGATGCAATAATTTTCCACTACATTGATACAACAGTGTACTCAGCCATTCTCTAACGGCTGGATGTCCACTTTGTTTGGCAGCTGACTGGTTTAAGAAAATCTACTTTCCAATTTCCTTATTATACTTGTAATCCTTCAGATGGTTTTACAGATGTCAACCGCCAAATTTGACTTCTTATCTATAAAATGAGGACAACACTTACACTGCCTATCTAACAGAATCACAGGATTTTTGAGTAGAAAGGGACATCAGCAACCACAGACAAAGCCATGCCCAAAAGGAATCCTTATTATAATTCACTTGACTATTCATCATACAAGTTCCATCTGAAGACTTCCAATGAGGGAGAACCCACCACTTCCGGACCTAGCCCATTCCATTTTAGGACAGTTCAAATTATTATAAAGAAGCTTTCCCTAATATCAGGCCTAAATCTGCTTCTCTGCAATTTCCACTCTTACTTCTGCCTTCTGAGGCCAAATACAAGACATCCAATAACTCTTCTATAAGATGGTCCTTCAAATAGTTTTTTAATTAAGAAAATAACTAAAAGACATTTATTAAACCCTATATTGCCAGATACTCTGATAAATATGGTGGGAATACAAATACTAAATGTGACAGTCTCTGTCCTCAAAGAGTTTACATTCTAAGAGAGGGCAGACAACACACGTAGGAGAATGGTGTCCAAGAATGGGTATTCTGGTCTCAGAAGTCAGAGAGACAGTGAGTTGATTTACTGGGCAGTCACAGAACATACTCTTTCCATACACCATGCTACCATTGTTTTGATTATCATGCTCAGGGACCTAAGACTTTAATTCTTTAGAGACTTATGTATTCCATGAATTATAGCCATATAAGATCACTGAATGAGTTTCGATATTAGGGGAGGAAAATGGGTCTTTGTTTCAGAGAGATGGGAGGGGGGTCATAAAAATACTATGCAATTTCCCAAAGCGAAAAAGTGTCTGGCACAAAATAAGTGGCTGGACTCCTTCTATTCAGTTGTGGGATCACCTAATATTCACCTGCATTCAGCTTTCATTCTCCTCTGGATGCTCTATCTCTCCCCTCCATCTCTCTTCTCCAGGATAATTATGCCCAATTCCTTCAACCTGCTCCCATAGTTCCCATGTGACATATACTCAAGACCCTTCACCGTCCTTCTTGTCCTCCTTTGAACAATCTTCAACTTATCAAAAGTCTTCCTTAAACTGACACCCAAAATCGAACACAGTATTCCAGACACGGTCCAAGCCAAAAGGGTTGTTCTGAGAGAAATGTTGCAGAAAACACAACACATTTTATTATACAAGCTTATTATTACATAGGCCAAATTATTGAGAACAAGATTTAGAAAATAAATTTTACTGAACACAAAATTTTGAAATTAATAATAGTGTTAAGTTAATGAATAAAAGTCAGTATCTACATGTGGAAAATTCACCACAAAAAATCAATCAGCCCTGACATTCTCACATTACAAATTGATGGAAAAGATCATGACTTTTCACATTAATGAAAGAGAAAGACCTAAAAAAAAATACATTAGGCTACAAACTATTTGTATAATTACCATTTTGTTTCAAGAAATCTCAAAACCAAGTGATTTAAAAGGTCTTTTAAATAAAAAGATTAAATTCTTCCTTAAATGAAGTTGAAGGCTTTTATTCATTGCCAGGACAATGAGGCAATGTAAATCAGCTACTTGCCTTGAAAAGTTTATTTCTACCAAATAAAAAAGGATGTTTATTTCACTGATTTTATTACCAGCACTCCTTCTGGATAGTAAAAGTTTTGTGAGCTGATTAACTTTTGTACCTATTGCAATGTTGGCATGACTAATGGCATTAGTACTCAGCAAACACACGTGAATTATATATCTAATAATGACAGAGTAAGACCTCATAAAATACCAATAAAATGTTGCAAAATACTGTAAGGAAAACAGAGACAGGGTCATCTAGGTGGCACAGTTAATAGAGCACTGACCCTGGAGTTAGGAGGACCTGAGTTCAAATCCAGCCTCAGACACTTGATACACTTACTAGCCGTGTGACTTTGGGCAAGTCACTTAACCCCAATTGCCCTCCAAAAAGCAAAAAGAGAGAGAGACAGAGACAGAGAGAAAGACAGAGAGAAAGACAGAGACCAAGAACAGAAAACAGAAGTCAAGAGACCTGGGTTTTAGTCCAGGTTCTGCCAATAAATAGCTATGTAATCCTAAGTAAGTCACTTTGCCTCCTGGACTCATGTTTCCTCAATGTAAAATAAGGTGGCTAAACTAAATTATCTCTAAATTCTCCTCTACTTCTGACATTCTGTGTTCTATAGCTCTAAACTCAAGCCTAGAAAACAACTCAGGAAGGTGCTAAGATTATTACAATCACTAGCCTCCAGGACAAAATATTTTTCAAAACACAAACAACCAATAATTTTGTGACATTTAGTAAGATAATAAATGTTACAGTTTATCAAAATTACTGTCAGTACTCCTGCCCCCCCCCAAAAAAAAACTGTTACTGAAAGGGAAGCAGACACAGGGAAAGGGAAGCACTAGACACTGTGAAATGATAATTTAAGTCAAAATACATAAAAATCAATAATTATTTTAATATTCAAAACTGGAATGCCATATTTTAAAGCATTTAAAATGCTTTTAGGAAGAACTGCACAAAATAGGTTTGGTTTAAGATATGTCAAAGCTCAATGGTACCATCAAGTAATAGCAGTAATTTAAAATTCATATACCGTAGCCTTTCTCTAAATTACTCTGACAATATTCTCAATTCAGTCAATCTACAAGCATTTAGTAAGCTGTTATATGTGTCACTGTGCTAAGCATGAGGGATACAAAGGCAAAAAGACAGCCTTTGCCCTCAAGAAGTTCACTTTCTAACTAAGGAGACAATATGCAGAAAACCACCTACATACAAGATATATACAGTGCAAACGGAAAGTTATCTCAGAGGAATGGCACTAATGAAGGCTGAAAAGCAGAAAAGATTTCCTGTAGAAGGTGAGATCTGAGCTGAATCATGAAGGAAGCCAGGAAACAAGAGGTTAAGGAAAGCATCCCAAGTTTGGGGTAGGTGATGAGGGGTGGGGGGAGGGGGAGAGGAGAGAATACTAGTGAAAAAGCAAGGAATAGAGAATTAAGAGTGTAATGGTCATGTTTGAGGAACTGCAAGTAGTCCAGTGTCATGTATGTGGGAATAAGGTATAGGAAGACTAGAAAGGTTAATAAGAGGCCAAATTGTGAAGGACTCTAATAGATAATCAAAGAAGTTTCTACTTGTCCCTGGAGGTGAGTGGAAATCACCAGTTTACTGAGTAAGGAGGTGATATGGTCAAACCTGCAGTCTTGGAAAATCATACTTCAGATGAGCAGAGGATGATTGTAATGAGTAGGGTAGAGGCAGGAACATTGTAATACAGGTATGAGGTAATAAGGACCTGAACCAGGGGAAAGTTGTGTGAGTGGAGAGAAGAA
The DNA here is from genome assembly GCA_028627135.1 of Pseudochirops cupreus. Taxonomy (NCBI): domain Eukaryota; kingdom Metazoa; phylum Chordata; class Mammalia; order Diprotodontia; family Pseudocheiridae; genus Pseudochirops; species Pseudochirops cupreus. Next base: position 336,020,242 of record CM053581.1, on the reverse strand, counting down.
AATATGAGAGATGTGAATGTGAAAACAACAACAGATTGGATATCTGGGGCAAGTACAAGCCTGGGTGATTGGAGGATGGCAGTGTCCTGAGTAGTAATAAGGAAGTTTGGAAGAGATGAAGGTTAGTTTGAGGGCAAAAGACGAGGAGTTGTTTTGGATGTGCTGAGTTTGAGATATTTATGCAACATCCAACTCAAGATGTCCAAGAGGAAAATAGAGATGCATGACTGTGGCTCAGTAGACAGAATAGGGCTAGATATATAAATATGGGGATCATCTGCACAGAAATGATAACTGAACCCACGGAAGCTAAATAGGGTCAAGAGAAAGGAGCCCAAGATAGAGCCTTGGGGGACACCCACAGGTAGTGGAGATGAAGATATAGCAAAGGGGAGTATGAAGGAAAGGATGGATAGGAGGAGAATCAAGAGAGAGCAGTTTCATGAAAATCCAGAAAGTGGACCATGTCCAGAAGGAAATTGTGATCAAATGTTATACAGCTCAAAAAAGATAATAGAAAAATGGCTATTAGATCTGTCAATGAAGAGATAATTGGTAACTTCGGAGAGGATAATTTCAGTTGAATGATGAGGTTATAAACTATATTGCAAAGAATTTAGAATCAAATGAGAGGAAAGGAAGTAAAAAAAAATAGAGCATAAACAGCATTCTCAAGGCAGTTAGCCATGAAGGATAAGAGAGATAAAGAATGATAGCTGGATATTGTTGGATCAAGAAAGAGTTTTTTTAAAAAGATAAAGGAAACATAAAGGAAGCATAATCATGTTTGTAGAATGCAGAAAAGCAGCCAGTAGACAGAAAGATCTGGGAAAATCCTAACTGCCAATGAAGACCTGGCTGTGATTCAAATATCAATTATCCCTTCATAAACCATAATAAATCCCTAGACAAAGATGAAACTATTCCAGAAATCAATGTCTATTGATGAATTTTCAAAGGAAGTCAACACTAGCAAACCAGTGAAAATCATTAATAAACTTTGATCAGAGACTACTCACTCAACAAATATTTTGATGAAAAACTGTTAGGGATACAAAAAAAAGCTTTAAAAAATTGTCTACACCCATAACAAGATTATACTTACAGTTTCATTTGCAGGTATAAAAATAACACTTCCTACATTTGGATAATCCATCTAAAACTGAGAAACTGATCATTTAAAATGGCAGAAATCTTTATCTTTTTTAGTCTATGAATGGACTAGGAAGAAGAGAAAGAATGAGTTCATTATATAATCTAATTTAAATTTCTGTGGAACACCAACAAGCAAAATGGCAAATATCTGAAAAATATACATGTGTTCTATGTTGATAATTGTTTACTGAAGGGGGAAAAAATTATCCAAGGAACCCAGGCTTATTTTAGGTAAATGTATAAATGTATATTTCTTGTCCTAACATGATTTCTTTGGTATTAAATTCACATTTCACAAGCCTTCTATATCTTAGTAGATGGTCTTCATGGGTTGTTTTATAACTTTACACAGTGCCTTCCTTACATGTATTAATAAAGATTTGCTGAATTTAATTGGCTAAAACAAACAAAACAAAACAAATTTTAAAAAAAATCACATCACCTGGTTGCCAACCTTCTGGTAGTGTTCTACTATAGCAGAGCAAAAATATACCCTAAATATCCATGACAATTACATTAAAGATGGATTGCTTCCAATGGCTTCACAGTTCTCAAATAGGAATCTGAGAAGGTAAAAACTAAGAGATCATCTAGTCCATTTCCTTGTTTTTTAGAAACAAAGAAACTTAGAGTCAGAAAAGTGAAGGTTATTACCTAAAAGTAGTAGAGCTGAGCTCTGACAGATTTATATTTCAATTCTCAATGTTGACCATACATTTTCAAAACCTTGACAAAACAAGTCAATTTTAAAGCTTGTTTCCCAGGGTCAACAGTTCCTAAGTGTCAACTTCAAATAACCACAATGAATCAACAAATAAATTTTTTGGTTTTATGATTAAGTTAAAAATTTTTAAATAAATCACTGCTTTCAAACATATACCTTCTAAATATAAAATTTATATCTCTTAAGTAGCAATATGTTAGGGACTTTCAAACAGGAATGTACTTTGGAGCAACATATAATCAAGACTTGTCTTTCTAACTATTGGTTTAAATCTGTCTTGATCTGAAATGAATAGAGAAATTTATTTTCAATGAGTATTTTCATACTACAGGATGAAAATCCAATAGAGTGGTAAATTAACAAATGTATGGATGTCTTTAAAAGTTAATTCAACATTGCAAAGCCTGCCATTCCCTTCTTCTGATAAGGGTACATTTACCCTTATGATTTCACTTCTGCTATTTGTTAGAAAAATGAATTGGAATTGAAGATATTTCTTATTCTGTTTCCAAGATTTTTGAAGGGATCAGAGGATCATAGATGAAGAGCTAAAAGGGACCTCAGAGGTCAATTAATCTAATCTTCTCATTTTACAGACGAGCAAACTAACCCACGGAAGTTAAATGACTTGACAAAGTTCCCACAAGACAGTACAAGTGGGAGGAGAAAATTGAAGCCCAGGTCTTCTGAATCCAAAGTCATTGATCCTTCCACTGGTAACACTTAAACAATCCTACTAATATGGCACTTTGTACTCATTACATTTTCATATTTTACCTAAATGATTTAATTCTTATTAAGCTTTATTTATTTTAGCCACAGTCCTAAAATTAAAGGCTAGAAGTAACTTTTAGAGATCATCAAGTCCAGACCTCATAATTTACAGATAGGAAACTGAGGCCCAGAGAGGTTAATCTCATACCCAGGATCAAATATGTAGCAAAGTAGGGATTCAAACTCAAAGAAATCAGAATTCTCTGCAAATAATGACAGTATTTCGCCACAGAAGAGTTTATTATTTTTCATTGAAAATATCTGACATTTTACCGAAATTATGGTCTAGGAGTCTAAGCACTATCTCTATAGGAAGATGTATTCCAAGTTCCAAATAACTAACTTGCAATCAAACTTTTAGAACACAGTCCATTTGTAAACTGGGTTTTGTTTTGATTTTTACTTGAGCATGACAGCAGCATTAAAATAAGGGCCTCCACAAAAAACGGGAAATTAAGGGGATGTCCATCAGTTGGGGAATGGCTAAACAAGTTGTGGTATATGAACGTAATGGAATACTATTGTGCTATAAGAAATGAGGAGGAGACAATCTTTATACTCACCTGGAGAGGCTTATACAAACTGAGGCTAAGTGAGAAGAGCAGAACCAGGAAAAATGTGTACACAATCACAGACACATTGTATGTGTGATGATCAACCTTGATAAACTAGACTCCTCTCAGCAACGCACAGGTATAAGACAACTCTACAAGTCTCAGGATGGAAGGAGATACCTACATTCAGAGAAAGATCTAGAAAGACCAGAGTTTAAATGGAGACTGAAGCAATCTACATGCTATTGTTCTTTTTCATGTTTGGTTTTCTTTCTTTTTTCCCACTGTTCACTCCATTGGCTACAACCCTTCCATACAACCAGACTAAGGTCCAATGTGAAAGTATTTGCAGATTCTATACTTGACTGCATGCCGCCATGGCAGGTGGAGGGGAAAGGAAGGGAGAAAATTTGAAACTCAAGAGATTGTGGAACTGAATCTTGTAAACTAAAAGTAAACAAACCAGTCAATGAAAATTTAAAAAAATAATAATAAGGGCATCCAAAGGAGATATTATACATGTAGATACATAAAAATCAGGTAGCTTTAAGTAAAGAAAACACATGACCTTCTCCTATTCTATATTTAAGTAATCAAGTAAAATGCATTTATTAAGCACATAATTATGTACCAAGTCCTGTGCTAACAGTTAAGGACATAAATAAAAAGTACACAGAGCCCCTGACAGGTTTCATGCTATAACTAAGGTGTATAAAAATTGAAAAGGAGGAGGAAGAGGAAGCAGAGCACTTCCTGGAGGATGGGAGATTTTAACTGAATCATTAAGAATGAGGAGAATGTATAAATAATTAAGACAAGAAGAGAAGGAACCACAGAAAGTCAGAAGTGGCCTTAGAGAGTTCTAAGCAAGCCCCCTCATTTTATAGTTGAGGAATGTATAAGGAGGAACAATAGCACAGAAAAAGACACAGAAGTGGAATAAGCATGCCTGCCATATGAGTAAGAAAAATTGTTTGTGTATAAAAAGATTTGCGGTAAAGATAGAAAGACATAAACTTGCCAAAAAAGCAAAATGGGGTTCTATTATAGAGAGTCCTGAAAGTTGGATTGAGGATTTTAGAATTTATACCACAGGCCAGTGTTTTTCAAATTAAGTACCACAATCTCTGGAGAAAATTTTTAATAGCAAATGAGAAAACACAGCAACCTTAGCTGCTTTGCCATCTGTGTTGGGTCCATACAATTTATGTGTTCAGTCAGTGCAGACTGGTAAATAATTGATCATGTGATTAAAAAGTTCAATTCTAGATCAACAAGGAGCCATCATTGAGTACTCTGAAAATGGCACACAATTTATCAGCTTTTCACAGCAGTTATAAAATAATGCCTTTTTTAGTCTTGGTTTTGTTTGGTTTTTACCATAATTTATTTTGTATCAATAGGTAAAATCCATAAGTTTGAAGAGCTCAGGGGAAAAAAAAAATAAATAACCTAGAATCTGACAATGAAATAAACATCCAACAACCTCATCTGGGGAACAAATTCCATCATAGAAGATACATAAATATGATACTAACAATCTCTAATCTAGTTTTATTTCTAATGATCCTGATGTAATGGGGCAACCTGCCAAATTTTTTTTAAAATCTACAAAACAAAAGGACATCTTGCTAATAAAAAAACAAATTTAATTTTAAAATTATCGCATTTTTCAGCAAAACTGTGAACAGAAAAACTCTAAATATCAGATGGCTTACGTAAAAGGGTAAAAACTTGTTGACATGCCACAGTACGACTATTTCTAACTATAAGATATTTATTGATAGCAGTCACTTTCATTTCATTAATCTGTTTGTCACCTTGTTAGAATAAAAATGAAATTGATCTGAAAATGGAATTTTTAAAATTCAGGGGGACATTGTATGATATAAATGACAGTAAGCATTTTTAGGATCACTTAAGAATGTTTACTTCAAGAGCTCTGCCAAAGTTGTGTTTGAAGTGAAAGCCAGAGGCCCGCCACACTGCTGAAGGACACAGGGGACCCACTGTGAATTCTTAAGAAGATTAAAGATGTGACTAAGGACAACCTGTACTGCTCATTTCAACACTAACAATTTGTGATTTTGTTGGTATGGACAGTTCCTTTCATAACAAGCGCACAACCCTTCAACTTGTGGACAAGTTTTCAAAAGTTTGGGGGTAAAAAACATTCATTATGAGCCTCTGAATTCAGCTGATTCTCAGACAAGCGATACACAGATGATTACTGTTCAATTCACATGAGGCATATATATGGATTTAGAAAGGACCTTAGAGGCCATCAAGCCCAATCCCTTCCTTTTTCATATGAGAAAACAGAGAATTCAAGTTATTTTACCCAAGATCACACAGTTACAATGTCTGGAGCAGTATTTGATCTTAACATCCTCCTAACTCCAAGACCAGTTCTCTAATGCTATCCTGCCTACTCCCAAAGCCTTTCCAGTTTAAGAAAACAGCCCAAACTTATAACCTGCTGGCATAACTTTGAAGAACCCAGTGCCATGCATCTCAGTGCCATGAAAAGACAATGAAGCAGAGCAGCTGAAGGGGTATGGAAGTTAGACTAGAGGCAGGGAAGCCAGCTCATAGACTTGAAGCTATTTCTATTCACTGCACAATGTGATAAGAACTTGGAGCATAGTAATGGCAATGAAAATGGTCCTTTTAAGCTCTAGATGCTTTTAGTTCTATGATGCTAGGAATCTACAATGATTTGTTAGGTTTTTATTACTAGTCTATTTTCTCCCCATAAACAAACTTCTTGCAAAAACCACTAACACAACCGAGACAAGATAATTCAATTACTTTTCTGGGCATGCTTAATTCGTCCTTTGTTAATAATAGGGAAATATCCAAAGTTCTCTTATAAAATCCTGTCACTTCACAAAATTTTTACTTAAAAATAAGATTTGTAACCTGTTACCTAAAGATCAATAAAAACCAACCAGAAATCTGATGTATAATATATTGTACAGATCAAGTTGTACAATACAAAGCAATGTCAATTCTCTACAGGAAAAACGTAGAAATGAGATACAAACACAGACTCCTGACTCCAAATACAGCATTCTTTCCATCACACCAAACTACTTCCCTTGGAACTGAGAGACTGATAATGTCCATGCACAGGACATTTACTAACCAACTTGCTTGTCTTTTTTAAGAAGGAAGTGAGGGAGGGAGAAAGGAGGGAGGGAAAGAGCAAAGGAGGGTAAGAGAAAGGAAGCCTGTTGTGAAATTATAAAGAACAAGCTTGGCCCTCTTCTAAATCCATCCTTATTTTTCAACTGAAACTGCCCTCCTCTCCAAAGTTACCAATTATCTCTTCATTGCCAAATCTAACGGCCTTTTCTCAATCCTCCTTTTTCTTGAACTGTGCAGCATTTGATCACTATCCTGGATAAACATCACTCTCTGGGTTTTCTTTTAACTGCTCTCTCCTGGTTTTCCTCATATCCATACTGTTCCTTCACAGTCTCTTTTGTTGCATCTTCCTCTCCACCATCTATGGGTATGCCCTAAGGCTCTACCCTGGGCCCCTTTCCCTTTTGACTCTTACACATCACTTAAACTTCCATGGATTCAATAATCATATCTATACTGATGATTCCCAGATCTATATATCCAGCCCTGGTCTCTTGGACAAACTACAATCATGTTATCTCCAACTGACTCTTAGACATCTTGAATTGGATATTGTATAACTATCTCAAACTCAACCTGTCCAAAACAGAATTCCTTGTCTTTTGCCCCCAAACTTTTCCCTCTTCCAAATTTTCCTATCACTACTGAGGGAACTACTAGCCTCCCAGACAGGCTGACTTATAACCTCGGTGATACTCTGTACTCTTCACTTTTACTCACCCCACAAATCCAAACTTTTGCCAAGTCTTACTGTTTATACCTTCATAACATCATTTCATATATGTCCCCTTCTTTCTATACAATTCTAGTTCAGACATTCCATCTCATGCCTGGACTACTGAAATACTGCTCTTTTGATTAAAGTTCATGCCTCAAGTCTCTTCCCACTCCAATCAATCTTCCACTCAGCTGCCAAGGTGATTTTTCTAATGCAATTCTTTCCCCAATCAATAAATTCCAGTGGCTCCCTATTACTTGCAGAGTCAAGTATAAATTTCTTTGTGGCATTTAAAGCTCTTCATCACCCAGCCCCCTTCCATCTTTCTGGCCTCCTTATATCTTACTCTCCTCTAAAAACTCTACAGTCTAGTTACACTGGTCTAATCTCAGTTCCTCAAGCATCACCCTCCTCTTCCTGACTCCTTGCTTTTCACTGGCTATCTCCCATTCATGGGATGCTCCATCCCCAGTTCTGCCTCTTAGCTTCCCTGGTTTCCTTCAAGAGTCACCTCAAATTCCATTTTCTACAAGAGGCCTTTCTTGGCCTTCCAGTTACTATCTTTCCCTTTCAGATTACCTTCATCTCAGCTGTATATATCTTTTATGTACCTAAACAGGTTGAGAAGTAGAAAGAGAACTGGGCCTGGAGTCCAGAAGACCCGAATTCCAGTCCAAGCTGAGACAATTATTAGGTGTGACTTATCTGATTCAGCTGCCTCAACTCTAAAACGACGGATCATAGCAACATCTATTCACAGGACTGTTATGTGGACAAAATGAGATTATATCAATAAAGTACTTAGTACAGGGCCTGGCGTAGGAACAGTAAATGCTAAATGCTCAATGCATACTCAATCCCTTCCCATTAAGATGTATGATTTTTCAAGATTAGCAACTGGGTTTTTTGCCTTTCTTTGCTATCACCAACACCAAGCACACTGCTTGGCACATCCTAAGTCCTTAATAAATGCTTACTGATTGATACCTCCTCCACATTTTGTAGAGGGCAACATTCATGGATGTGGAATATTACACGCAACATCCGAATCCTTCAACGCACCCATCAGTTTTGCCAATTTTTTTTTCCTCTTCTTCCTCATTTTAAGAAATTTGCTATAAGAGACTATTCAATGGGAGAGGGAAAGAGGACAGATCCGGGGGAAAGCTAGGCAATATAAAAACAAAAGATACTACTAAATATTTCTTTAAAAAGAAAAAAAAGTAAAGATGGAAGCAAGAGTGGCAGGTAATGTTAGATGACCAAAATCAGAAGCACTGGAGATCTGGAGACGAAGCTACAAAGGAAAGTTTCAGATAATAAAAAATTTCTTTTCTCTTTTAAAGTTATACTGAAGAAAAGAGAATTTAAAAAGAGATGGGGAGGCGGAGCCAAGATGGCAGCGTAGGAGCAGCAAGAAATTGCGGCTCCAACACAGCCACATCAAATACCCAAAAATATGACTCTAAACAAATTCTAGGGCTCTAAAACACACACAAATATATTTCCTGCTGAAGGCAGCTCGGCTCAAAGCCACCATTTCAACTCTGAGAGCAGAAACCAGCCCAGCCTGAAACAGCAGCTTTTGCCCTGGGGCGGCTGGACAAGCCGAGCCCCGTTGGGGCTGGAGCTTCAGGAGAGCGGATCTGCAGCAGCTGTGGCAGTATCCAGAATTTTCAAGCCATAAGATAAAAGGACTAAGGTTAGTGGAACTTGGAAAACCGGGAAGAAAAGCGGTCAGGCCAAGCCGCCTCCAGGGCAAAGAAGCGGAAAGCAGAGGTTCTGCACCCGCCTCCACATTGCTGCTTCAGAGCTCCCAGCCTGCAGACAGCAGGGGGGCCAAGCCATCGTTCAGAGGCCAAGTGCTCTCCTGTTGAGCGGCCTGGATCCCGATTGTGGTCTTGGGTGGTGGTCCTGAGGTTTTTTTTTTCAGTGAGCCAGAGCTGGGGAGGGACCCAGCAGCCTCCTAAAAGCCCCGGCAGCTGGGAAAATCCCAGCGATTTGGGACAGAGCTGTTCCCTCTGGAAGCAAGGTTCCACAGAACTGAAGGAAAAAAAAAACAACCAATGAATGGCGACCATGAATAAGCATAGGAAGCAAAGTAAGAACAACAACCAACCCTTAGATTCTTTCTTTGAAGAAAAGAAGGAACAAAGCAGGGAAAGGGAGGAAGACAATGCAGTCAGAACTCCCACCCCAAAAGCTTCCAAGAAACATGAAGATTGCCAAAAAGCTAGAGATCAGCTGAAGAAAGATTTTGAAAACCAAATGAAAGTAGAAGAAAAATTGGGAAGAGAAATAAGAATGATGCAAGAAAATCATGAAAAGAGAGTCAACAACCTGAATGAAGAAATTAACACCTTAAAAAATGGATTAACTCAAATGACAAAAGAGGCCCAAAAAGCCAATGAGGAGAAGAATACCTTAAAAAGTCGACTTTGCCAGATGGAAAAAGAATCTCAAAAGCATTCTGAAGAGAATAATTAGAGTGGAGCAGATGGAAGCAAATGACTTTATGAGAAATCAAGATACTATCAAA
>CM053581.1:335989703-336010128 GCA_028627135.1 Pseudochirops cupreus | reverse complement strand
CTCTGATAAGAATGGTGGGGGGGAAGAGTTGGTATGGGATGCTTAAGAGAAAAGATAGTTTGGAAAAACTGCTGTGCAAAGCTCAATAGAAAATCAATTGGGGAAGATTAAAATGATTGTTTTCCAGCACAGAGATCTCATTTTAGATAATTTATAGTAGACATACTCAAGCACAGTTGTGTGCCTTCCAGGACCATTCAGTAACTTGTAAGTAGGCAGCTGGTGAGTCAGAGCTGGTGCTTGGTGAGGTATGAGCAGCAATAAGACAAGGGCAAACAAAATTCAAGAGTAGAGGACAGTGTAAATTTGGATTGGTTACCCAAAGGGTCAAGACTTCGAGAGAAGGAAATTGAAGTCAGAATAATAGTGATGGCCTAGGAATGTACTGAGGAATGGAGGTACTGGGAGGTCATGGCAAAGATAAGGAATTAGTTTAGAATGAATGAGTCATAGGGAGAGATACAGTTTGATGAAAGAATTTCAGGATTCTTTATCACTTGTGGGTGATGAGGAAATCAAAGATGGAGGGAAGGAAAAATGAGAAAAAATTACTTGCAAAGCAGTGCTCACAAAAACAGGGGCAATGACATGTATATGTATGCCCTGGGGGGTAAGGCTGACATAGTTATTTTGAGTAATTATTTAATTTGATTAATGTAGTTAGTCAAGAAGGTGAATTTTGAATCTACCCCTTCATTACCCTCATTTCCTTTGCATCACAGAGGAGGCAGGACTACTATGAACTCCCTTTCAAAGAGCTGGGGGGCTTTGAGTCCCACCTGACCAGCGGCAGTAGTGAGCATGTGGCCCTCATGTCTCTTTTCTGCTTGTTTCCCTGATGAGGTGATAGAGTTGATTTGGAAGTACCCTGGCAGGGATCCTGTGAACAAATGCAAGGCAACAGTTGACATCTTCCCTTTCTGACCACCTGAACAGAAGGGGAGGGGATGGAGGTGGGGGCAGTTGGACTACCAAGAGCAGCAGAACAGCCTGGCTCAGTTGAGAAGCAGCCCAGCCCAGCCCAGCAGCAATGTCATGTTCTGGTAGACATCTAGCAGGGATGCCATACTTTGTGAGGAGCCAGATTGGATGACCAGCTAAGTAGCAGAGTGATTCATCCATCACTGACGCCATCCATGCCCTGCATAAGGACTCCACAAAGGGAAAAAAGGGCTTCCAAGGCCAGGAATTGGGAGGTGGCCCTTTAACACATATTTTCTACATATATGCTGCATTACCATTGTGCTTTAAAAGTTATTGTCCACTTCTCTCATGGACTTTGTATTTATGGGAGAGCGCACCCCAGACTTTGGGAGTGGGTGGAGAATGTTTCATAACTATGTTTGCTCTACCTTTATAGCAAATTCCTGTTATAAAAGCTAGTTGGTTATTGATGAGGAAAATCTGGGAGCTTATGTACAAGAATGTTAAAAATTTCAGGGATCCACCTAGAATCCTAAAAATAGAAACAGTTAGCTAATTCTCTGGGGACCCAGATCCAGTTTGGGGATATGGCTGTACCAATGCAACCATGTCATCTGCATCATTATTTCATGCCTAGTTTATGACCTTCTTCAGATTAGAAAGCTAGCATTTAAAAATATAAAAATATCCTTTCTCCAAATGGCAAGGTGTTTGGTCTCTGCTGTTAATAAGCAGCTAGCAAAAACACTATTATATGGAGAGGAAGTTCAGAGCAGCAGAAAGAACATTGGCCTTGGCATCAAAAGACCTTTGTTCCAGGACTGACTGCCACTTATTACTTGCAGTGTGTGACCTTTGTTCAATAAATCATTTCTACTACGGATCTTAGTTTTCCTAACCCTAAAAAAAGAAGAAACTGCTGCTCTGTCTCCTTCAAAGGGTTGGCATGGTGATTCAATGTGATGGATGAAAGAAAGCCTTATAAATTATGAGGGATTTAAAGCAAGCATGATCTTTTTTCTTATTTCTGGTTTTCCTACCAAACATCTACTCTTTGTCTTTTTTGGTTCCTCATCCTTGTCCCTTAAAGTGAGCGTCCTTCCAAAGTCCCTTCTTTGTATTTCAAGCCTCTCAAATGACTTTAACTTTCACCTTATTGTACATGACTTGGTTCCAGATTTCTAGCTTTAATCTCTTTCCCAAGAATGTCCCACATCTCTAATAGCTTACCATATATCTCTACCTGAATGTCTTACTATTACCTCAAACTCGACGTGACCAGAACAAAGCTGATCATCCCTAAATCTATTCTTACTTCTGTCTTTGTGGTTTCTAACAGTTGGCACCACTAGTCACTGTCACCCAAGTTTGAAAAATTGGCATTTGATTCCTCCTTCCCCTCAGTCAGCTAATAAATATATATTAAGTGCCTACTATATATGAGGCACTGTGTTAAGCATGGGGAATTCAAAGAAAGGCCAGTCCCTGATCTAAAGGAGCTCAGAGTCTAACGAAGAAGACAAATGCAAGCAAATGAGTACAAACAAACCCTCTACATGATAAGCAGGGGATAGCCTCAGAGAGAAGGCATTAGAATGAAGGGTTTTCAGGAAAGGCTTCTGTAGAAGGTAGGATTTGAGCAGGGGTCTGAAGGAAGGTAGGAAAGGCAGATCAGGAAGGAAAGCATTCCAGGCAGGGGGAACAGCCAGAGAAAATACCCAGAGTTAAGAGATGAGCTTCTTATTCCAGAAACGGCAAAGAGGTCAGTGTTACTGGCTCACAGAATAGGTGGTAGTGCCAAGGGTATAAGGTGTAAAAACATTGGGAAGGTAGGGGAAGAGGGAGAGAAAGGCAGGTTATGAAGGACTTCGAATGTCAGATTTTATATTTAATCCTGGAGGTGATGGGGAGTCCTATCTATTCAATTACTATGTCCTATCAATTTTGTCCCTGAAAAAGCTCTTCATATCTGGGCCCTCCTCCCCTATTTTCACCATAGTAAAGGCCTTCCTTATCACCCACCTGGACTTGAAAGAACCTCCTAATGGGTCTTCCAACTGCCATTCTCTTTGCCATCCTTTACAAGCGCTAGAATAATTTTCCTTGGCCATAAATCTGGTAATTTTTTCTCTTTTTGAAAAAAAAGAGTACTACTTGCCTGGCATTCAAGACCCTTCACATTTTGGAGCCATCCTCCCTTTCCAGTTTTATCTTCTTTTACTTCTCTCTGCTCAAAGTATGCACCAGACAAACGAGAGGACTTTCGGTCTCCTTGCTTTCTGCCCCTTCCCCCCCCTCCCACCCCGGTCCCCCATCCCTAACACAGAGCACTGTAATTTCCTGCAACTTCATTATTCTCTGTGCCTGGAATGTTTTGCCCACCTTTACTTTTTAGGACCAACTTAAATGTTACCTCCTCCAGGAAGTCTCCCCTTGTGCCTCTGTTGATTCTTCTTCAGACATCATATGACATTGTCTTATTTTTTCTATTGCACTCATCATGTAGCATTGCTTATTAGTTATGTTTTTGTCTTATTCCTCTAGTAGACTGTAATTTCATGAGGACAAGAGACTAGGTAGTATCTAATCTTTAAGTCACTCCCCCCACCCCCAAGCACACCTGCACATAGTAGGTACTTATTCAAGTCTGCTGAATCAAATTGCTTGTGCATGACTCTCAGCTGCCTTTCAATCCCAATTGAGGTCGAACAGGGTATTTCAGAAGTACTTCTATGCAGGCTCCATGGGACCCAAAAGAGGCCAGTCAGGCAGGTGCCTTGCTAAGAGGCTGCTCTTATCTTGATCTGACCACTGTCTTCTATTTCTTAAATTCCTTTAATCTTCCCAAAGTGCGAGGTTAGTGGATTTTCCTGAAACCATTACAGCAGCACCTTTGCTATTAGCTTTCACAATCACACTCCCCTTCCAGGTTTTCACTTCCTTAGTAAGGAAGGGTCCTGAGGTGAAGCCAAAACCAAGGCAGCCCTGGGCCTAGAGTCTGACTAGAACTTGAAATGCCATTTTGTCTATAGAGGGAACAAGTGTTGATGTTTACAAACCATTTGATGGGAATGGGAACTTGCTTGCTTACCATGAATCCTCCATTCTACTCTTGATAGGATCTGCCTTTATGTAGAATTTTCCACCTCAATTTTAAAAAGTTTGTGATTTTTCCTACAGTAGACTTTGTGACAGGGGTAAGGAAGCTAGAGCAGCAGAATTCCTTTGCAGTGATTCCACAGGAGCTATTCATGTGGGTTTTCATTAGCTGCCATCAACTCAGCTGCTCTACATCTACCAAGGAGGGTTAAGTGTCAGTTTCATTTATCTTATTATTCTTCTGAGGTCATCTGACACTACCCATAATATTATATAAAGAACACTAAATTCATAGTAATGGGACCTGGGTGGTATAACTTTGGGCAAGTATTTTCCCCTCTCCTGGCCTCTTCCATTGTAAGAAGAGGTGAACCAGGTGCAATTCAACAACCCTTTATTTCATTAAGTACCAGTTATGGAGGGTGAACCATACTGAGCAGCCTAGGTGGAGAACAAAAGCAAAGATGTAGATGTTGGTCAATTTGGTGGGCATATGGGGTGTGTGAAGGGAAATAGTGGGAGATAAGATTGGAAAAGGAAATTTCTGTCTGATTATATGATCACAGATTTAGAGATGGTAGGAACCTCACAGTCCATTTAGTCCAGACCCCTCACTTTGCAACTGGGACCCAGGGTTCAGTGACTGGCCCAAAGTCACACAGTAGTAAGTATTAAACTGGATTTGAACTGGTCTCTGACACCAGAGCCAGTTTTTGCCACCTGCAGAATGAAGAATTTTGTCTGGGGGAAATGAAAGCCTCTAAAGGATTTTGAGTAAGGAAGTGATAAAATTAAAGCTTCCTTTGTTTCATTTTTAAGAACTAATTCTAGAAATAATAATTTAAAGTGTATGGAGACTTTCTTTCACAACAACACTATGAAGAAGGCAGCTCTGTAAAAGCTATATTATCTTCATTGTATTCAGGGGTTCAGAGAGGTAAAGGGATTTGCTTGGGGTCACAAGGCTAGTGGGCATCAGAGTTAGGATTTAAACTCAGGTCTTCTGACAGAGCTTACTTTAAGAGGATCAATCTGACAGATGGGAAGCATAGATAGGAGAAGACAGAGAAAGGAAGTAGAAATGCTTCTTAGGAAGCTTTTATAATTGGGCAGGTGGTCAAATACCTCAGTTAGGGCAGTAAGTAGCTGGAGGAATGGGAAGAAGGGGAAGGATTTGAGAAACAATGTGAAGGAGAATTAAGTGACTGACTCCTGAATGGGGTGAAAAGAAGGAAGAGTCAGCCATAACTCAGGTTTCAAGCCTGTTTGACTGGGAAGATAGTAGTATCATCAACAGCAATAGGCAGTTCAGAAGGAGGTGTTGTATTGGGGGGAATATGAAGAGTTTAGCTGAGCACATGTTGAGTGTGCTGGCAGGATATACAGGTTTAGCAGCAACTGGAAATTCAGGACGGGAACTTAGGAGAGTCTGAGACTTGGAAATCTTAACTAATTCGTGATTTTACATCAACTCTCATGCAGATGTGATTTCTAGATTTATATTGTTATCAAGTGTTAGTCTTTCGATTGAGCTAGTCTTTTATCACCAGCTGTCTTTTGGGCATCTTGAGCTGGATGTCTCACAGGCAACTCAAACTCAACAGGTTCACGATAGAGCTCATTATCTTATTTCCTAAATCCTGTCTTCTTTTGGACGTCCCTACTATTGTCAAGGACACTACCATTCTTTGTCACCCATGTTTGTAGCCATGGTGTAATTCTTTTCAGCTCTCACTCACTTCATATATCCAATCTATTGCCAGATTTTGTTCTTTCTACCTTCGTGATGTCGCCTTCTTTCTATACCCCTCTGCCTACTTTAGACCCTCATCACCTCTCATTGGGACTACTGTAAAATCCTTATAATTGCTATCTCTGATTCAAGTTTCTCCCCACTTTTATCCATCCTCCATTTAGCTGCCAAGGTGATTTCCCTAAAATATAGGTCATATTGAACCATGTCAACTACCACTACCCTCCCTTCATCCAATAAACTCCAGGGTCTCCTTATTCCAGGATCAAATATAGTCATTTGTATGACATTTAAAGCTCTTCCTAACCTAATTTCTTCCTAATTTTCCAGTCTTTTTACTCTTTCCTCTCCTCCACAGTCTATGAATACAGGTATTTGCTGTTCCCTTTTCTAGTCTTGGTACTTTTGTGCTGGTTGCCCTCTGTGCCAAGAAGGAACACTCCCTCCCTCACTTCTTAGTCTTCCTGTCTTCCCTTGTGTCAGCTCAAATCCCACATTCTACAGGAAAGCTTCCATTCTGAGATTACTTCCCATCAACTCTGTATATATCTTATATCCACCTAATTATGTTATTTTCCCCATTAAAATTTGAACTCCTTACCTTTTTTTTTTTTAAAGAATAAACTCAGAGGAAACATTTTATTTAATTCTGGTATTCCTATAGTCTTTGTGTATGAGGTCATAGGGTATTCTAGAATAGGAGAAAATACAAGCTCTTCTGTTTGGCACATAAATCTCTGTACTCTGGCTCTAGCCTCTTTTTTCATGTATATTTCCCATTACTTTTTATGCACTTCTGTCTTATCCCCAACTGGCCTGTTTGCTGTTGCCAGTACAGGTCATCACATTTTTTGCTTATCCTCATGCCTGGGATGCCCATCCTTCTCAACTTGGCCTCTTGGAATCGCTCACTCTCTGAAAGGTTCAACTCTCTCTCTCTCTCTCTCTCTCTCTCTCTCTCTCTCTCTCTCTCTCTCTCTCTCACACACACACACACACACACACACACACACACACACACACACACACACACACACACCTGTTCCTCATCTTCTCAGTCACTAGACTCCTTCTTAATTCCTTTGTAAACATTTTGTATTTAGTTATCTATATCCGTATTGTCTGTGTCTCCCCTTTTCCCTTTTCCCCATGCTAGATTGTAAACTCAAGGGTAGAGATTTGCTTTTGTCCCAGTGTGTCCATGTTGCTGAGCATAGTACCTTGCACAATTTCTTGAATCGAGTTATATTTAAAAAAAAAAAAGCCCAGGCTGTGCAGCAGATGTTGAGCCACAGCAGGGCTGGGGAGCTAGGGGAGGGAAAGGATAATGGATAGGGGCGAGAGGGAATAGTTGAACAGTCCTGAGGCAGGTGGTGACTGGCACCATGTTGAGGCAAGCCAAGCAAACTGAGGCACTGAGAGCAAGGAAATGAGTTTTCAGCCTTCTACCCTGACCTAGCTCTGGTCACTCAGCTTTGCAAGGACTATGAAAATGATAATGAAAATGATGTGAGCAAACAACTGGACAAAATATTGGTATGTGATTGATTAAAGATTTCCTGGCTTGGTCAAACGTTGGCAGGTGCCCTGACTTTTGAGAAACAGTGATGTCATTGCCAAGGCAGTATTTAAAATGTACCTGGGCATCACCAATTGGATCCCAGTCTAGACAAATTCTCTCAGATCTTGGAAAACAACCCCCTGGTTGATTTTGTGTAGCTCCTGAAAACCACTCATTCTTCATTTATTCCAGTCTTTTGTGTTAGCTGTTGAGGGGATCCCTGGAGATGGTCCAGATGGCAGTGGGTGTGAAGTTTGTTCAGGACATGCTGAAAGGAGATGGGGTGACAGAAATCAGGATGATGTTTATCAGGTGGATTGAGGACAATCTCCCAGCTAGAGAAGAATAACCATTCTGGGGGCAGTAGAGATGACCAGCTAGGGCATTTGCTAATTCTCAGACTTCCCCTGAGACTGTAAAGTCAAAGTGTCCCCATTTTAGGAAACTCAGTGATTCTTTTAAGTTGTTATATATTCTTCTAATCTTGTTTCCATTTTCCTTGCTAATAAAAGATTTGTGATATTTAAAAAAACACCTGTTTTTACCTTTTTTTGGGGGGGTACCTCATGATTACTACAGTGCCTGGCACATTATGCTTAATAAATGTGATTTGATTGATTAAATTAACCCCACAGGCTCATCTTTAAAATTTTTACTATCTTTACATAGTAGTATACATCTTAGCCCTCGTGTGTGTGTGTGTGTGTGTGTGTGTGTGTGTGTGTGTGTGTGTGTGTGTGTGTGTGTGCATCCATATAGTTTATTTTGGGGGCCTTAATATACTTAATATGGGTACTTATTTTGCCCCAAAGTAGAAAGGACAACATAAATGCATTCTAACTTAAAAGCCTCTAGGGCCAGGAATGGTGATATGTGCCCGTAACCTCTACTCTAAAAGGAAGCTGAGGCTGGTGGATCATTGAGCCTAGGAGCTGCTACAATAGGAAAAACTGATTAGGTACTGGCAATATTTGGCAATAAGTACTGTTGTTTATTCTTCATCTTTGAAGAAGACCAATGATATCAGAGTGATGTCTTGACTTTTGAGTGAGTTGGATTTAAGTGAGGCAGAGTTGCACAAAGTAGTCAGCTTTACTCTCTCTTCCAGAGTCATTGAAGTCCAGTGGCAAGACAAAAGTCAGGATGACTGGCAATAGCCTGGGATGTAGTGGATGACCTTGCCCTCTTTCATGTCTAACCGAGCCCTAAGCACTCCACAATGCCTGCTTTAGCTGCCTTCATGGCTGTTGGAACAAACTGTTCTCATAGGGCATAGGAGTGGGGAGGAAGGTGTCTTCACATACTGGGGTAGACATCCCCCTAATTCACTGATGGGTTTGAGGTTGTTGGCTACCCTCAGGCTGGTTTAGTGTGTTAGAGACAGTTTATTGGGGTGTGGGCTCTGCATCCTACAGCTTCTTAGAGCCACAGGTGAGAGTTGGGTGACTGGTTGGACACCAAAGGTGGATGAGCAGCCCTGAAAAGGGCTTGGCAAGCCCTCATACCACAGGTGCTAGTGATCTCTGAACACCCCATATATGCCAGTACTAAGTACTGTACTAAGACGGTGAGTTCCTTAGAGTAAAAGGCTGCCAGGTTGCCTAAGTAAAGGTGAACCAGTTTAGATCAGAAACAGAGTTGGTCAAAGCTCTTGTGTCAATCAATGGTCTCTTAGTGGTTACTGTACTTCCAGTGGGATGGAGAGACAGAGTCTCAAAAAATTAAAAAGAAAACAAAAAATCCTCCACAGCTGGAACAAAGCTCAAGAGAGACTATCTCTAGCTATATGTGGGTCACACTAGTGGCATCTTAAGAGTAATTAAAGGAGTACTGGATCTGGAGTTAGTTGAGTCTTGGCTTGGCTACTCACCAGTTATGTAACCCTGGAAAGTCACAAAGTCTCTGAGCCAGTTTCCTTATCTGTAAAATCAGGGGTGGTTGGACCCAAGGATCTTGGAGGTCCTTTTAGCTCTGAGACCCTCTCAGGCACAAGAAAAAAGGCAGCAACACACTACCACCTTGCTATCAGGAGGCTTTGAGGCTTAGGAAAGCATCAGACTACTGCTTTTGCACCAGAGAATAATCTTTAAAATGACACAGACTGAGAATTATGTTGCTCCTAATTATTGATAGATGAATTACATATTGTATTAAGCTACAGATATTCCAACTGTCATACAGTGGTCACTGATTTACTTTCTCCACAATGAACTGAACTTTACCTACATTGCACAGCTTTTTCAATCTTAGAACTGCAAATAGTGTAAATAAATTAAGGCAATAAAGAAAATAAAAAGAAGACAATACAAAGACAGGAAAAATGCTAAAGGAAAGGAGGAGACATAGAAAAGACCAGTACTGGTTTCTTTAAAAAAAAAATTCAATACTGTTCATTCACATAGCATTTAAGAATTTACAAAAGCTTTCACACTTACCATATTTGATTATGAGTCTCAGTAAGTGTGCAAGACAAGGCTTATTAATTATTTCCTTTTGGAAATGTTGGGGAAATGACATACCAGGCCATGATCTACTCATTCCTAGTTGTCTGTTAGTCTGCTGTTCTTTGTTTTCTGACTCTTCCTGACCCCATATGGGGTTTTCTTGGCAAAGACACAAGAGTGGTTTGCCATTTCCTTCTCTAGGTCATTTTACAGATGAGGAAACTGAGGCAAACTGAGGCAAAAAAATTAAGTGACTTGCCCAGGGTCACACAGGTATCTAGTCTACTTTTACTGTATTACAGTCCCTCAAATTCAGTACTTAAAAAAAACTGTTTAACTCAATCAACATCTACTAAGCACCTACTTTGTATACAGCCTACACCAGTCCCAGGGAGAGATATGAATGGTCTTGGTTCTGTAGTTTTCTGTTTAATAGGGGAATAACACATTCACATAACTCTCCCTTTCTCTGTCTGTTGGTCTCTCTATTCACATAATAATGCAGGATAAAGATAAGTAAGACGTTAAACAAAGCTTATTATCACTTATACGGGAGGGGAGAATGGGTGTGGTCATGGAAAGCAACAATCAATTCTGGCACCCACGGCAGGCTGCACGAACTATGCCCTGGGCAAGAGGTGGAGGTCACCATAGCTCCCAAAGGGCTAAGAGGTGGCTACTAGAGAACTTACTATGGGGCAGGTAAAGGAAAGACATCTACTGGGATGAAGCCACCCTGGGGGAAGAAGCACCAACTGGTAGGTTACTATTTTATTTTCCTGGCTAACTTGGTGCTAGTTGTTTTAACACTCCTGAAAAACAGCAATTATTTAAATACGATCAATTGCAGCACTTAGGAGAAAAGCTCTGATCACACTGTCCTAGTTACAGCTCTGACTTCGGGGATAAAATCTGAGTCAGCTTTTAAAGAAAAGGTAGGAATTCAATACAAGAGAGGTACACGTTCCAAACATGGGTAACAGGGAGACAAAGAAACACAGAGGTGGGCTAGTGCTTCAATGACATCAAGAGGGTGACGTCTTGACTTGTAAGTGAATTGGATTTAAGTGAGGCAGAGCTGTGCAAAATCAGGAGCCTCACTCTCTTCTCCACAGTCATCAAGAGTCCAGTGGCAAGAGATAGGTCAGGACATGTGGTGATGGTCCCTGATGCTGTGGGAGACCTTGGCCTTTTTAAGTCAAGGTCTTTCCCAGGTCTTGTTTGAGGTAACACCCATTCAGTAATTAAAAGCTAGGTAGAGAGGGGTGGAAAGGAGTACCAAAAGGTTAAGCCTTGGAAAAGTAGGGTGGTGACAAATTTTAGAGGACTTTGAATGGGAATAGATTTTAAATTTTGTTTCATAGAACGAAGCCACTGGCATTTGAACAGATGAGTGACACAATAAATCTATGCATAAAGAATGTGATTGTATGAAGGGTGAATTACAGGAGAGAGGAAATAGGAATACCTATTTAGGAGTTCCTGAAATAGTCTATGTAGGTGGTAATAAGGGTGTTCAGTGGGAATAGAGAAGAGGGGGGTAGATGTTAAGGTGGTATAGCCAAAACATTGGACCTGGAGTCAGGAAGATTGAAGTTGAGAACTAGCCTCAGATACATAATAGCCCTGTAAGCCAAGGCAAATCATTTAACCTTTGTTGGTCTGTTTCCCCATCAGTAAAATGGGGATAACAATAGACTTAATCTAGAGTAGTTGTGAGGATAAGATAATATATGCAAAGTACTTGGCAAAGCTCCTTATAAATGCTGTTATTTTTTTGTGTAGGTGGTATCTTTAGGTCTTTCAAAATGCATTTAAGTGCTGACTACAGTTTATCTGTGCCAGGTATTAAGGATGATTAAAGACATTCTTAGCTCTCAAGGAATTTATAATCGAATAGTTTGCAATGATTATATGTAATTTGATATTGAACTTTACTTCCTTTTTGTAACACATGCTTTATAAATACTCTGGTTGGTAGTGCTGTCATTAGGACTGGTGGGGACTAGAATCATAGAATTCTAGAGTTAGGATCTCAGTGTCACCAAGTCCAACACACACTGGAAGTCCAACAGGTGAAGTCCAACAGAGAGATGGGTGAGCCAATCTGTTTTAAGACTCCAGAGAAAGCCCAATGCACCTCTGGACAGCTCTAATTATTAGTACATTTTTTTTTCTAATATAAAGCCTAAATTTCCCCCTTTTCAGCTTCTGCCTACTCTTCTTGGTTCTTTTTCTTTGAGAATGAAGAAAATAATACATCTAACCCCTCTTGCACACGACAACCCTTCAAATACTTGACAGCTATGTCCTCCTTTAGTCTTCTATTCTCCAAGCTAAATACCCCCAGTTCTTTCAATTAAGTCTTACATGACAAGAACTCAAGGCTTTTTGTCATTTCAGTTTATCAATGTCCTTAAAAAGAATATTCCAAATGTGATCTGACCTTGGTGTAGAGGGATTACCTCTTTATTCTGGGAAGTTATGGCTCAACATAGCCCAAGACTGTTGAAGCTTTCTGGGATGTCCTATGACATTTCTGACTCCTACCAAGTGTGCTGTCCATTAAAACCCCTGAATTTTTTCATTATTGCTAGCTAATGATGTCTCTCTCCATAGTGTACTTGTAAAATTGATTTTTTTTACCCAAGCATAGATTTATTCCAACTGAATTTCATCTTACTGGATTCCACCTAATGTACTAGCTACTGCTAGTCTACCACCTTCCTTATATTAGAGCCCATTTCTCCCCAGAATCAGCCCAACCAAAAACCATTTCCTTAGTATTTCAGAAGGATGGATGACAAAAAACTTCCATAAAGGCCTTTTCCCTCTTGGAATTCAGAGAACTTTATTTATCCTTGGTTCATGCACTTACCATATTACATTGGTAGTATTATTTATGTATGTGTGACATTGCCTCTGTTAAAATATGAGGTCAATGATAGGACTCAGTCAAATACAAACTCTCCAGTGCTCTCTACACTGTAAGGGGCAAACAAAATGTTTGTTGAATTGATTTGAATGCCTAGGAGAAAAATAAATTATATGTACACGTGTTTGTGTATAGATATATGCAAATGAACAGATACATCTGTGTATGTGTAGATGTAGATGTGGAATCATTGCTCCACCATGGAGGTATGTGTGTTTGCATATTTTATATAAACTACAGTTATAACTACATTTGTTATTGTTCTTCTTGTGTGTTTGTGTACACAGGGAGAATCATTGTTGCACCATCAGAGTATGTGTGTGTAATGCTCATAGGGGTTATCTGTGACCCACCTGTGGCAGAGCCTTTGGAGCTTATACCCATGATGAGCCATAGTCTGACATACTTATACACTGATCCAGTGTAAAGTGATGTCATTTAATCCTCTCCCAAAACAAGACCAACGACCAATATATACCATAGTTGTAGTAAGTATGTACACACATACACATACACAAGTTTTTAAAAAGTATATGTATTTGTATGTGTGTATACACACCCAGCCAGCCTTGGTAGAACAATTATTGTGTGTGTATATGTATACATACACATACACATATATATACATACACCTACCCACCTCCATACTGAAACAATTCTGTGTATATATATGAATATATACACTGTTTTACACATATATATGTATATACATATATACATACATAGTCACATATTCTTGTGGTGGAACAATCAGTATGTGTGTATATAGATAGATACTGTGTGTAGATACACACATAACATGTATATAAAAGCACCGTCTTTTGTGTCTATATATTATATGGTATATCGTATACTCTACTTGTATCTACACTTGTGTGTGTATGTACATATATATCGGTACCGTGTGTAGATACACATACACATATAACGTATACAAAAACACTAAGTATTTTGTGTCTATACATAGCATATTATATACTAAATGTGTACACACATACTCTATAGTAGAATAGTGATTTCGTTAAAGGTATTACTAAGATGGTTGCGGATCACTGTTTCCAGCCATCAAAGGCCTGTCCTATACCCAGCGAAGTCCTAGCAATTCCGGCCTTCGCCCAGAGGCCGTTTCTGGGGAGCCGCCGGCCGCCAGGTGACCCTGGACTCACCCAGCTCAGGAATGTGCCCACTTATCAGGAGCCGGCGGCGCTCCCCGGCCCCGCGCCGCTCCGAAGCCTGATTCTCAGATAGCTGAGGCCGAGGCGGGCACAGCCGCCCCGCCTCGGACACACGATGCACCCCGGGAGGGGGCATTTTTGCTCGTCCCCCGACAAAGCGCCCACGTGGGAGCTGCGGGTGGCCGACGAGCCCTTCCTGCTCGGGGGTCCTCTGCCCCCGAGCCCTCCCGGGGATTCCCTCGCGCCCGTCAACCACAATGCAAGGACGGAGGAGGGACTGCGGGTTGGCCGGACCACGCCGAGCTCCGGGGCCGGACGAGGCTCGGAGTCGCGGTCGCCGCCCTCCGCCCCAAAGACACGTTTCCTCTGCTCCCACGCGCGGTCAGCACAGTCCCGGACCTCGCCTCCCTCCCTCCCTTCCCCCGGGGAGTCCCGTGCGTGCCCAGCCCACTTCCACAACCGCCACGCCCGGGAGCCGAGAGCGGGGAGGCGGGGAGGAGGGGAGGGGGAAGAGCCGAGGCCGGACAGGAAAGTCCAGGGAGCCTCGCCCACCCGCCTTCCTTTCCCTTCCCCCCTCTCTTCCCTTTCTCCCGGCCTACGGCAAGCGGCGAAGCCCCTGTCCTGGGTGCGCAAATGCGAAAAGGGACAGGCGTGGAGGGAGGAAAACTAGGGAGGGGAGGAATTGCGCGGTGAGGTCAGCGCGGCGGAGGGGCCGGGAGGGGCAGGGCGGAGCGGGGAGGTGGGGGGGGGGGGGCGGCGGCCGGCCGCTGGATTGGTCGGTTAGCAGGCTGGCTGGGAGCTTGCGCCGCGATCCGGCCTGGATCACGCACCCGGCTCGGGGTGGAGGGGGGGCGGGGAAGGAGGCGGGTAGCTTAGGGTGCTGAGGCTACTGGCGGGCGGACGGGGACGAATCCACCAAATCTCCGGCACCCACCACCACCGGAGGCCGGGCGGGGTGCGCGTGCGTGGGAGAGACGGCGGCTGCGCGCGCGGAGGGCGCGGGGTTGCTTGTGTGTGTGAGGAGCGGCGGCGGCGGCTTCGCGGCTGAGGTAGGGAAGGGGCGGCCTGTGTGAGGGCTACCGGCCCATGGCCCCGAGGGGCCGGGGGCCCCGAACCCTTCGCCTCTCGAGAGGATCCCCGAAAGATGTCGGCTTAATCGGGAGCGGCCGCCGCCGCCCCCGCGCCGTTGCCTGCACCGGGACTCCTCGCTGCCCAGTCCCTTCGTCGCCCGGGGCTCGCCCTAACTCCGGGCCGCGGATAGTGGCGGCCTCCCTCTGGCCGGGGCTTGAAGGCGGTGGAACCGAGGCCGCCCCGCGCCCGGTGTCCTGAGCGAGCGAGGGCGTGCGGGCATCATGTCGGCCAAGGTGCGGCTGAAGAAGCTGGAGCAGCTGCTCCTGGACGGGCCGTGGCGCAACGAGAGCTCGCTGAGCGTGGAGGCCCTTCTGGACGTGCTCATCTGCCTCTACACCGAGTGCAGCCAGTCGGCCCTGCGCAGGGACAAGTATGTGGCCGAGTTCCTCGAGTGGGGTGAGTGCGAGCGGCCCTGCCGCGCCGCGCCCTCCCCTTCCTCCCTCTGTCCTACTGCCATCCTCTTCCTCCTCTGGACCTCCCTTCACTGTCTTCCCTTCCCTTCCCCCCCCCCCCCCACTCTTCTGCCTTTTCACTTGCTCCTTCTCCCAATTCCTTTTTTCCCTTTTTAATTCCCCGCACCCCGTTCACTGCAGACCTCCTTTACCTTCCCTCTTTTTCCCCCCTTCCCTCTTCGAGGGCTGCATCTCCTGCCACATCCCTGACTACCCTAATACCACTCACTATACAGCTTCCTAAATCAGCCCTTTGGATATCATATCCTGCAGAGCTCTCTGGGATATCCGCTCCTCACCACCCCCACCCCTTTGGCGGCCGAACTTAACCCTTGGCCTCTTGTGCACTGCCCATAAGAGGAATCATGAAAGCTGCATTCGATGATGTGTAACAAACATTAAGTGACTGCGGGGCTGTGTGCTAAGTGGGGGAGAGGAATGTGTGGAAGGGAGGGGAAGATAGAAGGTAGATATGGATATATTTGACCTTCTACTATATTATCCACTTCTGGTGTTTGGCTCCCCCCCTTCCCCTTCCATTTCCTATTACTTGGGGCCTAGCATCCGTCGATCTGTCAAAGGCTAAGAACACCTCCAAGACCACTGTTCAGATGATTCCTCAGTGCTAAAATGTCTAATAGAAGCTCCAGGGGGGTTGCATTTTTATGTCCACTAATATCTTTGCCAATTAGATATTTTCAATGTAATTGTAATGTGTTTGTGATGGTACTAACATTTTAATTTGGGGGTAGCCTGAAATCCAAACTATGTGGGACAGTAGACTTTTTCTCTCTTACCTGTTGTTAGAGGCTCCTGCCTTAGTCCTCAAAATGATGCTTGAATAAATATCTCTAAAGGATCTATTAGGAGAAAAGTCTGGACAAATTTTTTAGCGAACTTAAAACAATTTTTGTTAAGTAGTAGATAGATCTTTGCACATTAGGTAAGACTTTTAATTAAACCCTTTTCTACTTAAAAGGCAGCATGGCATAGTGGATATAGTACTGGTCTCTAGTGAGGAGGACCTGGGTTTTAGTCTGGCCTCTGATACTGCCTGTTTGACCTTAGGCAAATCACCTCTCTGTTCTAGGCAAGTCTCTGAGAAGGTACTAACTTGCATGGACAGAAGTAATTTCCTTATCTGGGAGTTCCCAATGCCAGTGAAATAAACTTCATTTCTATCCCTGTAGATTATCTAGTGTTATGGCATTAAGGCACTTTGGTATTCTTCCATACAAAGCAATAGGAAGGGAGAGGAAAAATATCCCAGATCATGGATTTAGAATGCATCTTATTTTAAATTCCACCTTGGTCAGGTCAGTACCTTATGGTAATGTCATAGATTTTCAATACTTGTCTTCTTATTGGAAATATAACTAAGTTCTTCCAAGTATCTATAATCATTGGAACTCAGCAAACTTATTTTTAAGAAATGTGAATGATTGTATTCTTGATTAGAGACTTAAGCAATTTATGCTACAGTGAAAAAAACAAACCTGATTTTGGGTAACCCATGGCATTTTATTTTTAAACCTTGAGTTATTTTGAGAAAACTTTTCTTCTTAGTAAAATGTTAGTCACATGAAATCAACAAGAGAATGATGCATTAAAAAAGTTGCAGGTTCTGTTTAATTTCTGTGGGTGCCACCATTTTTTGTTAACATGCAGTATTAACAAATTGGTTTCATTTTCTTTGATCCCCTTTTCAGGGTCAATAGTGCAGTGTCCAATTGAATAATTAACCAATGTTACATCTGCTTTTGAAAGGGATGGTTTGAGGCTTTATATTTACTTATTTTCTAAATGCTGTGGCTTCCATTCTTCCTTTATCAACCACTTGATTTTGAAAGACTACAAAACTACAAGTTAGGGTATGAGAGTAAAGCATCAGTTGTTGGTTGATACAGAATTGATATATTAGCTTTAGTAGAATGAGCAACCTGATAGTCGTTCTTAAGGTTGGACAACTTCTATGTTGGTATTCATTGTGCAGCTGAACTGACAAATAATTTAGAGTTCCAGCCCTCTGTAGCCCATTTGCAGTTCTATTAACTATAAATTTTAAGTGGACTTGAAGAACAGGAAAGCAAAGCTGTTTAGTGTGTGATACTGAATCTGGCAAATTTTAATTCTTAAGTTACAATGGTATAACCATTATACATTGTAATAGAGGTCTTCATGTAATTGTGTAACATTGTATAAGTTATTAGGGGCAAAGTATAGTAAAACATTTTGGATTTATGTAGCATCTTTATTCCAAAGAACTTAACACTTTTCCAAAATTGGAAAGGAGTTTAGATAAAATTTTAGTCTTTGTAACCACATTTGTTCTGTACTAAAATCTTGTAGTTATGATATGCATATTTCTTCAATAGATGTATATCCTCATTGATGTAGTTACTTCCTCCAAATGCTTATTGTAATCCTATATAAGTCTTCTTTTCCATGACCTCTCATAAATCTTCCATAATGGATCCACCCAGTGCACTGGAGGCCTTTCTTTTAATCCTTTTAACATTTTGTAGTACCACTGCATTAATAATGTCCATCTAATTTCAGTCAGTCATTTGATAAGCATCTATTAAGCATTTACAGATGCTAGGCACTGTTAGGTGCTGGGAATATAAAAACAAGAATGAAACAGTCCCTTTCCTTGAAGATCTTTCATTTTATAGGGGGGAGAAGGGGGAAAGAGATGTGACTAAGAAGAGACAAGTAAATTCAGGAGGTGGAAATAAGGAGAGTAAAGAGTGTTTATGAAGGATTTTAAATGTGAAACAGAGGCATTGGTAGTTGATCCCAGAAGTAGTAGTTATTGGAGTTTATTGAGTGAGGGAAATGCCGTGATGTGACCTGAGTTTTAGGAAAATCACTTTGGTAGCTGGTAGGATTGGAGAGATGAGGGACTTAAAGTCAGGGAGATCAGTTAGGTTCTTGCAGTAGTAGACCAGGTGATAAGTGATGGAGATCTTAAAATATAGTAGTATCTGTGTGAGTGGAGAGAAGTAGATAAATGCTAGAATCTATCAGCTACCTAGTTGAAATATTATAGAGGATATAGTTGATAAGACTTATCGATTAATTGGCTACGTGGAGTAAAAGAGGGTGAGAGAATGACTGGAAAGATGCTAGTGCCTCAACAGGAATAAGGCAATTCAGAAGAGGGTTGAGTTGCCTGATATGTCAGTTTTGAAATGATCAGTAGGCAGTTGATGATCATTTCCTTAATGCATATCCATTGTGACACTTGTTTAGAAGTCATGGTTGGTAATATGCTACAACCTCTTTATGCCCACCGTGCAACTGTTTGTAGCTCTTTGACACCTGCAATATTATTTTGGAGATTAAGGCTTTCCATTATTTGTAGACTCATAGTATTACATGTGAGAGTAGTGGTGCTTAAAAAAAAAGATAAGATGGTGTTTAAAGAAAAGGTAAGAATTAACTGCTCCCTTACACATGTATAATTTAAATTCCAAATGGATTATTGAACCATATATGTTTAATTATTTTTATTAGTACCATTTTCAGATAGAATTTTGTTTTCTTTGGGAAACATTTTGGGGAATTTCTAGCTTCTCTATGAAATTTTACTTGGGAAAAAGGAGAGTACTCTTAAATTTTATTTGGTTACAGATTTGACTGCTGTGATACCACTATTTATTTGTACTCACTACAGTAAAGGAGAGTTAGTATACTCAAATTTCATTATGATTTTAATGTTATGTACTAGTATTTTTACATATGCTTGTCCTGAATTAGTATGGTGAAGTGTTGCTAGTAAATTTGGACCACATTTTGGATTATGTGTTTGGAACTATTCTAGACACATAGATCTACACTATGGAGAAGGCCAAACTTTATTAGCAAAGGGAAACTAACTAAAGTATCCGGGATAAACTAAGAAATATAGTGGTAATAATAATAACCTAGTTCTAATAGTAATAATAATTCATACTTATAGAGTACTTTAAGGCTTAGGAAATGCTTCCTTCATTCTAATCTTAAGTTTTAGATAGTATAGGTATTTTCCACCTGTTTCACAAATCAAGAAAATGAGGCTTAAAGTTTATGACTTACCCCTCTGAGCAACACAATAAGGGAAAAATGTGATTTGAAATAGTGTTTACTGACTCCAAAGTCAGAATACTGGAAGTAATTAAATCAAACTTCCTTTGAAATTAGTATTCAAATTCAACCTAGATTTTTCTGAGAAATTACTTTTTTTAGGAAATTTGAAAGTAGACAAAGGAAGTTTAAATCATAAAGGAGAAAGATATTTCTGACTTCTAATTGTCATGGAGGTTGTATTGGAAGGACTAGTTTCCTTATTTATCTTTAATTTTCTCTTCAAAATGTAGTTCAATTAATTTTCTTTTTTGAAAATAAAAATAACTTCAAATAAAAATATCTCATGAATTTCTCTTAAATTATTTTTATAAAATTCATAATTTACAAATCAAGCCCTACATCACAGAATTTCAGATTTGGGAGGTAGAGACCATTTAGTCTAAGACTACTTGTTCTATGATATCCAAAGTTCCTTTTCCTTAGCACAGAAAACAGATGCAAATCTGTCTTTCCTTCTTCTCTCTGTAGCCTGTAATAACAGGCCATCCAACTGAGCATGGGTCCCATCTCTTTTTCTAGGAGTTTTCTTTTGGGTATCTTTTTCAAGAGGTGATCAGTGGATTCTGTCAAGTTCTATTTTGCCCTCTGGTTCTAAAATTTCAGGGCAATTTTCCTTGAGAATTTCTTGAAGGATGCTTTCTAAGTTCTTTTTTTGATCATGGCTTTCAGGTAGTCCAATAATTTTTAGATTGTCTCTCCTGGATCTGTTTTCCAGGTCAGTGGTTTTTTCAAGGAGATATTTCACATTGCCTTCTATTTTTTCATTTGTTTGGATCTGTTTGATAGTATCTTGATTTCTCATAAAGTCATTTGCTTCCAT
>CM053581.1:335957775-335973112 GCA_028627135.1 Pseudochirops cupreus | reverse complement strand
ATATGCAACTATTATTATTATTATTGACTACATCCAACTGGAACTTGAGATACACAGGCACTGCAGTTGGGAGATCCATCCTGCCCTACCAAAAAGTGACATAGGAGAGAATAGACTGGGGGAGGGGGGAAATACCGGGATGGCTGTTTTGGGGTGGTGGGCGGGGGAAAGACGGGGAGAAAAGATGTAACTCAAAAAATTTAATAAAGAATAAAGGAACAATTAAAAAAAAAAGAACCACTTAATTCATCCACCTGTCTAATCTTTCCTTCTCTAATTCATCCCACATACAATGCCGGAGTCATTTTCATAGGCACAAGTTGGATCATCACTTCTCCACTCAAAAACCTTCAGTAGCTCTGTATTGCCCACAAAATTAGACCCAAACCCCTCCACCTGGTGTTCAAGGCCCTGAACAATCTGGCTCCAACCTATTATTGTGAAATGGCATCTCAGTAGACCCTTTTTCCCATCCCATGCGCTCTTACCCTTTAGCCAGACTGTAACTGTAAGTACGTACCATTGCTTGGGTATGATTTAGATTTTCCCATTTCCATGCTTTTGCTTACATTGTTTTATCCATTTAAAGTGTACCATCACTATATATATATATATATATATATATGTATGTATTTATATGTGCATATATACATATATGTTGTGTACATATGCATGTGCACATGCATATACATATACACATGCACATATACCTATACATATACATATGGCAATTAGGGTAAAGTGACTTGTCCAGGGTCACACAGTTAGTAAGTATATGAAGCTGGATTTAGCCTCAGGTCTTCCTGATTCCAGGGTCAATGCTCTATCCACTGTGCCACCTAGCTGTCCCTTATCACTCTCTGTTGAACTCTTTCACACCCTTCAAGGCCTAGCTCAAATGCTACCTTTTCCAAGAAGCCTACCCTGACTTCGCTAATTAAAACATAGGTTCTTCAGACCTTGCATAGCATTTCATCTGTACCTCTGATAGAAACAATCTAAGGACAAGTTGCATCCTACTCTTTTTCTCGTGTGTTCAATATTCTTTAGACTATTACACAAGTGGATGAAATGACTTTTTTGTTTTTTTGTTTTTTTTCTTTTTTGGTAACTGAATAGGAGCATTGGCCTATAATCCTTTTTTCAGTGAGACTCAATGAAAATGTCTTTGAGACAATTCCAGTGTCAGATAGGATGGCAGGGATGACATGTACCTCCTCCTGTCCCCATAAAGTTTTAACTTCTCCCACAAGGTCTCTATATTTTGGAAGCTTTTCGTTTCCATAGTTTAAAAATTATGAGTATTTTTTTATGGAAACATCTGTTAAAAACATCGTTCTTAAATTTTCATGGATCAGTGGCATGTTTGGGAGATTGCTGGCAATAGTCCTCTATGTAATGTTGCTCCCCTTCCAGTTCAATTTATCTGATGGATTCTCAAGGACGTGTGGGAGGATCGTATTTGTAGTACAGGGATCTGTCGCGTGTTAGTTTATAAAGGATGCTGAGCTCCTAGCGTGTAATTTTAGCCACTAGATACTTTCTTTTAAGTATCTGATAGAAACTAAACTAAATTTCTGCAACCTGCAGTGATATGTTCCACAGTTTCTGCCACTTTGTTTTAAGATTTGGATTAATTAAGATGACCAGGCTTCTTAAGGATAAACTTTCTGAAATTTCTGGTGGCAGTGACCTAATCCTAAATCACTATTATAAATCCCTTCTTTTCTGTAAGTGAGTCAGCATTACTTAATCATTCCTCCAATACTTATTTGTTAACACTTGTTGATTTAATTTATATGGTACCACCCATGCAACACCTTTAATTTCCTTTCATGGATCTTAGCTGTTTCATCTTCTTTGTATGAAATTAATCTACTTTTGGCTACTCTTGGCAAACCCAGAGGCAAAACGTGTTGTCATTCTTTACAATTGCTCTGTAAAACGAGGTCTTTTTGTTCTGAAAGTTTTCCTGTAAATTTTTAGACCTGTTTATCATGTATTGTTAGAATATCTGTCAGCCCTCTTTTTCATTTTTGACAAGGAAGTATAGATCTTTCTAGAGCTGCTTAGAGGTGTTAAGCCCTGTGTCTCATTAACATTATACATATTTTTGTTTGGATACCGTCTAAGTCTTTCTTAACTCATCTTTACCATGCCAAAGCTATGTGTTAAGACTACCTTTATATAGGAGTAATTGCCCTGTGTTGTTCTCCTTAAGCTTTGACTTCTGGATGCCAGTTAATCTCTTAATAGACAGAACCTTCACTTTCTCCCTAATAGTTTTATGCTTGATATATCTTGCCTGGAGAAGAATGAAGGATTTATAGATATTGCTTTCAATCTTTGATTCAATTTCATCTCTATATTCAAGTCCAGAGTTTTTAGTCTTCTCTATGCTTACTTAGCACCCATTAAGACTATATATATATTAAGTCTTAAGTCCAAATGGCATTTCGATATTGTTGGAGATAGTATCCACAAGAAGTAGCCGTTTAATGCGAGTTTCATTGTGGCCATAAACTTGCTATCATCCATGTACATCAAGTGATTAATTTGATCTTTCTTTGATTTGAAAGTCATATTCAGTTCTATTCAGGAATATTGATAGTGAGTTTAAGACTAAGCAGAATCATAACAGGCTTACACTCTCACCCTGGATAATGGCACATTGCATATCAACTATTCTCACTGTTATTGTATTGCTGGCATACTTGAAGGAGAGGACAATGTTCTATATGGACATCAAATACTTTAGTGTTTTAGTACGTTTGGATCTATGTTCGCAGTATATAACAATTGTCGTTTGTTGTAAACCCACTTTGGATGTTCTTGGCAAAGATACTAGAAGCTCATTTTACAGATGAGGAAACTGAGGCAAACAGGGTCTAAGTGACTTGTCCAAGGTCACCCAGCTAGTATCAGAAGTCACATTTGAACTCAGGAAGATGAGTCTTTCTGACTCCAGGCCCAGCACTCTGTGCACTATGGCGCCACCTAGTGCCCCATATAATAATAGTAACTAGCATTTATATACCCTACATTACTATAGATACTATGGACTACTATATATACTATATACATTAAGATTTACAAACTGCTTTACCTATATTATCTCATTTTATCTTCACAACAACTGTAAGAGACAGATGCTATTATTATTCCCATTTTACAGATGAGGAAACTGGGGAAGAAAGAGGTTATGTGACTTACCCAGGGTCACACAGCTTATGTCTAAGGCTAGATTTCAATTCAACTCTTCCTGACCCCAAGTCTAGTGCTCTCTGTTGTTCCACTCAAAGGCAGAACTGAATTGAAGGCTTCACAATAATCAGTAGCAAAGATATAAAGGATAAAGCATTTTTAGGTGGCTTCCTCCATAATCACTGAATCGATAACAAGTTGTTTTTTACACCCTTGAGAATTTCTAGTACAACCTTTTTTCTCCTCAGCCAATATATAATTTTATTATGTTTATAGATGTGGGAGGTGAGATATGGAAGTTAGGGAGGCGGCACAGTAGATAGAACGCTGGGTCTGGTGTCAGGAAGATTCATCTTCCTGAGGTCAAATCCTGCCTTGGACACTTCCTAGCTGTGAGAGTCACTTAATTCTGTTTGTCTCTGTTTCCTTCATCTGTAAAATGAATTGAAGAAGGAAATGGCAAATCGCTCCAGTATCTTTGCCAGGAAAACACCAAATGGGCTCACAAAGAGGCAGACACAACTGATGACCAAAAAGCAACAGCAATGGGGGAGAGGAGGGAAAGGGGGTTAACAGTGCAGGGAAAGAGACAAGCAGTGAATGCTTTGTATAAAGTACATCATTGACCTATAGTTGGAGGGGCCTCTTATGTCCTCTTGTCTCGCTCATCAGTATGTGATGTTTTTCTATTATGGATGATGGCACGGAGCTTGAATCAGAGAGGAAGCCGGTAAAGGCATTTAGGAGTAATTCAGGAAGCCTCGCGAAGCATTTTCACTTTAAAATGACAGATTTTATCTGTGTTCATGGCTTCCCAGTTTTGCAAAAAAGTTTCCAAAATTTCCACAAACTCCCTTGATAGTCATGCCCTCTTGTTCGTTATGTCTGATACTTACAGTCTAACTTTCCACTTCACTATCGATCTGGTTTGTGTATTCATTGTGCTGTGATCTGACAAACTAGAAGAAATTGTCTACTTCCTCCTTCAGTTTTTTGTTTGTTTTTTTGCTTCTTGGGCCTCTATAGTTATTTTAAAATTGTTGTCTGCTTATTTGGTTATTCATGCTGCTTGGACTTTCTGGATCACTCTAATTTTTTTAAGCTTTTGTTATCCTTGTCATCACTTGCAGTGTGACCTTGGAGAAATCACTTCTCTGGGCCTGTTTCCTCATCTATAAAATGGAGATAAATTTCTTCTCCACAGAGTTGTTTTGGCAGCTAGAGGATACAATGGGATAGAATACTGGACCTGGACTGAGGAAGACCTGAATTCAAATCTTGTCTCACTAGGGCAAGTCATTTAACCTCTATTTGACTCAGTCTCCTTAACTGTAAAATGGGGATGATAATAGTGCCTGCCTCCCAGGGCTCTTGTGAGGATCAAAGGCCAGTA
This sequence comes from Pseudochirops cupreus, assembly GCA_028627135.1. Taxonomy (NCBI): domain Eukaryota; kingdom Metazoa; phylum Chordata; class Mammalia; order Diprotodontia; family Pseudocheiridae; genus Pseudochirops; species Pseudochirops cupreus. The sequence goes on along the minus strand of CM053581.1, from coordinate 335,968,515 downwards.
ACAACAGCTCACACTGATAGAGCTCTCACCACTGCCAGGTGCTGTGCTAAGGGCTTGGTTAGCATGTGCCTGGGGTATTGGTTGCTGTTGAGTCTTTTCTGTTGTATCTGATTCTTTGTGACCCCATTGAGGGTTTTCTTGGCAAGGATACTAGACTGGTTTGCCATTTCCTTCTCCAGCTCACTTTATGGATGAGGAACTGAGGCAAACAGAGTTAAGTGACTTGTCCAGGGTCACACAGCTGTAAGGATCTGAGGCTGGATTTGACCTCAGGTCTTCCTGACTCCAGGCCCACCACTGCGTCCACTGGCTGGGAACATAATAGGTACTTAATAAATGCTTTTTTCCTTTTCTCCTTCCCCTTCCCCATGGGAATGTGGATTATTATTTCTGTTCCACATCGCTGCTCCAAGCCTGGGAGGTTTGTTGCTGGACACTCTTGCCTATGTAAGGCAAGAATTCAGGCATGGAGAATGGAGTATAATGACCTTGCTGGCTTCTTTAGGATTTCTGCTTGTTTAGGATTTATTTGCATGACAAGAGGGACTGACTGCAATAACTCAGAACCACACGGGCCTTTGCAGTTTGTTAGAAGACAACTCCCCCAAATTTTTGGAGGGTTGTTGGGAGGAACTATGCCTTAAAAATCACTAAACTGTGTGTGCTCTTTGATCTGGCAATACCACTATTAGATCTATACCCTAAAGAACTCAAAGAAAGAGGAAAAGTTCTCATATGTACAAAAATATTCATAGCAGTGCTTTTTGTGGGAGAACTGGAAACTAAGAGAGTGAGGGTAGGTGGTGGGGGGTGGGGGGAGAACCATCATTTGGGGAATAGCTGAACCTATTATGGTTTCTGAATGTAATGGAATACTATTGTGCCATAAAAAACTGACCAGAAGGATGTTTTCAGAGAAACCTGGGAAGACTTCTGTGGACTGATACAAAGTGAAGTGAGCAGACTTATGAACTCTGATCATCACAATGATCAACTGTGATTCCAGAGAACCAATGATAAAGGATGCTACCTACCTCCTGATGGAGAATTGATGAGCTAAACATGTAGAATGAGAAAACATGACCAGTCTGAGAATTTGTTGTGTAGTCTAGCCTGCATGTTTGTTACAAGGTTTATCTTTGTTTCTCGTTTTGTTTTTTGAGGGAAGGGTGAAGGGGGATGGGAGTGATAGAAAATAAATATTTATTCATTGAAACAATTTTAATTTTAAAAAAGCATGATTGGGAGTGAAAAGGGACTTTATTTTTTTAATGTTTTTTTTCCCAATTACATGTAAAAACTATTTTTAACATTTGTTTTTTAAAAAAATTGAGTTGTAAATTTTCTCCCTCTTCCCCATTGAGAAGGTAAGCAATTTGATAAAGATTATACATATGAAATCACATTTCCGTATTAGTCATGTTGTAAAAGAAAACCAAAAGAGACCCCTCCCCCAACCTCCCTCAATGAAGTTTTAAAAAGTGTACTTCAATCTGTATTCAGACTCCATCAGTTCTTTCTCTGGAGCTGGATAGCATTTTTCATCATTAGTCCTTCAGAATTGTCTTAGATCATTGTATTTCTGAGAATACCTAAAGTCATTCACAGCTGACTGTTGTAAAATATTACTGTTATGGTGTATAATGATCTCCTGGTTCTGCCCATTTCACTTTGCATCAAGTCTTCTCAGGTTTTTCTGAAAGCATGCTGCTCATCATTTTTTATAGCAAAATAGTGTTCCATCACAATTATATACCAAGACTGGGCATCCCCTGGATTTCCAGTTCTTTGCCACCACAAAAAGAGCTGCTATAAATCTTTTTGTACATATAGATCCTTCTCCCCACCCCCTTTTTAAAGATTTCTTTGGGATACAGACCTGGTAGTTGTATTGCTGAGTCAAAAGGAATGCACAGTTTTATGACCTAAAAGGAAACTTTCTAACCCTAAGTCATATAAGACTTGGAGCAGAGACTTTGTCCCTGAAGAAAATGACTGAAGAAAATAAACAATCTTAGCCTTAGGGTACTTACTGGTCCGCCTGTTCTTTGGCAGTTGGTTGGGTGTGGTGATTTTTAACCTCAGCTAGGACTAAAGAGCTAACAGTAGCATACCATTTCGAGACTATTAAAGCAATTTTCTTACACATGTACAACCTGTATTGAATTGCTTGTCCTTCCAGTAGGGTTGGGTGACGAGGGAAGAAGGGAAAGAATCTAGAATTTAATGTGATTTGATCTATGATCAAATGTTAAAAATATATATGTTGTTATTATTATTAACTACATGCAACTGGGAATTAAGATATGCAGGCACTGGGGTAGGGAGATCCATCCTGCCCTACTGGAAAGTCGGAGGGGCCATGGGAGAGTACATAGGAGAGAGCAGATTTGGGGAGGGGCTATACAGTGGGTTCGCTGTTTTGGAATGGTGGGTAGGAGAAAGATGGGGAGAAAATTTGTAACTCAAAATCTCGTGGAAATGAATGATATAAACAAGAAAATAAATAAACTAATTTATAAAAAAAAAGGAAAAAAAAGCAATTTCCTCACAAGCATCCTTTGATATAGGGAATACAAGTGTAATTGTCCTATTTTGCAAATGAGAAAGCTCCAGAAAGTGGGTCAGATCTGGAACTTGAACTCATTTCTCCTGATTCCAATTCTAGAATTCTTTTTCTTTGTACCACATTGTGTTGGAAAGGAAGCAGAACTAGATTGTCCCACTATTCCTTTCCCACTCTGGTCTGCCAAGTTTGACCTTGACACACTGTCTCATCTTTTTGTAATTCCTCCCTCCAAGTCTGTTTCCCACATTGTAGGTTCTTTCTACATCCCCCTTAGGCACCAGCAAAAGAAACCTGTGTTGCTACAGAAAGGCCACTGCAAAAGGAGGTTCCAGCTTTCCACTTTCTAGCTGTATGACCTTTTATAAGTCATCAACCTTAATTTTCTCATCTATAAAAGGGAGCATGCTGGTCATTCTTTCTCTCCTTACTTCACAGAGTTGTTATGGGGCAATCACATGAAGTAAAGGCTGGGAATGCCTTTATGAACTCTAAATGCTCTAGACATGTGAGGAAGAATGTTGATAATGCTGGTGCTCTCTTCTCCCTCACTTCTTATAAAACCTACTCTCAAGAAGGATCTTGGGGACATATTATCAAGTATTACTCTTAAGCTGGTTATGTCCATCAGTCAATCCAAAATTTAAGACCCTTTGGAGTAGTGCCATAAAAGCTAAGAGGAGAAGTCATGAGACCTGGGGACTAGGCTTTCCTCTGCCACTGTGTCATCTCTAGCAAGCCACTTCTCTCTGAGCCTTGGTTTCCTCTCCTGTAAAATGAGGGTTTCAACAAGGTACATTTTAAGGTCCCTCCTAGCCCTGTGTTTGCCTATGCTACAAAAGATAAAGGAGCTTCCACGAGTCTATGATTCTGTGTCAATCATATTTGGCTTCATATTAGTGTAGCTTTAAAACAATTGAGAAACATTTCTTTAGGGCAAGGGTATATGACCTATTTTGTATAATGTACTCTTTTGGCAGTCTGGGGAAATCTTTCTCAAAATGGTATTGTTAAATGCATAAAATAAAATATATAGGATTGCAGAGGAAACTAGTTATATTAAAATAAAGGTACAATTTCTCCCTATCCCTCTCCCTCAAATCTATCCATGAACTCTTTGGGGGTCCATGGACCCCAGGTTTTGAATCACTGCTTTAGTGCTTACTGAGCCCCTAAGCACTGTGGTCCCTCTCCCAGGGGTGGTTGTGCTTTAGGTCTGAACTTTCACAATGGAATGAAAACTTGGTGCCTGCCCTCCCAGTGCTCCTGAAATTCTACTCCAAAGGTGGCCATTTATTCTCCCCGCAGTTGAGGCCAGCCCCACCCTGGTACCTGTGTTGGCTGGAATTTCCCTCTCTGTTAGGGATCTGTCCTTGGCTACCTTCCGACACAAGAGTTTTGCAACCCTGATAGCTGGTGTCACCAGACTCTGGTGAGAGCCAGCTTCGACACCTGCCAGCTTAGCAGAGTGGTGACTCTAGCTTGAGACATTTCTTCTCAAGGTAGTATCTCCAATGACTGACAGTCATGCTGAAAACACTTTATTTTGAGACAGAGTCCACTACTTCTAATACTCCAAAGATTTATGACAATGATTTCTGTGTGCCCTTGTCACACTTTGAAGTAGTGGATAGTAACAGAAAAAGCATTGGGGGTGACTAAGTGGCGCAGTGAAGAGAGCACCGGCCCTGGAGTCAGGAGGACCTGAGTTCAAATCCAGCCTCAGACACTTAACACTTTCTAACCATATGACCTTGGGCAAGTCATTAACCCCAATTTCCCAGCCTTTCCCCCTCCAAAAAGCGGAAAAAGAAAAAGCACTAATTGGCAATCAGGATAATCTCACCTTTTCTGTTAACTGTGTGATAGGTGATGACTCAGTTGTCCTTTATGAGCCTGAGTTTTCTTATCTGAAAAATGAGAGGTTTGGACTAAATGCTTTCTAAATATTCTTCCAGCTCTGACTTTCTGGCTTTCATGATTTTTAGGTCCCTTCTAGCTCTATCACTCCATTGTGTTCTAGGCTCTGAGTGCCCTTCCACCTTTGATAATATCTTTGCTATATACCAAGTGCCAGACTGTCTCTGACACTCTGTGTTTCACGGACTCTTCTAGCTCTGGAATTCTATTTTCTTTGATTCTTCATAGCAGTCCTTGCATGACCCGTGACCGGGAGCTCAGGGCTGCTGCTCACGTCCTGTGGTTGTTTATTAATCCAGTCCTACAGCCTTTATTCTGTTAACCTTTCTCCTTGTTGTGGGTTCACGGTTAGAGAGGCAGAGCTGTGAAGATTTCCCCAGAAGGCAACAAGGCGCTGCTTAATTGGTCCTAGTAATGGGAGGAGGGATTCTGTATTATTCAGAAGCCAGAGTCCTGGCAGCTCAGTCCCTTTAGGGGAGATAAGAGAATTTGAGCCTGTATATTCCATTTACCAAAAAGCAGCACCAGGCCTGATCAGTTTTGATTTAGAATTGGTCACATGGATGCTTTCTTCTGTAGGGCTCCACCAGGTTGGATAAATTCAGGCTGACTGGGTTTCAGAAGGACACTGGTCCAACTAAAGATGATGATGACAATGATGATGATGGTGATGAAGATGATGATGTTGATGAGAGCCAATGTTTATTAGATATTTAAAATTTACAAAGCATTGGAGAGATAGCATGGTGTGGTGGAATACTGGTCTTGGAATTGGAAGACATGTATTTGAATGCTAGATCTTTTATTTACCAATGTTGTAAACCTACACAAATTATTTAACCCCTCTGAGTTTTATTTTCCTTAGTCATTTTCATCCCAACAGTTATAAAGTGCTTACTACCCACCAAGCACTGTGCTAAGTGGTTACAAAGACTTTTTTAAATGGCACCTTCCTTGCCTTCAAGGAGTTTATGTTCTGCATTTTACTTGAACTATCTATTTCAGAGAAGATGTTGTAAAAAAAAAAGCTTTATAAATCACAAAATAGGTTTGAGTTATTGTACGTAACTCCACTTCAGGGCTCACTTCCTCAACCCTCACTGCTGCTGGCAGGCTGGATTTCCAGACACTTGTTACTACTTTTAGGGTTCTGGGCATAACCCTATGGATAGATGGCTATCATCTCAACACTAGCTCATGAGCCCCAAACTGTGAGTTTCTCTCTCCAGCTATGGAGCTGAAGGACTTCTGTATACTCTCTTACTCTATAGGGTCCTTACAAAGTTTGCTGTGAGGCATGATATCAGTAATGGATGAATCACTTTGAGGCTCATCTGGCCCCACCCCTCAAAGAGCCAACTGTCTTGACTGGACAAATCAAGCCCAGCTTCTGGGTTGAACTGGGCAAGTTGCTCAGCTGCTGGACATGCCTGCTGCTAGACTGGGCTGGGCAAGTCCTTTGCCACCAGGCAACTACTTCCAAATTTGCCTCAGGTCAATACTTTCAGGGGTAGAATGTCCTGGGTTCATGGTTAGAGAGGTGGAGCTGTGAAGATTTCCCCAGAGGGCAATAAGGCACCTGTTTGATTGGACTTAGCAGTAGTAGGAGGGACTCTGTTTATATTAGCCACATGCCAGAGCCCAGACAGCTCAGCCTCTTTAGGAGAAATAAGAGAATTTGACCTTGTATTTTCCACTCATTGGAAAGCAGCATGCCAGTTCCACCTTCTGAATAGGTTGATTTGCTAATCTCCATTGGGTTTACTCTTTGATAGGCACCTGCAGTATTTTCAGTATTTCTTTTACTTTTCCACCATGTCCTCAGTAAACTCATTGAAGAACCAATTAGCCTTGGTATTCACACCTACTCAGTACCCTCTGATTCTCTGACAGAAGGATGGGAGCCATGAACATCTCAATCTCCACTTCATCTCCTCCTTTCCCACGTCTATACCAAGCCCTCTGCTCTATATACCTTCCCCACTCCCTTGCCCTCTACTTCTCAGCTTTCTTTGTGCCCCTTCTGAATTTCCCTTGGTTTTCTTCTGGGTTTTTGTTTGTTTCTTTGTTTGTTTCACTGTCTTTACTTCTCTCATTGAATGATATGAAAACTCCGATTAATGTAATAATAAACCTCAAGTCTGGATACCTGAAGATGAAATGTACTATTCACAGAGAGGTGATGAACCTAAAATGCAGAATAAGACATACATTTTTGGACATGACCAATGTGAAATTTTGTTTTGTTAGACTGTACAAATTTGTTATGGAGACTTTCTTCTTCCTTCCTTCCTTCTTCCTTCCTTTTTCTTCCTTTCTTTATTTTTTAAATATTCAATTGTACACAGTAATAGCAATTTCATAATAATGATTTAACTGTGAAAGTTTAGTTACTCTGACACAAGTTTAGCTACAATGATCCAAGACAATTCCAAAGGACTTATGATAAAAAAACAAACAAACAAACAAAAAGTTATCCACCTCTAGAGAAAGAACTGATGGAGTCCGAATGCAGATTGAGGCCTATTTTTTTCACTTTCTTTATTTTGTTGTTGCTGTTTGGGGGGCAACATGTCTAACATGCAAATATATTTTGAATGATTTCACATGTATAATTGATATCACATTTCTTGCCTTCTTTATGAGTGGGAGAGGGGCTGGAGGGAAGGAAAGAACTCAGAACTCAAATTTTTTTAAAAAAATGTTTAAAAAACATATTTGAAAAGGGAAAAAAATTGTTCAGTTGGGGGCAATGGTACCAGAAGTAACAAATGCACATAAAAATAAATATGTACTTGTTCTTTTTTTTTTTGCTTTTTTTTTTGAGGGCAGTTGGGGTTAAGTGACTTGCCCAAGGTCACACAGCTAGTTTTTTTGTGTGTTAAGTGTCTGAGGTTGAATTTGAACTCAGGTCCTCCTGACTCCAAGGCCAGCACTCTATTCTCTGCGCCACCTAGTGGCCCCAATGCACTTGTTCTTTAAGCAAGGAATTTTATGTCCCTTTTTGCACCTCTAGTCTATCACCCCTCTCCCAAAAGTTGAGAAGAGTGATAGTCCTCTGGAGTCACGTTTAGTTATAGTATTATAAATAGTTATCAAGTTTTCCCAATTATTCTCCTTTCACATATACTGCTCTCTTGGTTCTGCTCTGTGTTAGTTCACACAAGTCCTTCCAAGTTTCTCTGAATCTGTCTCTTTTGTCTCTTGCGGCCCAGTAATATTCTACTACATTTGTGGTAGGAACAATACCCAAAGGCCTTACCTTCACGTAGTCTATGCCAGTTTTTTTTTCTTAAAAGGCCCCAGACCAATCCCTACTTGGTCTTTCGGCCCTGATTGGTTCAAAAGGAATGTAAATAACAATTGTTTCTGTTTTGACCAGAAACCCTAAGGGTCATCCCCTCCCAGATCAATTTTTTTTTAAAGAAGCCATCTTTGCCTCATTCATTTCTTATTAGGCCTTCATCACTGAGTAGGCGCTGCCTCAGTCAAACTGAGACCTGAGACCTTAGCCTGAAAAAGCCAAGGTCTCCTACTGCATCTCCTCTTGTCCTGATACATATCTGGCCACTGGACCCATATGGCTCTGGAGGAGAAAGTGAAGCTGGTGACTTTGCACAGCCCTCCCTCACTTAAATCCAATTCACCTGCAAGTCATGGAGTCACCTTCCTGATGTCATGGTCCTCTTTGAGAATGAAGTATGAACAGCAAGCAAGCAGCAAGCAACCTTAAAAGGCTTTGAGACCATCCTCTAGATCAGCGGTTCTCAACCTGTGGGTTATGTTCAGTTTGTAACAATGAAAATACATCCTGCATATCAGATAGATTCATAACAGTAGCAAAATTACAGTTATGAAGTAGCAAAGAAAATAATTTTATGATTGGGCGGTGACCACAACATGAGGAATTGTATTAAAAGGTCGTGGCATTAGGAAGGTTGAGAACCACTGCTCCAGACTGTAATTGCCTCCAGGAACTCAGGCTTAGGCTCAACTTCCTGGTGATCTAATTATGAAGTCAGAGCAAGAAGGGCTCACAGCTTGGGCAACATGGGAGCTGGGAAGCTACACCCATTTCAATCAATGTTGCATTCTTACTGAATATTCTTTTCCTGCACAACTAGGAGAACTAGTCTGCTTGTTACTAATTGCTAGATGGAATGTGAGTGACTCATTTCATACAGATTTCACTCCACTTTGCATCTGCTGCTTTGCTTGGTTTCAACTCCACAGATCAAGATGCCCTAGCCCAGATTAAGCTGGTCACCTCTAATCTTACGGTCTTGACTGACACCAACTTCTTTCAATGCCTTCCTTTTTAGAGGGCAGAAACTCACTGTTCTGATTCCTTCTACTTTGCAGCTGCAGCTCTGCCTGCCGTCTACTCAATGCAACAAGGTACCCTGTGGTCTTCCCCCAAATCCCCAGTTTTCCTGCCTCTTTGTGTGTTTGTTGGCATCCTCTCATTAGATTGTAAGCTCCTTGAGGGCAGGAATTGTCTTTCTTTTTATCCATTGTATCCCTGCCACAAATGCCTGGTACATTTGTTGTTGTTTCAGTCATGTCCAACTCTTCCTGACCACACTCAGGGTTTTCTTGGCAAAGGTACAGGAGAGGTTTGCCATTTCTTTCTCCAGCTCATTTTACCGATGAGGAAACTGAGGCAACATACTTGACACTCTCTAACCACTATTTGTTCAGCCATTCACCAGCTAAGCATCCATTTTGTGTCCAGTTTTTGGCTTCAACAAAAAGTGCTTCTACCATAAATGCTTCTGTGCATATAAATCTTTCCCCTCTTTCTCTGATCTTTTTGGGGGTATCCAGGGCCATCTCTAGTCTTCCCCATCTATGTCTTATCACTGGACCCAAGGGGCTCTGGAGGAGAAAGTGAGGCTGGTGACTTTGCACATTCATGCCTCACTTAAATCCAATTTCACCTGCAAGCCAAGAAGGACCTCATCACCACATTTGTCGTCTTTGAGAACTAAGGACAAACAGCAACAATGCTTTTTGGGGGGATAACCCTAGCGATGGTATGAGAGGGTACAAGTATTTTGGTGACTTTGGGGCTATCATTTCAAATTGTTTTTCAGAATGTTTGGATCAAATTGTATTTCCATCGTTAGGGAATTAGTGTGTCTGTCCCTTCTTTGGTGGCCTCTCCAGTAATTGTCATTTTCCTTTTCTCACCTTTGCCAGTCACATGGCTGTAAAGAAGAACCACAGGGTTGTTTTCATTTACATTTATCTTATCATTAGTGATTCGGAACATTTTTTTTAAACGACTGTTGATAAATCAACTTTCTTTTAAGAACAGACTGCACATATTCTTTGACTATGGCTCTTGGTGTTACACATTTAAATCAATTCCTTATATATCTTGTATATCAGACCTTTTCCCAGGGAAGTTTATTATATTTTTCTCACAGGTAACTGTTTCCCTTCTGCTAACAGGATTGATTTTTGTTTATGCAAAAAGTTCCAATTTTGTGGAATCAATTATCCATTTTGTTTTCCATCATCCTCTTTATCCTTCCTCTGGTTGAGAATGGTTACCTTTTTCATAGTTGTACAAGGTTTCCCCTTCCATGGTCATCTAATTTATTTATATTACCTTATTTCTAGATTGTATCTAGATCATGCACCTGATGAGGTCACGGAACCATAAAATGTAGAGGCTTAAGGTTTAGGGGTGCATGAGACCCCAAAATACCAACACACTGGGTCCCGCTGAATGAATTCGACTCAAGTCTTCTCTCAGCCAAAGAAAAACAAAGTTTATTAGAGATTCGCCATAATGGGTAGATTCTTAAGGAGCCTAAGTATATGTAAAACTTGTATTGACAAGGAGGCCAGAATAATCTGACACAGAATGAGTCTGTGCTAGGTTGAATTCTTAGCCCCTTTATGGAGGCTGTAATGCCATGCACCAGCAGATTCCCAAAGGAATGCTACTGTGAACAGCCTTTAGAGTTCAGATTACAAAATATAGTGAACACTCTGTTTATTCCATTACAAATCAAGACAAACATTCAAAACATTATAACATTCACAACATTACATCTTATCACAGAAAACGGCCACACAGTTTTCACTACAGTGGCCACAATATTCAGAACGAGGAACAATAGAATACTCAAACTTCCACTCATGGGGCAACTCAATCATTAACAAGAAACAATAGAATACTCAAACTTCCACTCATGGGGCAACTCAATCATCAGTCATTCAATCAATTCACAATAGAATAC
>CM053581.1:335919266-335941645 GCA_028627135.1 Pseudochirops cupreus | reverse complement strand
GGGGGGGAAGGTTGTTAGAAACCCACACTTTTGTAAAAGGACAGGGACAAAGCAGAGAATAGAACAATTTGGGGGGGGCAGGATAGGAAGGAGGGAAATATAGGCAGTCTTTTACAATATGTCCATTGTGGAGATGTTCTGCATAACTACACATGTACAGCCTGTATTGAATTGCTTGTCTTTCCAGTGGGGGTGGGTGATGAGGGAGGAAGGGAAAGAATGCAGAATTTAAAATTCTAAAATCAAATGTTAAAAAAAATACGTATGTATATATGGTGTTATTATTATTATTATTATGTACATGCAACTGGGTAATAAGATATACAGGCACTGGGGTAGGGAAATCCATCTTGCCCTACCAGAAAGTCAGAGGGGTTATGGAGGAGGATATAGAAGAGAGCAGATTGGGGGAAGGGGTATACAGTGAGATCACTGTTTTGGGGGGTGGGTAGGGGAAAGACAGGGAGAAAATTTGTAACTCAAAATCTTGTGGAAATGAATGATGTAAACTAAAAATAAACAAAAGTTAAGAAAAAAGAAAAATTAGGCCAACTTGCACAGAAAATAAGGGAGTGAGTTTGGGATGGGTGGAGTAGGGAAGAGTATTTAGATATTGTTCCTACCACATAGTCCAATCTCTTTATTTTATAGGTGAGGAAACTGCCCCAAAATATTAAGGGACTTACTAGAGGTCACATAAGTGACAGCAAGTGACAGGCCACAAATCAAACCCGTGTCCTCTGACTCCAAATCCAGTGATATTTCTTTAAAATATATATATATATATATATATATATATATATATATATATATACTTTTTTTTTAAAAGTATGAACTTTTCAAGCATATAAAAAACAGAAGGTTATCTATGAAACTTTGAACTTCTGTTACATAAGGTTTTTTCAAATATATTTTAAATTTATCACAATGTCATGAAACTGTCATGCTTGTCTGTGTCTCCTTCTGAATTTCCTTCTCCTCTCTTACAAGTGTTTTTTAAACTTTTGGCTCTTTCAACTGCACTGTTTCCTGTGTATGTCTTGACTGTCAGACCAGGCTTGGACCAAGGATGAGCGTTCAGGTTACATTTGAGCTAGCCCATGGCTGGGCACACTGTGGGGCTCAGGCGATTGTTAAAGTGTTCAACTGTGTTCCTTCTCTGTATCTCAGTTACCTTCTTCTGGAGAAATGATCCTAAGTCAGGAGTTCCTAACCTTTTTCAGTTCCATAATCCCTGGCTTTCAATGAATCTGCAAATACTTCCTATTCAATATGAAAGGACAAAATTCTAGAATTTGATAACATGTATATAAGAAATAAAATAGATTAATTTTTCATAAAGAAAACATTGGCACATAACATTTTGGGGGGTATCATAACGTTGTTGACGTTAATATAGTCATATAATATCATAATAACATAATCACGATGTTGTTAAATGGTTAGCAGAGCAGTCAAGTAAATAAGTGAGACTCAGGGTTCTCACTTATTCTCAACTATCTAGCTCAGTGGTTCTCAACCTTCCTAATGCCGCGACCCTTTAATACAGTTCTTCATGTTGTGGTGACACCCAACCATAAAATTATTTTCGTTACTACTTCATAACTGTAATTTTGCTACTGTTATGAATTGTAATGTAAATATCTGATATGCAGGATGTGTTTAAATTGAACATAACCCACAGATTGAGAACTGCTGGTCTAGATGATGCAGGGGCTAGAGAGCTTGACTTGAAATTAGGAAGACCTGAATTCAAATCTTGCCTCATTCACTTTCTTGCTTTATGACCTTGGGCAAGTAACTTAAATTCCTGCAGCCTCAGTGTCCTTATCTGTAGAAAACTCCTCAGCCAAAACTTTAAGTGCTGTATAAATGTTAACTGTTATTATTTTCTCTCTGTGACTCTTGAAAGAGGTTCCAACAAATCATGTCCAACCTCTATTTTGTTTCTTGCTTTCTCTTTGAATGAGAACAGGACCGAGAATCCTGATTCACAGAGCTGAGTTGTTTTCAATGCAATTAAAGCCTTGAGCAAATTTCATAAGACATGGAGCCTGATTCTCCAAGGATACACTAAGAGTTTCGTAATTTTAATGATGGGAAATCAGCTTAGAGTTTCAAGTTATTGCAGGGATCAATGAACTTGTAAAAACAAGATCATTAACGTAGCTGTTTTTGCTGATTTTTTTCTAGCTGATTATGAAAAGGGTTTTGTATCCAAACCTCATTCATTTGGGGCTTGGTCAGTAAGAATTTTCCTTCAACCATCTCTTTCATATCTTTCAGATGCCCTATAACACTACCTCCCTTTCCCATGGTGACCCTTCCTTTCCTCTCACTATTTTTTTCTCTATTCCAATTTTTTTTCCACTGACTACTACTTTTGGAATATTGAATAAAATCCCAAATATAGTGCATATATTTTTTACATATATGTGTACATATATGGTCATATGTTTGTTTACCAAATATTTCCCATATCCCCCTGTCAAGTTTCTTGTACTCTCTGACACCCACCCCTTAGCCAAAATCCAGATTGGGAACTCCTAAACTAAACAGTCTCTCAGGGGTCGTCTAGCTCTTCCAGTCTATGAGCTAAGATCACTTCCAGTTCTAATTGCCATGATCATATGATCCTTGCAGCTCAGATCTAGGATTCTGCCCTCTTATCCCAAGAAGTACTTGTTGGCCTTTGGCTGCTGGTGAGTCTAAAGGTGAGAACACCTCCTCCTAGGCCAGCCTGATCCCTCCTCTCCTGGCCAAGAAGCACTAAGCTCAGTCTCAGCTATGTCCTGAGCCAGGAAGGAGCCTTTGCCAGAAGCGGCTGCTTCCTCATTCAAGGTAGGGCTTGCAGAGGATCTGAGCAACCCTGAACAGCACTTTGTCTTTTACAGCGGTATGGGGGGGGAGGGGGGAGTGCAGGGAATGGGAGAGGGTCTCAAAAGATACCAGAGCTGCAAGGGATCTCAGGAGAGAATATTGAACATAACATATCAAAGCTATATCAGTTTGCGTATCAGGGTGGAAAGGGAGAGAACAGAGAATCTCTGGCTGGAACAATCTTAGAGACCGGCTAGTGATCAGGGTGATTAAGGATTCTTAACTGTGGTCTAAAAACTTTTTTTTTAAATCAAATATTTTGATATCTTCATTTTAATAGAATTGGTTTTCTATTTGATTCTATGTATTTTATTGTGTATGTTTAAAAATATTATCTTGAGAAGAGGACCATACCCTTCATCAAACTGCAAAGTGGTCCATGCCACAAAAAAGGTTAAGAACCCTGATCTGTTCCAACTCCCTCATTTTACACAGAAGGAGTGTGGGGCCCAGGAGGAAGAAATGACTGCCTTTTATTTTATTTGTTACTAATAAGCTTCTTATTGGCTTATTATCTTTATTTTTTTTTTTACCTTATTTTACTTTTTCCAACTTCAAATACCTAAAAAGAGATCATTTCCATGTACAAAAAAGGATGCAAAAAAGAATTCAACATGAAACCCTGAGTCTCCATTTCATACTGCTTGGGTTTGGTTTGGTTTTTTAAAAAATATAAAGTAAATGTTACCCATTATGGATCATCAAGATCACACCGTGAGGAAGGAGTTCCTTGAGTTAGGATAAGAACTCAGAAGACCCAGAGTCCAAGCTCTTTCCTTTTTTTTTTTTTCCAGTCACTGGGGTTAAATGACTTGCCCATAGCCACACAGCTAGTAAACGTCTGAGGTCACATTTGAACTCAGGCTTTTTTGACTTCAGGGTCAGGACCATCACTCTATCCATTCGCCACCTAGCTGCCCTACACCATCATACAAGGAGAAAGTAGGAAAAAGAAGGGAGAGGAAGTCAAAAAGGAGGTGGAAGACAGATAAAACCCCAGCAAAGGGCAAGGTGATCCAATGAAAAGAGTTAGCCAGGAGGGGGAGGCACGATGCCTCCTGCCTGCCTGCCTTCTAATCCTGCCTCTGGCACTGAATCTCTCTCACCTTGGGTAAGTCTTTCCATTCTCTGGGTTTCAGTTTCTCCTTCTGTAAAACAAAGGCAATGATCCTATAGAGCTAAGGAATAACAGCTGGGTAGCAGCTTTGATATGTTGAAATGACAGGGCTGGGTCAACTAAGAAGGTCCTTATGGATAGGCCCAGGGGTAGCCCCCGGCCCCCCTGTCCCTCCTCTCCCCACCAAAAGCTAAGAGAGAATTAAATGAAATCTGAATCATACCCTGAATTTGAGAAAAGAAGGAGAAAGGGAAGGGGAAAACAGGGGGGTTGGGTGAGATGAAAGGAGAAAAGTATGGGGAGGAAGGAAGAAAAGAAAGGTCTGGCTCTTTGGTTGGAGGGAGGGAGGAAGCTGAGACCAGAGGCCTGGGGGAAGGAAGACGTTGGGAAATGAGACCAGGACAGGAATCCTGGGTTTCCCCATCTTCTACCAGGAACAGGAGCCAAATGAAAACCCAGGAATTCAGGAAGGTCAAACAAGGTTAGACTTCCCACAGGCATCACAAGACTCCTCCTCTTTCTATCTTTGGCCCCCCTCCCTCCTGTTCCCTTCTTCTTCTCCCCGGCTTCTCTCTCTCCCTCTTCTCTTCCTCTAGGCCTAGAGGAATAAGGAGCAGGAAGGAATTTCTTTCTTTTTCCTTGATTTATGGAGTAATGGAGACTCCTGGGCTGAGTCAGAAGTCCTGGGTTCCAATCCCGTCTCTGCTACTGTCTTGTTCTGTTACTTCAGTCAAACTCCTTCCATTCTCTGGGGCTCAGTTTCCTCCTCTGTCAAATGAGGGGGTTGGGTAAATGATACCTGGTTTCTGTCTTTAAGGAGCTCAGCTTAGCAGAGTAAATAAGATTTTATATATGTATGGATGGATATATGTGTATACATATATATATTATATATATATATACATGGGCCTTTCAAAACACTTTATTTTGAAACTCTGCATTTATCAAATGGTCATGCAATAATTGACATTTATGAAGCACTTAGACTTGCTTCAGTATAATATCTTATTGTGTGGGACAGTGAGCTGGTGAAGTGAGTAGAGCCCTGAGTAGGCAATCAGGAAGACCTGACGTCACATCCAGCCTCAGAGTCTTGCTGGCTGTGTTACTCTGGACTGGCCAGTTCACCTCTTGTTTGCCTCAGTTTCCTCCCCTGTTAAATGAAGGTAGTAATAGCTCCTACCTCACAGGGTTGTTGTGAAGATCAAACGAGGTAATAAATGTAAAGCGCTTAGCACATGCCCTGGCCCACAGGAGGCATTATATAAATGTTGGTGATTATTATTATAAAAGTTTCACAGCCTTTACACGATAGATACTATAGGTATTGTCCTTATTTGTAGATGATAAAACTGAGGGTCAGGGAGATTGAATGACTTGCTTGCTGTTGTATAGATTTTGGTTTTTTATTGTTTAAAATGTATTTATCAATTTTTAACATTTTTTAAAGTTTTAAATTCTCTCTGGCCTGCCCCTCACCCACCCAAAGAGAAGCCAAGCAGCATGATATCAACTATGTAAAATCATGCAAAACATATTTCCATATTGTTAAAAAAAATAGCAGTCAAAATAAAGTGAGAAGGGGCGGCTGGGTGGTGCAGTGAATAGAGCACTGGCCCTGGAGTCAGGAGGACCTGAGTTCAAATGTGACCTCAGACACTTAACACTTACTAGCCGTGTGATCTTGGGCAAGTCACTTAACCCCAATTCCTCCCTCCAAGAAGCAAAAAAAATAAGAATAATAAAGTGAGAAAATTATACTTTGGTTTGCCCTCTGATTTCATCAGTTCTTTTGCTGGAGGTGGATAGCATTTTTTCATCATGAGTCCTTTGGAGGTGTCTGGGATCACTGTAAGTTTTTCACAGTTGATCATCATTATTGTATTGCTGTTATGATCCACCCAAGTCCTTCTCACTTCACTTTGCATTATTTCATATGTCTTCTCATATTTTTTGAAACCGTCCCTCTCATCATTTTTCTTTTTTATTACTAAATTATTTATTTTTAGTTTTCAGCATTCACTTCTATAAGTTTTAAATTTTCTGCCCCTCCCTCCCTAAGGAGGCTTGCAATCTAATATGGGCTCCACACATTGTTTAGCTTTTGTTACAGGCATGATTTGAACCCAGGTCTAACTGACTCCAAAAATAGTAGTCAGTCTACTTCACCGCTGTGTAGTATAGCTAGCTGTGCAGGTGCCTGCCTGATTTCCTGTCCCCTCCCCACTCAACTAGACTCTGAGCTCCATGAGAACAGGGTTGAGGGCTTATCTAAACTAGCAAGGACGATGTATGGACTAGAAACTAATAAATATTTGCTTTATTGCAAAATAAAAAATAGAGCATGGTAAGAAGAATATGGAAGTCTGAGAGATCACTTCCAATTGGGGAGGAATCCAGGTCAGCTGCCTGCAGGTGGTGTCATCTGAACTGTGTTTACCAGGTAGGACTGGGGTGTCCTTAAATTTGGGCAAATTCTCTTGTTTTTTCAGAAACAAGAGAATTGGTGGATCAGAGAGGTTGTGAGGGGGAAGAGCAATGGATTTGGAATCAGAGGCCTCAGGTTTGAATCCTGTGATTTATTCCCTGTATAACCTTAGAATTTTTTTTGGTCTATTAGTTATATCTGACTCTTTGTGACCCTGTTTAGGGTTTTCTTGGCAAAGATACTGGAGTGTCTGCCATTTCCTCCTCCAGCTCACTTTACAGATGAGGAAACTGAGGCAAACAGAGGTTAAGCTACTTGCCCAGTAGGTAGCAAGTATCTGAGGCCAAATTGGAACTCCGGTCTTCCCGACTCTCGGCCCAGCCCTCTATCCATTGTGTCACCTGGTTGCTCTCCTAACTTTTGATACAGATGTCTTTCCCTTCTCTGGGTCTCACTTTATTTCTTTGAAAAAGGAGGTATTTGGGCTAGATGATCTCTAAGACTGCAATAACTCCAAATCCTATTATCCTATGAGCTTTCCAGGTTCTAGGCAGTCTGTAAGATGTCAGGAAGGGCTGGGGATCACCAAAGGATAGACATACATTTTTACTGCTTTAGCCCCTCTGATGTGTTCATTTTCCAAGAGTTAACAGTAACCCAGGGGCAGCTGTCAATATAGTGCCAGGCCAGGAGTCAGGAAGACCTGAGTTCAAAATCTGCCCTCAGATACTTGCTAACTGTGTAACCCTGGGCAAGTCGCTTAACCTCTGTTTGCCTTAATCCACTGGAGAAGGAAATGGCAAAACATTCCAGTATCTTTGCCAAGAAAATCACCTGGACAGTACAGGGCACAGAGTTACAATGAGTCAGACAATGGCTGAGTAACAATAGTAGTAACCCACACAGGGCAACCAAGAAACCAGCCTCATCCTGGACTGCATTAAGAAAGCCTAGTGTTAGGGGTGGCTAGGTGGCACAGTGAATAGAGCACTGGCCCTGGAGTCAGAAGGACCTGAGTTCAACTCTGGCCTCAGACACTCAACACAAAAACTAGCCATGTGACCTTGGGAAAGTCACTTAACCTCAACTGCCCTCCAAAGAAAAAGAGTTATATCTTTAAAAAAAGAAAGAAAAAAAAAAGAGTTATATCTTTAAAAAAAAGAAAGCAAAAAAAGTTATATCTTTAAAAAAAGAAAGAAAGAAAAGAGTTATATCTTAAAAAGAAGAAAGAAAGCAAAAAAAAAAGAGTTATATCTTAAAAAAAGAAAGAAAGCATAGTATCCAAATGGAGGATGTTGCTACCCCCATACTCTGCCCTGCTCAGGTCACATCTGGAGTATTGCGTTGAGTTCCAAGCACCATCATTTAGAAAGGACTTTGATAAACTGGAGCATGTCTAGAGGAGGGTGACCAGAATGGGGAGGGCACCAGAGATCAGGCTATCCAGGGCCTACATCTAGGAGTGTTAGGTCTGGAGAAGAGAAGACTTAAGGGGATATCAGATGCTTACTAGCTGTGTGACCTTGAGAGAGTCTTTGAACAGTTCTGGGCTTCAGCTTCCTTCATCATCTGTAAAATAGAGAGGTGACTCAAGACTTCTAGTGCACCTTCCAGCTTGAATTCTGTGCTCTTTGGTTCTTATGAAGACCTGCCGTGTGGAAGAAGGATGCAATTTATCCAGGTTGGCTTCTAGAATTAAGAGTAGGGGCAGAAGCAGAGGGTGGGGTGGGGAGAATCAAAAGAGATGGAAGTTTTAGCTTCATGTAAAGGAATAATTACAGATGTCCAAAAGTATAATGGACTGACTTGGAAGGTCATGAGTATCCCAAAACCAGAGGTCTTCACATGGCAGCTGGATCATGATTTGTGGAGGCTGTTGTCGAGGGGATGGGTTAGGCTAGATGCCCAGTGAGGTCCCTTCTGGCTTTGAAATTCTGGGATTTCATGTGACAAGCCTAGGGTAAGAGGCTAACATGAACTCAGGGGGAAAAACCCCAGATTAGGAGGCAGAGGATCCGGGTCTGGGCCTGGCTTTGAAATGCAGTTACCTTGGGCGAGTCGGTCCTCTTCTCTGATCCTCAGACTCCTTATTTGCAAAATGATAGGAATGTTTATACTACTTACTTCACAGGGTTGTAGTGAAGAAAACACTTTAAACTTTAAAATACTATGTAAACATGACTACTGTCATTACCCAGGCTTCTTCAAGTTGTGGGCCCCTTGAGAGCTATCCCAAGCTCAAGTCAGGCTTTGGGAGGTTCAGCATCCACTTAAAACTATGACTTATAAGCCCCCTCTCCCCATAATTCCTTGCCAGACCAACCAGAGGACACACAAAAATTAATTAAATAGCATAGCAAAATAGATGAGAAAGGAAAATTCCCCCATACCCAAAGGAGTGCATTCTGCCCCAGATTTCCATACCACTGGGTTGGGAGAGAAAATACATATGGATAATGTAGGAAATATATAGGAGAAAACACCTATATGGGGAACACATGTGGTCAGGGAAACATAATCCTAGAGAGGCTTTTTATTTATTTATTTATTGGCAAGGCAATCGCGGTTAAGTGACTTGCCCAAGATCACACAGTTAATAAGTGTGTCAAGTGTCAGAGGTCCTCCTGACTCCAGAGCCGGTGCTGTATTCACTGCACCACCCAGCTGCCCCTAGAAAAGCTTTTTAGCTGGGACTCTCCACTTTGGACACCAACACTCGTTAGCTGCTATGAACCTGTATCCTTGGAATGTTAACAGAACCAGAGAAGAGGAGAAAGAAGGACATGTGTGAGGGGAGCCAGAGTTCTCCCCCTTCTAAGCCTTCCTTGGGGAGGAAAGAAGGGGTGCTAGGAAGGAGAGTGGCTGGGAACTTGTCCCAGGTAAGAGAAGATCCAGCCAGATCTAAAATTGAGTGGTTGTCAAGTTGGACTTGGGCAAATCACTTGTCTCTCTGGGCAGCAGGTTTCCCATATGCAAAATGAAAGGGTTTTGCTACACCAAAAATTCTTTATCTGGGGTCCATGGATACCTGTGAGGTCTGTAGATAGGTTTCAGGGGGTCCGTGAACCTACATTGGGAAAAAAATTTACGTCTTTGTTTTTACTAACCTCTACTTGAAATTTAACATTGTCTTCATTTGTTCAAAAGGACCAGAGGGGTCCCCTGAGAAAAGGTCCATTGGCTTAACTAGATTGCCAAAGGGGTGCATGACACACACAAAAAATGCTAAGTATCCCTGCATTAGACAACCTATGAGCCCTTTCTAATTCTTAGGTTCATAGGATTTAGTACTAGAAAGAGTGTTGTCTATTGTGGTACATTAAACTAAACCGCAAACCTGGAGGGAGGAAGACCTGAGTTCAAATGTGGCTTCTGACACTAGTTGGAAGGGCAAGGCAGCTAATCTAACGGGTTTGACTCAGTTTCCTTATCTGTAAGGTGGAGATTATGATAGCACCTAACTCCCAGGATTGTTGCGAGGATCAAATGAGATAATAATTGTAGAGCACTGAGCACAGGGCCTGGAACAAAGGATGTACTCGCTCTATAAAGTTAGCTATTATTATCATATATTATAATAATTATATTATATATTATATTAATATTATATATATATAAACCCTCATTTTATAAATAAGAAAGCAAAAGCCCAGAGAGACCAAGTTATTTGCCAAGATAGTAAATAGCACAGAGGGGATTTGAACTTGGCTCCTCTAACTACAGTCCAGTGCCTTATCCACTAGGTTTGAGGACTGCTCGCTGGCTTGAGGCAGGAGGAGGCAGGAGGGGTCTGGGTAACGTGGTCAGTTTCCTGAAGCTTTGGTAACCCAAGCCATGACTATGCATGGTACTGCTAAGCCATGGAGCTGATAGCAGTTACAACAAGGGCAGGAAACCACTGGGAGAACAAGGACACTGGAGTTCCTGTCCACCTCTTTCCCTCCTTCTGCTCCTGTCTAGTCAGAAAGGAGACTTCAGCATTACTGTGTCTCCTAGAAAAAGACTTTCCAGGTTCAGTCTCCCCTTCCCCAGGCTAAGGTCAAGAACTGGGAGACTTTAGGATATCAGGCAGCCTCTGGAGATTCTCGCCTTAAATAGTCTTTTTTTTGGTCAGGCTGTGAGTTTCTTTTTTGGGAAAGCCCAGACCTGCTCTTTAATCCTCCTCAGAGTATCCCTGAGTCTAAGTTTGCTCCTCCTCTCTTCCCTCTAGACCATGAGTTTCAAAAGGGCTGAGCCTGGATCATTTCCTCTTCTCTCCACTGCCTATCAAGTCCCAGAAGCTACATAAGTCACTGAGTGTGTTCTTCCTATCTTTCCTGTATTATAGAATATATAATGCCAGCACTAATAGGGAACTTAAAACCTACTCTTTCCAGCAGACATGGTGGTACATGCCTATAACTCCTGCTCAGAGGGAGACTGAGGCTGGCAGATCTCCTGAGCTCAGAAGTTCTAAGCTTTAGTGGGTTAAGCCAGGGGGCTACACTAAGAGTATGGGAGGTGGGGCCCAGGGTCAGAAACAGAGTTAGTCAAATGGGATTGGAAAAGGAAGGAAAGAAGGAAGGAAGGAAGGAAAACTATTTCAGACTTGGAAAAGACTTTCTTATCTAATCCAGAGGTTCTTAATCCGTGGTTGTGAATTTGTTTGTTTTTTAATATTTTGGACAAATGTATTTAAATATAGTTGGTTTTCTTTGTAATCTTATGTATTTTATTTTGTGCATTTAAAAATGGTATTTTGAGAAGGCATCCAAAAGCTCCACCAGACTGCCACCATGGCACAAAATAGGTTAAGAAGCCCAGATCTAATTCAATCTCCTCATTTAGAGACAGAGAAATTGAGACCAAAAGAGGTGAAGTGATTTGTCTAACATCATATGGATAGGGAAATAGAGACCCAAACTGACCGCAGAGTGGTGTTTGAATTCCCAAGGCTTTGAGTCCCCAGGGATAGACTATAGATGGACCCATCTCTCACCTGCTATACTGGGGTCCCAGTCACTGTATCAGGGTTGTAACTCCTCATTTTGGGAGCTGCCCAAGTCCTGGGAACAAAGAGAAAGAATGTATTTTCCCTTGCCTCTAGCTACCCTGTCTCCAAATATCTAAGCAGGGGCTGGTCCCCATTCATGTTAAATATAGACACAACTGGTATATAACTCTGCCCTTCCCTCCTTCCCTTTTTCCTTCCCTCATGCCCAGTTCAGATAAGCCACTCCTTTGTACTGGGCTGCCTTATACAAGAAACCTTCCTGGTAGTCTACTTATATGTGGTGATCTCCCTCCTAAGCCTGGGACTACACTTCTCTGCCTCCTCCCGGTAAGCGTGGGACCTTGTCCCCTGCCCCTTATTACCCAGCCCAGCCTATCACTCATAACATCCATCCAGTCCAGTCTGGGACCTGAACCCACCCTTCATCCCAGGCTGAAGCCCTTTTCAGAACCTAAAAACCCAGCGTCTCTTTGAGAGAAATGATTCTGTCCATCTCCCCAGAAATTTGCGGCAGGAGGAGATAAGGAGAGAAGGTGTCAAGACTTCTGCCTAAAAAGACCTATAAATTGTCTATGTCTTTCCCAATCCTTTTCTCCCTGAAATTCTGTCCTTGTCTCGCATCTGCGTGAAGCACTGGCCTGTTATGGGATGGGCGGGAGATATCCTGGTGTCTGAGGAGCAGAAGACCCACTGGTGTGTCCTGCCTCCCCAGAGGAGGCTCTTTGTTGGGGGCATAGACAGGAGAAGTGACTTCAGGAATGGAGAAACCAGATGCAAGGGGTGGGTAGGCTTTCTCCCTTTTCCTCTGGGTTCCTGTGTGAGGGTGACAAGAGGAAGCATTATAGCGAAACAACAACAAAAATAATGCTGTTCTGGGAGCCTGGAGGCCTGCCTGCTCGTTCTGACTCTTTGTGGAAAGCCGTGTTTGAAATATCTTGGAGCATTAAGGTCTGAGGAAACTCAGAGACCTAGCTCAGATGTAGGAGGGAGCAAGCTCCCCTCTGATAAACAGCCTGAAACCTTTCCCTCAAATAATTGTGTAAGACCGACACAGCAGAAAGTTTACCTGTCCTCAGAGATGAACTGGAGGCAGAAGGGAAGTGATTACAAGCCAGGCTGTTCTGAAAAAGTTGTTCCTGGGAAAGGACATTGGAGCACAAGCATACTGAGCAGAAAACAAGATATTCTTTAAACCCATAAGCAAGTACCTTACCTATACTCAAGAGAAATATCAATAAACTGGCACGGATCCCATCACGCCCGCCTAGCCCGACTCTTTGGTTCACCGTCCGTCCTATGACATCAGTTGCTCGCAGCTCTTCCTTCCAATAACTTGCTGTATAATTTTACAGGTCCCTGCTCCCCTCTGGGCCTAAGTTCCTTCAACTATTCCTACAGTTTTTTAACCATCTTTGTTGTTCCTTCTCTCTGTTTGTCAATAACCTTCCTAAAATGTGGTATCTGAGAAATTTGATAACAAATATTTGTTAAGCAAGGCACTGTTCTAACTGATTGAGACATGGAGAAGAAAACCAAATGGGCCTTCCTTTCAGGAGCTTACAATCTGCTTCTCTGGAGGTAGTACTCTTTAGGAAAGAAATCCTCAGGGTGACAGTGTCTAGAGATTGGCTCCCTAAATGCTAATATCCCATGACGCCCAAGTAATTGAGAAGAGGCTGAGTTATTAACTATGGCTGGGTTAATTGGGAAGGAATGAATGGGTGTCTCCTGGGCTACCTAATGACCAGGACTCACTGGCCTCTTCTTTTTGTTCCCAGACTCCTTTGAGGCTCCTAAAACACCTCTATCAAGCATGGGGGACCAGAAGCAGAAGCAGAAGCAGAAGAGTTCCCCAGGCAAGGACTCTCTGAGCCAGATCTATGGGCAGGAGACTGATGAATCTTCCAACTTGAGTTGCAGGAAGGACAAGAATGTCTATCTGTTGCTGGGAAGCTTCAAGAAGGCTTTCTCACAGAAGAGCAAGCTGGATGTGGAAGCTGGAGACCACCTGGTAGAGAAGAGGCTGTTCTTTAGGAGTTCACATTCCCTCCTCAGCTCCTTCCAAAAGGTAGAGGAGAAAGAGGCAGACAGGTCTCAGAAGCCATCCAGTGGTCCTCAGATAAGAAAGAAAGTGTCCTCTAAAACAGAGACTCTGGAGGAGGAAGAGTCTGAAGCAGGTGAGGCGAGCAATTAGGTCTGACTTGGTCAACGCTCCCTGTCCCCTTCCCACCCCGCCCCATAGCATTTTATTTTTTCCAATTACATATCAAGATAGTTTCCAATGTTCACTTTTAAAAATTTTTTATTAGTTAATTTATTTATTTTTAGTTTTCAACATTTACTTCCATAAATTTTAAATTTTCTCCCACTCTCTTCCCTCCTCCCCAAGACGGCATGCATCAACATTCACTTTTATAAGATTTTGAGTTCCAAAATTTTTTCTCCCTCCCCCACCCTCTTTCCAAGACAGCAAGCAATCTAATATGGGTTATACATGTACAATGATATTAAACATATTTCCACATTAGTCATGTTATGAAAGAAGAATCAGAACAAAAGGGAAAAACCACAAGAAAGAAAAAAATGAGAAAGAAAAAAGTATGCTTCACTCTGCATTCAGACTCCATACTTCTTTCTCTGGATGTGGATGGCATTTTCCTTCATGAATCTTTTGGAATTGTCATGGATTATTGTATTGCTGAGAAGAGCTGAGTTTATCAAAGTCAGTCAGCACACAATGTGGCTGTTACTATGTGCAAAGTTCTCCTGGTTCTACTCATTCCACTCAACATCAGTTCATATAAGTCTTTCCAGGTTTTTCTGAAATCTCTGCCCAAGGCTTTCAAAGCTGACAAGTCATGAGCACAATACATTACATATTTGCACAGCATTTTATAGTTTATAAAGCACTTCAGAAATGTTTTATATACTATAATGTGCTTTACCATTTATAAAACGCTTCACATCCAGTTTGCTAGATATTTAATGACAATCTCTGTTCCCTCATCAGTAAAATGAGAGGGTTGGACTCAGCAATCCCTAAGGTCCTTCTGGTTGGTTGTGATCCTGTGAACTCCGTAACAGGCTGATGTTCCCAGAGTCACCCAGTGGTATTTTTTAGTATTATAGCTGAAGGGGGAAAAAACCTTTCAAGTAGTTTCAAGCTCAAAAGCCTACGATCCTATAACTTGGGGATCCAGAATCCTGCTCCCTGGATGTTGAGTCTCAATGAAGCTCTTCTTCCTTTCTTCTCAGATTCCTTCAATAAGACGCCACCAGCCAGAACAAAGGACCCCCAGCAAGAGAGTCAAAGAACTCCCAGTAAGTCTTGCTCTCCAACCCCAAGCCAGAGGGGTAGGAAGCTTAGTGTCGACTCCACTAGCCCTGGAAAGGAGGATGACAGCGTTCTTGGGCTGGCCAACCTCAAGAGGGCTTTTTTAAGGATGAGCAAGAAGGAAGGCAGCACCGGGGGCCAGGTAGCCGAGGAGAGCAGCTTTCGTCGAATGAGTTCCTTCTTCCTCAGGTCTTTCATGAAAAATGAGGAAGAGGGGACTAACCGACTTCCAAGGCTGCCAAAGGAATCCCAGGGTTCCTCTGAAGAAGAACCCCTGGAGATCCAAGCAGAGGTAGAGGAAGGTAAGGAGAACAGCAGCCAGTGATCAGAAGAACCATCTCTCCTGTGTAGTCCTGACAGTTCACAGTTTCTGGAGGGCTTTAATCATGCTTTTACAACTTACCAAATGTTTTCATTTCCCGTCACATGGCCACCACCTTTGTGTAGGCCCCCGTTGCCTTTTCCTTACACTGTTCTCAAAGACCCCTAAGGGTCTCCTGCCTCCAGTTTCTCCCTTCTCTAATTCATCTTCCTAATGTATAGGTGTCATGAAGCAAGCCATGTCTCTTCTCAAAAACCTTCAGAGGATACCTGTTGTTTATAGGATCAATTAATTTCCTTAGCATGGCATTCAAGGCTCACTGCAATCTAGCTCTGACATTCAAGGCTCACCACAATTGGGCTCCAGCCGCGTTTCTGTCTCTTTTCCTTTACATGCTCTCAGCTCTAGCCAAACTATTCACTTTTCCCTGAACTTAATATGCCATCTTTTTTTTTTTTTTTTTGCTTCTCTGGCTTCAGGCAGGCATCCATTATCCTTGGCACATACCTGAGGTGCCACAGCTTCTATGGAGGCCTTCCTGATGTTCTCTAGCTGAAAGTGCTCTCTCTCTATGTTCTCAGATTGTCCTAGAACCCCTGCTTTCCTTGGTTCCTGTCCCTGTCTACCCGTATTACACTCATCTATATAAATGCTACGACCTCCCCAGTGATCTTTTTTTGAGGGCAGCAACTTAGTCATATAGCTTCACATCCTCTGTGCCAGCATCAGGGTTGCACAGAGGAGGCACATGGTGAATATTTACTAAATAATAAAAATAATAATAGCCCCAATTTATTATACATGTATTGTGTGCTGGGCACTGTGCTAAGTACGGGGAGTACAGATAAGAAAAAGAAAGACAGTCCCTGCCCTCAAGGGGGTTACCTTCTAATGAATTAACTTTTATATCACACCTTGGGGCTTACAAAGCTCTTCTTAATTGAATTGAACTTTATAGCTTAAAAATACTTTACTATTAGGGCAGCTAGGTGGCGCAGTGAAGACAGTACCAGCCCTAGAGTCAGGACCTTTGACACATGACATATTAGCTGTGTGACCTTGGGTAAGTCACTTAACCCCAATTGACTTGCCTTCCCCCCTCTAAAATATGAATTGTGTGTGTGTGTATATTTTTTTTTACAAAACACTTTACAATTTACAAAGGGTCCTGCAGTTTATAATATGCTTTCTGATCTATTACCTATCTTGTTTTTATTTGGGGTGCTAGGTGGCCCCACAGTGCATAGAGCACGGATGGGGAACCTGCAGCCTTGAGACCACATGTGGCCTTCTAGGTCTTCAAGTGTGGCCCTTTGACGGAATCCAAACTTTCAAAAGGCTGCACTTGAGGACCTAGAGGGCCACATGTAGCCTTGAGGCTGCAGGCTCCCCACTCCTGGCACAGAGTGCCAGGCCTGGAGTCAGGAAGACTCATCTTTATGAGTTTAAATCCATCCTCAGACACTTACTAGCTGTAGGACTCTGGGCAAGTCACATAACCCTTGTTTGCCTCAGTTTCATTATCTGTGAAATGAACTGGAGAAGGGGTCATGACAGAAAGAAATGACTGTGGGGTTTTTTTTCCTACAAAACAGGTATTCAACAAATGTTTTGTCAAATTGCTTTGATCCTCACAACAAATTCATGAGATAGGGCAGGGATTATTATGTCCATTTTATAGAAGAGGAAACTGAGGCCCTCACAGGCCCTCTGCCAGGAAGCAAGTCAGCTGTCAGAGCTCGTCTCCTGGCTGCTGGGGCAGGGCTGTGCCCGCCACCTCCAGGTACTTACCATTGTTCTCTTTTGGCAGAAAAGCCAGTGTCTGATCTCATTGCTGATCGGCAGCTGCTGAAAGCCTTTGCCCAGCTATGCCAGCTGGAGGCTAGACTCGTGGAGGACCAGCACTCAGGGAGGTTCAAGGATGATGTGACTGCCTACGCTCGCCAGGCCATGGACATCTGTGTTCATTATGATGTGATGGCGGCAGAGATCAGGAGCATTGTGGGTGAGACCCTGAGTCAGCCCAGTGTGAACTCAGAGGCTCTGCTGTGCATGGCCCAGCTGATTGAGAAGGAGGAGGAGGCTCACCCAGAGGACCAGCCTGATGGCGACTTCCTGAGAGCTCCTAGGAAGTGGAGGACCCTGTGGGAGGAGGCAGTGAAGAAGAGTGCCTCGGACCAGGTGGGGAAGGTGGGCCAGGGCATGAGTGACCCTAGCCTGGCCAGCCTCCTCTCAGACCTTGGCAGGGTGGTCAAACGGGACCTTGTGAAAATCCGGCGGGAGGTACAGCCCTGCTACCCAGAAGACTTCCCTGTGTGGAAGACCTATGTGGATGCTTTCCACAGAGCTGTGTCCGCCCGGCTTCAGGAGTTCTTGCAGGAGGCACAGGGCTTTGAGCAACTTTATGTGATAATGGACTGGGTAGCCAATGTCTACTGCAGGTGAGTCACTCAGCGCCTACAGGAGGAGGTGGAGAGAAGGACTGTGGAGCAGGTGACTGGAAGGGAGATAGGATCAGAGGCCATTTAGGCCAAACTCCTTATTTTATAGGTAAGGAAACTGAGGCCCAGGGAAGTTAAGTGACTCATCTAAGGTCACATAGATAGTGAGCATTGCAGGGGGGATTTGAAACCAGGTTCTCTGATGCCAGAGTCAAGGCTCTTTCCACTGTAACATGTTGCCTCCTGTCTTCTAAGAGAGCCAAGGCAAAGCCAAGTCAATCAACAAGCATTTTTAAAGAACCTACTATGTGCCAGGTACGACATTAAACGCTAAGGGGACAAAGAAAGACAAAAATTCAGTCCTTGCTGTCAAGGAACTTTCAGTATGATGGGGGAGACAGTGTTCAAACAAGTGTGTCCAGACACACTACGGACGGGATAAATTGGAGAAATTCAACAGGTATTACTGATTGCATTGATTTAAGGTTTATATGTGCAGATCTTGGTTCAACCCCCATCCTAGTAGGAAAACTGATCCCTTTTATTATATCAGAGGCTAGCTGTAGATTTCATTTGATTCACCCAAGAATACATTGTGGAGAACTTTAATCAGAATGTTAGAAATGAGTAAATACATTCACTAACTCGGCTCCATCAACGCCACCAGCCCACATGATCCTCTGTAGACCGGTCAATAACAGCCTCCTGCTTGCCACCTTGGGGCAGCTATTCAGTACAGTGGACAGAGCACTGGGTCTAGAATCAGGGGACTCATCTTCGTGAGCTCAAATCCAGCCTCAGACACTTGCTAGCTGTGTGCCCCTGGGCAAGTCACTTAACCCTGTCTGCTTCAGTTTTCTCACCTGTAAAATGAACTGGAGAAGGAAATGGCTAACCATTCCAGTATCTCTACCAAGAAAACCCCAAATGGCATCACGAAGAGTTGGGCATGCATGACTACAACAACAAAACCTTGTCACGGTATTGTGAGGCAGGTTGAAAAGTCCCAGTCTCATTTCCCTCTCCCAGTCACTCTCTGGGGAAACTAGTGAGATATCCTTCCTGGCATTTTTCTACTCTTGATGAAACCCGGGTCAGTGCTCAGTCTATGACAGAAATCCCGGAACTCAAGTGTTTCTGCTAGTCTCCTGAGGCAGTTTGGGCTCCTCTAGGTAGAGTACCTACCATGTGAGGATTTGTTGGGCATGCCCAGTGTCTGATCCTCAATTCCCAGTGTTTTTCTGGAGCACTCATTTAATGGTGTGCAAATGCAGAAGAGGAATAACCGACAGGGTCTCCCAGATGCAGAAAGAGAGAAAGGGAGCAGCTCAAGCATTTATGCATAGGTCTATTATGGGCCAGCTACCTTCAGCATGGTTGTTTTTAAACAAATGTTGTCTCATCTGAGACTTACAACAACCCTGGGAGATAGGAGCTCTCATTACCCCCATTCTACAGTTGAGGAAACTGAGGCAAAAGGAAGTTAAGGTCACATAGCTTGTAATCAATCAATAAAGCTTTATTAAGTCCCTGTATGTATCAGGCTCTGTGCTAAGCACTGGGCATACAAAAAAGAGGCAAAAGACAGTCCCTGTCCTCAAGGAATTTACAATCTAATGGTAAGTGTTGGAGGCCAAATTTGAACACAAGACTCCCTGATTTAAGGGCCAGTGCTCCATCTACAGAACCACCAGCTGGCTCCTAAATGGCCAGAGAGAAAGAGCACAGAGGATCTCTTGAAAGAGCGCCATTGCCCTCAGCTTCCTTTGTCATGGCCAGCTCATCCAGGTCTCAGGGTACGTCCCTCTTCTTGGCTTTCTCTGCTCTAAGGCTCGCTTCACTTGCTGCCATGGTTTCTGCTTAATCTCTCTGTTCTTGGCATGTTTCCCATTTCTTGTTTGAGTCGCCTATGTCTGTCATTCAGAGCTGGCTCAAGCCCCAAAGGACCCATGGATTCCCTATTAAAATCCTGGCAAAGGAAAGACATTTAAGTGAAAATTGCCAACCTGTCTGACTCCCTTTAAAATCATTATAAGGTGGCCCTGGAGTCACAAGGACCTGAGTTCAAATCCAGCCTCAGACAAGTAGCTGTGTGACCCTGGACAAGTCACTTACACCCTATTGCCCCTCCCCCTTCTCTTCCCTTCCCCCAACAACAACAGCAACAAAAGAATCACCTTAAGAGCAATAAGAACCTAAGCCATAAGAAACAAAACATGATCAGTAACACCAAGCCATCTATCCTTCCCATAGGAGGATGACTCCCAGGTGGCACCGCGAGGTGTGGCCTCCAAAATCAGCCCAAGTGTCCTTAGGATCAGAAAGAATATTAGGAGTTCAGAATGGTTCAGTTAGGCATCTCTTCCTCTGCCTGCCCACAGCCCTGCAGATTGTCTCCATCCTTCCTAGACGCTGAGTGAACGGTCACTTGTTCTGACTGGACGGGCCCATCCTGCTGAGCATGTGGCAAGTGGGTTGTGTTAGGAAGTGCCAGAAACTCTGGATTTGAAGCTGAATTCTGCTACTAACCTGCAGTGTAACCTTGGACAAGTCCTTTCCTGTTGCCAGCCTCTGTTTTTTCCTATTTATGATGAGGAGGTGGCACTAGATGATATCTGAGGGGAAAGGAGTGTTGAGAAGGGAAGGGCAGCCCAGAAAGGGGCTCCTCCATCACCAGGATTTCCACCATTCCTTTCCTTGTTCTGGGCCTTGCCTTTTCTTATCTGGTCAATCAGACAATCAACATTTATTAAACACTTAATGTATACCAGGCACTTCATTAAGCACTAAGGATATAAAGAAAATCAAAAAGCAGCCCCTGGTTTCAGGAAGCTCACAGTCAATGGGGGAGACCATCATGTGCTGCTGTGGTTTTTCAGTCACGTTGGACTCTTCATGACCCCTTTTGGGGTTTTCTTGGCAAAGATACGGGAGTGGTTTGCCATTTCCTTCTCCATCATTTTACAGATGAGGAAACTGAGGCAAACAGGGTGAAGTGACTTGCCCTGGGTCACACAGCTAGTAAGTGTCTGAGGCCAGTACTATCTACAACTACTATGAACAAACAAGATAGAAATAAGATAAATTGGAGATATTTTCAGAGGGAAAGTTCTCATGTTAGGAGAGATCAGAAAAGGTTTCTTTTAAAATGTGGGATTTTAGCTGAGACTTGAAGCCAGGTAAGCCAGGTAGAGACACGGGGAGGGAGAAAATTACAGGCATGAAAGATAGGCATTGAAAATGCAAGTAGTCTGGAGATGAAGGAGTATCTTGTTTGAGAAAAAGCGAGGAAGTCTGTGTCACTAGATTTCAGAGGATATAGGGGTAAGGTGAATGAAGACTGGAAGAGTAGGGATCCAGGTTGTCAAGGGCTTTGAATGCCAAACAAACAATTTTGTATTTGATGCTGAAGGTGATAGGGAGCCACTGGGGTTCATGGAGTATGGGGTGACCTGATCAGACCTGAGCTTTAGGAAGCTTAATTTGACAGCTGAGTGGAGGATGGACTGGAGTGGGGAGAGGATTGAGGCAAGGACACCAACCAGCAGACTATTGCAATAATCCAGGTATGAGATCATGACACCAGGGTAGTGGTAATGTTGGAGGACAGAACGGGGCATACATAAGAAACCTTATGAAAGTAAAATGGACAGGACTTAGCAATGGATTGGAAGTAGAGTAGGGGGTGAGAGAGAGCAAGGAGCTGAGGAGGACCCCAAGACTGTGAGCCTGGGGACTGGGAGGTAATAATAACAGGGAGGTGTATAAGGGGGCGAAAGTTTTCAGGGGAAAGATGAATGGAGTTTAAGACACGTTGAGTTTAGGATGTCCATATGGCATCTGGTCCGAGATGTCCAATAGACAACCAGAGACACTGGTCTGGAGGGTGGTGGAGAATGCAGGGTTAGATGAGCAGACCTGAGAATCATCAGCATAGAGAGGATAATTGGAGCCATGAGAGGCTGCAAGAACCCAAGAAGAAAAATGGTATAGAAGCAGAAGGGAAGAAGTCCCAGGGGACGCCTCCCACTAGCCACTGTGACCTGGATGGAGATCCAAGCCAAGCAGACCAAGAAGAAGCAATCAGACAGGTAGGAGGAGAGCCAAGCTAGAGCAGTGACATGGACCCTGGAGAGAAGCGAGTGGCAAAGAAAACAATAACAGCTGATGGCTAACATTTACCCGGTTCTTACCATGTACGTGCTGGGGACTGTAATTAGTACTTAAACATTTTATCTCATCTGATCCTCATCATAACCCTGGGAGGTAGCCACTATTATTACTCCCACTTTACAGGCAAGGAAACTGAGGCAAATGGTGGTTTAAGTGACCTGCCCAAGGTCACACAGCCAGTAAGGGCCACAAGTGACCTGCCCAAGGTCACCCTGACTCCAGGCTCAGTGCTCT
Source organism: Pseudochirops cupreus (assembly GCA_028627135.1). Lineage (NCBI taxonomy): Eukaryota > Metazoa > Chordata > Mammalia > Diprotodontia > Pseudocheiridae > Pseudochirops > Pseudochirops cupreus. Next base: position 335,919,723 of record CM053581.1, on the reverse strand, counting down.
ATCCACTGAGCCACCTAAGAGGGTAATTGACAGTGTAAAGGCTATAGAGGTTAAGAAAGATGAGGACTGAATAAAGACATTAGATTTGGCAATTAAGAGCTTGTTGGTAACTGAAAAGAGCAGTTTCAGTTGAATGATCAGAAGCCAGACTGTAGAATGAAGAAAAGAGAGGAAAGGAAGTGAAGGTGTATAGTCACCAAAGGGAGGAGAGATGCGATGGTAGCTATGAGGCACCAGCAGATCAAGCAAGAGTATTTATTTTTTTTTTATTAAATTCTTTATTAAATTTTTTTGAGTTACATCTTTTCTCCCTGTCTTTCCCCCGCCCACCACCCCAAAACAGCCATCCCAGTATTTCCCCCCTCCCCCAGTCTATTCTCTCCTATGTCACTTTTTGGTAGGGCAGGATGGATCTCCCAACTGCAGTGCCTGTGTATCTCAAGTTCCAGTTGGATGT
>CM053581.1:335898221-335919166 GCA_028627135.1 Pseudochirops cupreus | reverse complement strand
GCAAGAGTATTTAGAAGATGGGGGAGACATGGGCATGCTGGTCCAAGGCAATAGGAAAGTAACAAGTTGACAGGGAGAGACAAGCTACGTGAGAGAGTGGGGTTGATAGGGTGGACAATCTCCCAGAGAAGATGTGATTAAGGGGGATCACTTGAGTATGTGAAGGTAAAGAGAAGGGCCACCTCTCCATGGGAGGCAAGTGTGAAGGAGGAGATAGTGGTAGGAGGAGGATGGGAGAAGAGGGCGCTCTTCTCCATATGTTACAGTGAAGTGTGAGGCAAGGTTTGCAAGTGGGAATACAGAGCTGGGGAGGGGATCTATCCCTTCTTGAGGAAGGATGAATAGGTTTGGAAAAGCCACTGAGTAGAGTGGGATGGGGAGTCAGTTAGGGGGATGGGAAATGTTCCTTTGAGGGCCCAGTTGAAATTATGTAACATAAATGTGTAGCAGACATGTTTCATGTCAGCATGGTTTCGTGATTTTCTCCAGCTTCATTAAGTAGTATGGAAGAGCAGAGGCAGGAGTGGTGGGAGTAATCCAAGGCGAAGGCGTGAGAGGGCAAGACCTTCAATAGGATAAGGGGGCAAGGAAATCAAGAGAGGGGAAATGTGTAGAGTTGAACTGATGCACCAAAGGGTCAAGATGGGGAAGGGAGCAGTATAGACAAGATGGGAGTGATGGTCTAGAAAAGAGCTGAAGGATGGAGGAATTGGAGGTTGGTCATGGTGAAGATGGAGAACACGATTTGAAGTTCGGGGTTGCAGGGAAAAGGGAGAAGTGGAATGCTTGTGATCAGATAAGAAAATTTCAGAGCCCATGAACATGGAAGTGGTGCTTTGATAGGTGATGGCAAGATCAAGGCTATGATCATCTCTGTGTGTCCTCCTAGCAAAGACTTCCTGGGCTCCCGGGACCTGGCACTTGATATGACTATGATGCCAAAGCTGCTGGCACCTGAGGTATGGGAAAAACTGGAAAGTGACTACACCAAGTTCCTGGAGGTAAGATCCAAGGGCTGGGTGGGCTGGGGGCGGGGAGGGAGCGTAGATACGGACAGCCAGCTCCTACATGGAGTGAACTAGGTGATGGGTGGGTCATCAGGGCTTTGCCCAGGGCGCTTGGATTTAGAGACTACTGAGAGTATTCATCTCCATTAGGTAGAACAAATGAGCTCCACTGTTAGATAGCAAGGAAATAATTAGTGAGACCGGGAAGCTCCCAAATAGTATCCCTCCTTAGTGCAGGTCTGCACAACATACAGCCTGCTGCTGCACAGGGTCCACCAAAAGATTTTGGGTGTCTGTCACGTGACCCGCGGCAGCCAATCATCGTCAGTCTTATATCCCCATGATCAGTCAACAAGATTTGCTTCTGTGCCAATTTTGATGTAGAGCTCCTTCATGAAATTTGAGGATTTCAAAGCTGTTAGCCCAGACTTAGGATGTGTGGTGGAGTGAAGGAATGGTGAACCTGGAGTCAAAACATACCAGTTCAAACCCCAACTTCTCCTCTTAATATTTGCTTCACCATGGCAAGTCTCTGGGCCTCAGTTTATTTTGCTTTTTTGGGGGGGGGGGGCATTGGAGTTAAGTGACTTGCCCAGGGCACACAGTAAATGTCTGAGGTTGGATTTGAACTCAGGTCCTCCTGACTCCAGGGCTGGTGCACTTTCCACTGTGCCACCTAGCTGCCTCTAGCCTCAGTTTCCTTGTCTGAAAAATGTGGAGTTGGATGAGATGACCTTAAAATTCCCTCCCAGTTTTAAAAGCTATGATCCTATGAAGAAATTTTGATGAGATATGATGAAGAATCTCCTGACAGCAATCACAGGAATGGGTTATATTGAGGTTAATTACACCAGCAGGAATATTCTTCACCAGGTTCCTTTTTTGTCTAATTAACTTTCAACTATTTTTTAAAAAAATTATAATCATTTCCCAATCTGGCACCATGTTGCACTGAATCTTCTGTTTTAATAAACAAAAATTTGAGTAAAACTTAACCAACAGATCAACCTTAATTATATATGCAATATGTTCAGCATTCCACAGCTGTAGCTCTTCTATCTTTCTTAGGACAGGAGGGCCAAGATGGATTTGGAATCAGAAGGCTTGAGTTCAAATCCCAGTCCCTCTGTTTAGTGCCTTCTCTGGACTTCAGTTTCCTCATCTAAAAAATGAAGAAGTTGGATGTGGTATCTCCTCGAATTCTAAATCTGTGATGCTGTGATTCCATAGCTCTCCTACCCCAGAAACCATCTGTATCCCAAAGAAGATCCTCTCTTGTTTTCCCTGGTCCTTCTCAATCCACAATTGGTAACCACCCTGACAGATGCCTTATATGTCATACTGTCTCCATCTATGGTATGTTGTATTGTTGTATTCTGAGGTCTGGAGATTTCCAGTTGAATTTGCCTCAATGCTTACCTCAGAAAGGCTTTGTGGTACTTGCTCCATCTCCAAAATTGGTAGCTATGGTTCTGCTGTGAGGGCTCCCATGTCAATGGTCCAAGCCTGCACTTTAGATTGATTGATCAGCATCAGCTTCCCAGGCCACGAACTCCTTTATCGTGATTCAACCAAGCAGCAAACATTTACTCAGTGCCTACTATGTGCCAGCATGCTCTGCTGATGCAGAAAATATAAATGCAAAGAACCAAAGAATTTCTACTCACTAAGAGCATCCATTCTAATAGGGGAGACAAGTATGTACATTTTTTGTTCAGTTGTTTTCAGTCATATCTGACTCTTCATGACCCCATTTGGGGTTTTCTGGGCAAAGATACCAGAGTGGTTTGCCATTTCATTCTCTCATTTTACAGATAAGGAAACTGAGGCAAACAGGGTTAAGTGACTTGCCCAGGGTCACACAGCCAGTAAGTATCTGAGGCCAGATTTGACCTCACAAAGATGAGTCTTCCTGACTCCAAGTGCAGCACTCTATCCACTGAGCCCCCTGGGTTCCCAGTATGCATATAATTACATGCAAAATAGATATAAAGGGAATAAAGACAAATGAATACAAAGTAATTAAATACAAGGTAGTGTGATAGGGAGAGCACTACCAGCTGGGTCGTCTTCATGCAGAAGGTTGGGACTGAAGCTGCAGCTTGAAAAGAGAGAGGGATTACATTAGGCAGAAGGGTCGTTACAGATACGGGGAGACGGCTGAGGCAAGAACACAGAGATGGAAAAGGAGATATTTGTGTGAGGAAGAGAGAAAAGGTCAATTTGGCTAGATCACAGGGGAAGAAATATTCAATGGGGTTAGAAAATTAGGTGGGGGTCAGATCGTGGAGGGCTTTGAAAGTTAAGCGTAAGAATTTGTAGTCGACCCTAGAGGCACCAGGAAGTCACTGGAGTTGATTGAGTAAGAGAGTGATGAGTTCAGATCTGCACATAAGGAAAATGACTTTGTCTGACACCTACAGGACGAACTGCAGTGGTGAGATGAGCCAAGGAGACCAAAGAGAAGGCTGGTGCATTAATCCAAGTGTGAGCTGGGAAGGGTCTGAACTAAAGTGGTTACTATGTGAATAGAGACCATGGGGTGGATGTGGGAGATGTGAAGGTAGAAAGCAAGACCCTGCAATTGATTGGACAGATGGAGTGAGGGAGAATGCGGTTTGTTTGTCCTTCATTCTCAGAGAGATCATGACATCAGAGAAGTGATGCCATGACTTGCAAGTGAATTGGATTTAAGTGAGGCAGGGCTGCGCAAAGTCACCAGCCTCACGTTCTTTTCCAGAGTTATCTGGGTCCAGGGGCAAGATCTGGACAACTGGAGATAGTCCTAGAGGGAGAATGAAAAGTCAAGGATAATGCCAACATTAAAAATCTGGGAGACTGAAGAATGGTGGTGCCTTTGACAGAAACAGGGAAATTTAGAAGAGGAGAAGGTTCAAGAGGAAAGAAAGTTCAGGTCGAATTTGAAATGTCTGCAGGACATCTATTTGATGTGTCCAATGGGAAATTGGTGGTTCAGTACTGAAGCTCAAGAGAGAATGGGGCTGGATATGTAATTAGTGAGTCATCAGCTTAGAGATGATGGTTAAATTCACAAGAGCTAATGAGTTTATCAAGACAGATATTGTAGGGGTGGGTAGGTGGGGCAGTGAATAGAGCACCAGCCCTGAATTCAGGAGGACCTGAGTTCAAATGTGACCTCAGACACTTACTAGCCGTGTGACCTTGGGCAAGTCACTTAAACCCAATTGCCCTGCTTTCACCCTCCAAAAAAAAGAGAAAAAAAAAAGATATTGTAGATGGAGAGTAGAAAAGGGCCTAGCACAAAATTTTGGGGAAAGCTAGGGGTTATGGGATGGATGATAAACCAGCAAAAGAGATGGAGGAGAGATCGTACGGTTGGCGGAGAACCATGAGAGAGCAATGTAACAAAATCTCAGAGAGGAAGGAGCTCTAGAGGAGCTCTGCATCTATTCCCAGGACTTTAAACATTCACTAATTTCTAGGACAAGAGACATTCATAGGTAGGATAACAGAAGGTGAGAATTGGAAGGGCCCTTAGGTGGTGTGCTCACTTGCCCCTAGGATTCTCATCATCTCTGCTTCGGCAGCTGGCTCTTGTAAGGATCAGATCTATAACAGCTGTTGCTTTTGTTAGGGTCTCTACCTCCTGAAGAATGGTATTGTCATTAAGGCTAACCAAGAAATTATCAGCCTTTGTTCTTGGCACAGACTGTCCTCTAGCAGATGCCCAGTTCATATTAATTAAACCATTACCTATATCAGGCCTCCAGGCCAGGCTTAGGAGCTCATTTTGTTTTGGCCTGTATTATACTCTGATGACACATTGCTTTTGCTTCTGCTTCTGTCTTTACCCGTATGTCCCTGCTCAGGATCCTCAAAATTTTCTCACATTCATTTATCTTCTTTTTTTTCTTCTTCAGAAATGGATATATTTTGTTTAGTCTAGTTATTTTCCCCAAAATGACATGCTCTTCCCCTCGGAATTATGCAAAACCACCCAATAGAATGATTGTGGCTGATGAGATGCCACATTCCCTTTATGTAGTTTGCCATCTGTCAATAGAAAAGAATGTCCGTATTAACTTCAATAATTTGGAATAACCATTTTCTGATGTATTTGACCTGGATTTTCTTGCTATTTAGAGTTAGTTACATTTACGTCATTGTTGCAAATAAAAGAACATATTCATATATTCCTTTATTTTAGTCACTGACCTCTTTGTGGCATAGTCATGTGGCTGCTACATCAACCTAGTCATGTGTCTACCACATCAAAAGAGACAAACCGCTCAGTACCTTTTCTTGTGTAATTCCAAATTGTTTTTCAGATTGCTATCAGTCAAAAAGATCAGTTTAGAGCTGTATCAGAAGTGAATTTATGTGCCCAACTGTTCATAACCTTCGCCACATTGAATTTTTCCATTGTTTTCACATTTTGGTCAATTTGTTAGGCCAATTGGTGTCATTATTAGTGATTCTGAACAATTTTTCACACAGTTGTTGATAATTTGGTTTTCTGTCTTTGAAAACAATTTGCTCATATTTTTTGACTGCTTGGCTCTTAAGCAATGCCCTATAATTTTGACTGTCAAACTTTTATCAAACATGTTTGATACAAATATTTTCCTCCATTCATTACAATTTCTCATTTTTGTTCATGCAAAACATCTTTTCAATGAATAAAAACTTATTTTTACTTCTTCCCACTTCCAACACCAACTGAAAAACAAAACAAAATCCTTGCATTGAATATACATAAATAAGCAAAACAAATTCCTGTATTGTCCATGTTAAGGCAGCATTGGTGCTCTGGAATCATTGTTGGTTATTACGTATTCCAGAGTTCTTAAGTCTTTAAGAGCTGTGGTGTTTAAGAGCTGTTGTTCAACCATTTCAGTCCTGGCCAACTGTTTATGACCCCATCTGGGGTTTTCTTGGAAAAGATGCTAGAGTGGTTTGCCACTTCCTTCTCCAGCTCATTTTATAGAGGAGGAAACTGAGGCAAATAGGGTTAAGTGGTTTGCCCAGGGTCACCAGCTAGTTAGTATCTGAAGCCAGATTTGAACTCATGAAGAGGAGTCTTCCTCACTCTAGGCTTGGTGTTCTATCCAGCCCAGAGGCTGGATAACCCCCTCTAAGGAATGTTGTACAAGGGATTCCTATGCAGTAAGAGTTTGGACTAGATACCAGAAAGGAATAGAGAGGGTCCTAGGGCTCCTTTAGTTTTGGGACCACACGAGGAAAGGGGCAAAGTGCTGCCAGTACACATGAAATCTCGGGTCTGATACAGGTGCATCCTGGCATTTGGGTCTGTTCTCTCTCTCAGGAGAATTGGAAATGTCCTAACCATGACCTGTAGCCAGGAAACAGACTCATAAACCTCTCTGCACTCACAAAAACGGCTTTATTCTTAGGGAAAACAGACAAAAATTCAAGGGAAAGAAAAGTCTGTCTGTTCCAACTGATGGCAACACTGGGTCAAAGAGACAAAAGGCACTATGAGACAGAGTAGAGGAAAGAGAGAGATTGTGTGTGTGTGTGTGTGTATGAGAGAGAGAAAGAGAGAGAAGAAAAAGGAGAGAGGGAGAGGGAGGTAAAGGCAGAAATAGAAACAGAGAAAGAAAGTAGAGAGATAGAGTCATAAAGGAGAGAGAAGAGGGAGGGAGATAGAAACAGAGCTACAGAAAGACTACAGAGAAAAAGAGAGAATGGAGAATTTCTTTCCACTTTTCTTTTCCTCTTTAGACCAAGATCAACACCTGCTTTGACAGCATTCTGAAACTGGAACTGGAGCAGTGGTCAAAAAGGGAGGGTCCCACCCTGCTTCACGGTCTCTACCATTCCCCCATCTCCATCGACATTCACATGGTGGGTCATAATAACAGAACTGATAACAGTTTCTATTTCTGTAGCACTTTAAGATTTCCGAGGCACATTCCTCACAACAATACAGGGACAGAGTGCAAATATTAATGTGCCCATTTTACAGATGAAGAAACAGAGGCTCAGAAAGGTTAAATGCTTTGACTAAAGTCACCCAAGTAAGTGAGACATAATTTGGGAAGGGGTTGGAGCCAGGGCAAGGGGTGTTGAGAATTAGGAAGGTGATGATCCTGGATATTCTCCTCCCTGGTCACACTCCATCTAGAGCTTAGTTCCGGAAACCACTTTTAGGAAAACTTTGACAACTTGAAGTGGGTCTGGGGGAGGACAAACAAGATGGTCAGAGTAGTCAAGACCAAGCCACGTGATGACCCGTTTAAAAAACCAAACCAAATCTAACGGTGGTTAGCTCAGAGAAGACTTAAGATCACAGGAGAATTTCCCTCTCAGTAATAATAGCTCCTACTCACATGACATTTAATGTTCTCTGTGTCCTCACAACATCCCTATGAAGAAGGGCAAATATTATCACTCCCATTTTACAGATGAGAAAATAGGCTCTGAAAGCTGAAGTGTCTTGCTCAGGGTCATGCATTGTCAGAGCTGGAACTTGAACTCACATCTCCTGATTCCAAGTCCATCGCTGTTCACTATGACACACTACTTTTTTTTTTTTGTTAAGATTTTATTTTTTTTTTTGAGGGGGGAAGGCAAGGTAATTGGGATTAAGTGACTCGCCCAAGGTCACACAGCTAGTTTTTGTGTTAAGTGTCTGAGGCCGTATTTGAACTCAGGTCCTCCTGACTCCAGGGCTGGTGCTCTATTCACTGCGCCACCTAGCAGCCCCACATACTGTTTCTTTAGAGATAGAATGGCTCTCAAAAATATTTTAAAGAAGGTTCCAAAAGAAGGGCCCTCTAAGGCCATTTAATCTACCTTATATCTGAACAAGAATCACATCTATGATGTCCCAAACAAATAGTAGGTAGGTCTTCAAACCTTTGCTTGAAGATCACCAGTGATGAGGAATTCTAATTATGGAAGCCTTTTTGGCCAACTTTAGCTTGGCAAGAATTTTTTCTTACATCAGACTTAAATCTGTCTCTAGAGGCAGCTTCTCATCCGTGTTTCTAGTCATCTTCTCGGGAGCCAAGCAGAACAAGCTTCTCTCCCGTGACAGCCCTCGTTGTATTTGAAGACCTATTCTATTTGGCCCAGGGACAGGGAGGGAAGTTCTACAGAAAGGAAGATTTCAGAACAATAGAAGGAAGAACTTTCAATGGCAATAGGCCCGGCCCGCAGCCCAGGTGCTACTTATCTGTGTGAGGGGCCGCCCGGGGAGACGCCTTTACTGGCAAAGGGGGTCGGACGGACAAGGGGTGGGAGTGAGGGAGCCGTAGCCTCAAGGTAACACGTGGCCCTTTGACGGTCCTTCAGTGCAGCCCTTTGAGGAGCTAGAGGGCCACATGTGGCCTTGAGGCTACGGGATCCCCACCCCCTGACTGGACTATTCCGGGGACCCCTTCTGACTCCCAAGATTATGAAATTCTGTGGCCCTGACCTCTTTGTGCCTCCATTTCCTCATCTGTAAAACGAGGCAACGACATCTGTGTTCTCATATGCTCACACATGAGGTAAGTCCTTTTAAAACTGAAAATACTATAAGAATAAGAGCTATTACTTATTATGTTCTGAGACTATAAGGAGCTGTCAGGGCTGGCCCTGAGGCTGCAGGTTCCCCACCCCGGGGTCAGATGATGCAGTGCCCAGAGTGCTGAGCCCTGCATCGGGAAGACCCGAGTTCAAATCTTGCCTTACTAGCTATATAGCCATTGACCTGATCTCTGTGAGCCTCAGCTCTCTCACCTATAGGATGGGGATAATAGTAGCACCCACCCCCCAAATTGTTGTAAGGATAAAGTGGGGTCATAGATGCAAAGCACTTTGCAAATCTTGAAGTGCTATATAAAAGCTAGCTATGATCATTCCAGTTGCATGGGGACAGATAAAGTTGAGAAAATAAAGTTGAGCAAGATATGTGTGTGTGTGTGTGCGCGCGCATGCACGCGCGAGTGTGTGTGTGCATGTATGCATGCGAGTGTGTGTGCATGTGCAAGTGTGTGCGTGCATGTGCAAGTATGTGCATGTGTGTGCATGTGTGTATACGTGTATGCATGCGTGTGTGTGCATGTGCAAGTGTGTGCGTGCATGTGCAAGTATGTGCGTTGTGTGCGTGTGTGTGCATGTATGCATGCGAGTGTGTGTGCATGTGCAAATGTGTGCGTGCGTGTGCAAGTATGTGCGTGCGTGTGCGTGCGTGTGCATGTATGCATGCGAGTGTGTGCATGTGCCAGTGTGTGCGTGCATGTGCAAGCATGTGCACACGTGTGTGCGTGAGAGTGTGTACGTGTGCATGCGTGTGTGTGCATGCGAGTGTGTACATGTGTGCGTGCGAGTGTGTGTGCTGTGAAGGATGAGATGAGACAAAGGAAACATCTTGTCCAAGGTCACAGTGAGGGGCTCAGTAAGGTCTCGAACACAGGTCTTCTGACTCTTAGGCTAAGTCTCTCCCTCTTTTTTTCCCCTCCCTTACTCCTTCCCGCTCTCTCTCTAACTTCCTTCCTTTCTTACTTTCTCTCTCTCTTTAGTAATAATATGAGTTTGTTATCAGCTCACAGAAACACTGAATTTTTCGGGCAAATAAGTGGTATTCTAAACCTTTATAATGTATATACTTTTATTTTTCCCATCAAAAAAATTGCAGCCTATCAAATGTCCACGAAAGTGAGCGTCTGAGGCCGGCGGAGCGTGTGTTGGCTAAGAGAGCACATTGACCTAGAGCCGGACCACTTCTATAACAGAGGCTATTCTGTATTTGCAAATGTCTGCCACTTCACGTTACAGATGGGATATAGTAGGGAAATGGAGAGTTATCTTGGCCGTATTTCTCCAAACTCAAATGCGGTTTTTATATGCATCTTCTCCTTAAAACTCTGGCCTTCTGAGTCCCTTCCCAGTTGCCAGGTCTCTTTCCATCATCTTAAGGCAGCCGGGTGGTCTAGTAGTTAGAGTACAGGGCTTGGAGTCAGGAAGATATGAGTTCAAATCCTGCCTCAAATAGTGACTGTATGGCCCTGGACAAGTCACTTATTCTCTCTCATCCTCAGTTTCCTCATTTGTGAAATGGGGATAAAATCGTAGCAATTCTCCAGGGTTGTCAAGAGGAACAAATGAGGTTATATTCAAATCGTGCTTTACGAACGTTAAAATAAGTGTAACATAAAGCCAGTTATTATTAGCAGCCTTTGCTGGTACAGTGAGAATCTAAGAGAAATGGAGATGAAGGGAAAACAGGTGGTTTCAGGATGAGGAGCATCATGTTCTCATCCCCAGGGATAGGAAGTCTTAATTATCCACATTATGCCACACGATCCCAGAGCAGAGTCTCTGGGGGAGATGAGGATTAGCTAATCTCTAAGAGATGACTAAGGGTCATCAGAGACAGCCAGGACACCCAGTCTGAGAAGAGGGACATAGCTTTGACAGCCAATGTGTCCATACTGGAGGACTGTATAGGTAAGCAGGAATTCAATTCATTTCACCAACCTCTAATAAGCCCCTGATGTATATGCAGAGCAAAATGCTTGCTGTCAAGGCAGAGTCAAAGTTTCAATAACACAGTCTCTCCCATCGTTACAGTCTAGAAGGAGAACAAGATTTAAATGTGATTTAAATATAATTAACTATAATATACAATATTATGTAGTAAGTATATTTTGTTGAGTCGTTGAGTCATTTTTCAGTCATGTCTAACTAACTCTTTGTGACCCCTTTGGAATTTTCTTGGCAAGGACACTAGAATGGTATGTCATTTCCTTTTCCAGTTCATTTTACAGATGAGGAAACTGAGGCAAGCAGGGTTAAGTGACTCGCCCAGGGTCACACAGCTAGTAAGTGTCTGAGGCTAGATTTGAACTCAGGAAGATGAGTCTTCCTGACTCCAGACCCAGCCTGTTAAGCACTGTTAACCACCTAGCTGCCTCCAATAAGTATAATTAGCAAAGTATGAAACAGAATTCAAAGTGAAATCTGAGCACAAGATTGTTCTGGGGGGAATGGGTTTAGAGTTGGAAAATAGAGGGAAGAGTAGGGAAGGGGGTGAAGGATGCTCTTCTTAGAAGAGACAGCATTAGAGCTTAATTTTAAATGATGAATGACTTCCTTTAAAAGATTCAGCAAGTGAAAAAGAAGAGGTAGGCTGTAAGATAAATAAACACGGCACACAGGACGGCTGCTAGCACAGGTTCACTCTGGATCTGGTCAGACAAGAAAGGCACTGAGAAGGGGTTAAGAATCTGACTTTATTCTAGTCTAGTTCCTCAGAAGACGATTGCTGATAATGGGAGGACTAACTCCTACAGCGTTCCCTAATCACCCTTCTCACAGGGGCCGGCAAGAAGCGGGGGCAACTACCCCTACGTCCCGATGGGGTCATTCAAGACAGGCACAACTAGTGCATCCCCCAAATCCTCTCAAGCCTCGATGGGGGCCAGTTGAGGCAAACACAGTTTCCCTCCAAGTCTTGTTGGAGTCAATCAAGGCACGCACAGCTTCTGCTCACTCAACCCTAAGGTTCTCCCTAAGCCTCAATGGGGGCTAGTTGAGGCACACACAGCATTTGTGCGTTCAACCCTAAGGTTCCCCATTGACTGACCACTAACCACCTGTTTTACAGGGGCAACAGACAAAGAAGGCACATTGCCAGCAATAGCCTCACAAGCTTTCATCACCCCATCCCTGTATCTCACTGTGCAGTTGCAGTGGATGTTCATACTATATATCATTATATAATGCTGCACAAGCATGTTGAAGATGTCTTGAACCATAATTATGGGAACTCATATCTAACACCTGGGAACAAGAGATTGTTATGGCTATGGATCCTGAGAAACTGAACTCCAGGAAACAATAACCAAAGTCTACTTTACACACACTAAAATTCATCTTCTTACAGAGGCACCAAGGCATGAGAGTACAGGAGTTGTGCAAGACAAAGTAGGTCAGTTTAGTTAGATCAAGAGGGTATGGAAGCAAAATAAGGTAGAAAAGGTAGAAAGACCCCAGACTGTGGTGGACCAGGAACGCTGAGTAAAGGCATTTGAATTTTACTCTGTAAGTAATAGGGAGCCAGGAAAGACTTTGGAGCAGGGGAGTGACATCACCAGATGCATATATAAGGAGAATTAATGTGGCAGATCATAAAGGATGGATTGAAGGGGGAGGAAATATGGTGGTCATAAACTGGGATCTCTATCATGAACAGCTGTTGTATTACTTCCTTGGCCTCCTTCCCAGATGATTAGGGAGCATGTGAACACAGCCCGGGCCATCTCCTCGGGGCTGGAAGCTACCACACTACAGATCTTGGAGCAGTCATTGAATGCATTCATCCCCAGGTCAGTCTTACAGTCCCCCAAAGGCTGGGCCCCTCACTCCATAGAGGGCCTCCCAAAACCACCTGCAGTGGGGACTCCTGCCTTTCCTTGGGAGGGGAGTAAGAGGGAAGAGGTGGGGAGGAAGAAATATCACCAAGTACCCACTGATGCCTGGGCCCTCAGGGCCTCAGCTTTGCCATCTTTAACCCCCAGAGTTGCTTGAGGCTCAGACATGAGTGCTTGAATTCTTCACAGTCAGAATTACACCCTATCCCCGCCCCCACACTCCGTAGAGTCCTCCTTTTTCCTGGGATTAGGGAAGGGACAAGGGGAAGCTCATGGTGGGATTGGCTGGGTGAAGGTCAGGTGAATTTCCTCTTCTTCAACTATTAAAGATGAAAATAATTATTATAACCCATCACACTTGTATCTTCGTCAGATCCTCAGGTGGAAAGCAGCCTGGATTTAAAATCAAAGGATCTGGGTTTGAATCTCACCTCTGCTACTCACCTCTTGTGTGATTTAGGGAAAGACCCTCTCTGAGATTCAGTTTTCTCACCTATAAAATGAAGGCATTGGACTATATACCAGCTCTAAGGTCCCTGTTATCTAAATCCTATAATCTGTGGACTCTCACACCAACCCTGAGTGGAAAGGGAATGTTATGTCTCCATTTTGAAGAGAAGGAAACTGAGGCTAGAGAGGAGACAAAGCTCATTCAAGATCACACAGAGAATTAGTGACGGAGCTGGCACCAGAACTTACCTAACATGGAAAGGTTTACCTGCTGGACAGCTGCGGGAAGAGAGGGGTACAACCTGGCCTCCCTCTTCTCTGACCACCACCCTTAAAAGGTGGAAATTGTCAGTCTGTTCCAGCCCACCCCCTCCTCCTCCTCTCACCTGATTACCACCTCCAGTTACCCACCCCAGCTCTCCCCAGCAAGGGGAAATCCTTGAATATGTCTGCAGTAAAATAATGAGCAGGTAGCCCAGCCCCTTCTTCCCCTTCCCACCTCCCTCCAACTGGGCAGTAACTGCTATTGACTCCTATTTTAGCATAGGAGAAAAGAGAAACCAGTCTCATGCTTTTAAAAAAATCTGTTTTGAGAAGTATGTAAAATATAAAAATCATTAAGATCCTCCTTCAGTTTAGCTCTATCGTCCTCATCTGGGACAAGTCCAACAGAGAAGTGTGATTTTTTTTCTTTTTTTCTTACTTTTATTTTTAAATTTATTTTTATTTTTTGCTTTATGGAGGGAAGGCAGGGCAATTGGAGTTAAGTGACTTGCCCGAGGTCACACAGCTAGTTTTTTGTGTTAAGTGTCTGACGTCATATTTGAACTCGGGTCCTCCTGACTCCAGGGCCAGTGCTCTATTTACTGCACCACCTAGCTGCCCCTTTTTCTTCTTTTTTAAAAAGATGTTATGATTTTGTTGTTGTTTAGACATTTTTCAGGCATGTCTGATTCTTTGTGACCCCATTTTGGGATTTTCTTGGCAGAGATACTGGACTGGTTTGCCATTTCCTTCCTCAGCTAGTTTTACAGACAAGGAATCTGAGGCAGAGTTAAGTGACTTGCCCAGGGACACACAGCTAGTAAGTGTCTGAAGTCAGATTTGAACTCACGAAGATAAGTCTTTTTGACTCCAGGTCTAGCACTCTATCCACCTCTTGGGTACCCAGATATTATAACTATGCTTCATTAGAATAATACCTTCACTTGTGATTAAAGTTCAAATCCCGCATATTCCTTTCATCTGCATACCCTGCCATCCTTGGCCCTGCTTCTCTTTGACCTCCTTCATGAATAACACACTGCTTTATCTAAGCTGGTCATTTAGTTCTAATTAGAGAGAAATGTTAATAAATCTGAAAGAACAGATAAGCTTTGGAACCAGTACCTCGGTCTACCTGGGAAGGGGAAAGGAAAGGAGCGGGGACAAGAGGAGGAGCATCCCCATCTCCGGCTCTGTTTCTGGCACACACAGACCACTTTTCTGGGTGGCTGTCTGCATGGTCTATGCCTCCGCCCACGGTGGAAGGTGAGGAGGTGGGGTACGGCTGTGGCAGCCTTTGCTCTCTCCTCCATCAGTACCCCACCTACCCTTTTGTGAATTCTCTCCTGCACAGTGAGGGGACAGCAGGGCTGCCCCTTCAAGGATCTCACAGCCAATGAGAACTCTTTCTGCCACCTGGAACTGGTCTCCACAGCCTGCTACACCTGATCCCTAGAGCAGTGATCACCAGCACCATTCAACCCATTCGGACACTTTTAGTGTTGCCCCAGTGTATTCTGGGGTATTTTTTGGTTGTTCTAAAAATCCATTATTTTTAGTATTGCTAATATTAAATAGATGCATTTATTATTTTTGTTTTACCAATGCACCTAGGCATTTATATTATGTCATGGCATATATCATATCAATTCACATCATATATCATATATCATATCATGAAAACACAGTGGGTTTGGAGTCAGAGGACCTGAGTTGGAATACTGACTCTGACATCATTTGTGTTACCTTGGGCAAGTAATTTCCCCTCCTCTCTGCCTCAGTTTACTTCTCTATGAAATGAGGTGGTCGTTTTACATGGTCTCCAGCTCCTCTTCTGCCTCTAAATCCTATGATTCTTTAGCCCCTGGTTTGGACCAAGCAGTCACAGGATTTTTTCCTCTTTCCCTCTCTGTGCAGGTTTGAGGAGAGGTTCCTGGTCTCAGACACTGCGAAGGATCAGACCCTGTTCCTGCCCTACCTCTGTGCCTACATCACTGCCTTCCAGGAGCTGAAGTAGGTTTCAGTGTCTGGGGAGGACACTCTCTAGGGCAGCGGTTCTCAACCTGTGGGTTATGTTCAATTCGTAACAATGAAAATACATCCTGAATATCAGATATTTACATTATGATTCATAACAGCAGCAAAATTACAGTTATGAAGTAGCAACGCAAATAATTTTATGGTTGGGGGTCACTACAACATGAGGAACTGTATGAAAGGGTCGCGGCATTAGGAAGGTTGAGAATCACTGTTCTAGGGGTTGGGAGAAAGGGGTACAAGGAAGCTGTTAGGTCAGACTCTGGCCAAGGCCAAAATCCCTCCTCAGTCATCTTCCACTCAACAAAAGTTTATTAAGCAGCTCTTGTGTTTAGAGCAGTATCCTCAACTATGGGGATAATGCCAAGTTTAGGCATGCTATGGTCCATGCCTTCATCAAGCTTACAGTTTGACAGAAGGATAAGGACATAGTTATCTGAAATACTTAATACTTAATGTATTGGAGAGATGCAGAACAGGTCTCTAGGAGGCTTCAGGGATAAGAATGAGGGGGAAGGTTTCCTGGAGGAGGTGGTATTTGAATAGGGTTTTAAAGGAGGAATAGAAATTGTTGATTAAGAAGCCAACAGACATAGAGAGAGGTGAAGGGATATTCCAAACATAGGGGAAGGTATGAAAAGGAGCTTGGAGACAGAAAAGGGCTGAACATGTCTGGGGAATAGAAATTAGGTGTTTGTTTGAAGTACAATGTGTAGAGGGAAGTAATAGGAGATAAAGTTGGAAAGGCAGGCTGGTGCCAGATGGCAGCAGGCCTCCAATATCTGGATAAAGAGCCTATATTGGCATTCAGCAGAGAGTCAGCAAAGATTTTTTTTTTTTTTAGCAGAAACGTGACTAGTTTTATGCAATAGGAAGGTTATTCTGACAGCAGTATGAAGAATGGATTTAAAAGTAGAGAGAATGGAGGATAAAGATTCGACTTTGTTCCAATGTCTCTCTTTTCTCCCTCTCTTCTTCCTCCCTTTTTATCTATCCCTCATCAGAGTGATTCAATGGAAAAGAACCTTTGATTCCATTTCCCTCAGCCCTGCCAATAATACATTGGGTGACTGACCTTGGACAGCAATCTTCATCTACGTGAACCTCAGCTGTAATAGGAAGTTAATGATAATTGTAGCACGTACCTTGCAGCATTTTGAGCAAAGAAATAGAAGCAACTACCATGGTTCTTTCCTGCAGCTCTGCAGGAGGCAGAGAAAGAGTAGACCTGGGCCCTGGCCCGGGCCCTTCTCTGTAGACCCTCATAGGCAGGTGCTCCAGACTAGGAGAGATAGGAAAGACCCAGTTAGAGCTAACTACAATACCAGGTGTGGATAATATTTGATTGACAGCTCAGCTACCCAATGATATGAGCGGAATGCCAGATGAGAGGGTGGGCAGTTCCTCCCACTATCCCACAGAATCCCCTAGAAAAGAGTTAGCTCTTGGAGCCCAGACTGCTCATCATTGTGAGATCGTTAAAGATTGGCCTCCAGGCAATGCTGGAGAGCTTGCTCAACTTCTACCTTCATCCCTGTTGGAGAAATCCACCCCAAGAGAGCAGACATGGTGACTTAGAAGAGCACTTGATTTCAAGTCAAGAGATGTGGGTTCAGATTCTAACTCTGCTATTTACCAGCTCCGTGATAATGGCTAACTCCCTCCCTACCTCTGGGCCTCAGTTTTCTCATCTGTAAAATGAGAGAGCATTGACCCAGATGATTTCTTGGGAGTTGTCTGGATCATGCTCTGAAGCTTGGGTAGGAACAGGAATCACAGGATGTAGAGAAAGAAGGATTATATGGACCAATGATCTCAACAGAGAGGGCAACAGAAAAAGTCAATTGTCCAAGGCCCTTGTTTCCAACTCTATGGTGAGGGAATGAAGGAGCCACAGGAGAAAGACGCCCTTTGGTTTTCCTGGGGATCTTTTACCCCTTTTGATGATTCCCACGCCAACAGATCACATTTCTATGGCACTTTATAGTACCATAAACACTCTCTCCGTAATACCCCTGTGAAGGAAGACACGTAAGAATGTCCATCCCTCTTTTACAAATAAGGACCCTGAGTCCCAGAGAGGGGAAGTAAGTTGCTCAGGGTCATAAAGTGAGCCGGAGCAAAGGTGGAACTTGACCCCAGATACCTTCACCCCCCATCTAGTGCTTTTTCCAGTTGGGTGAAATTTAGAATTATACCCCCACCCTCACTTGCCTACTAGCCTATGAGCTTAGGGGAATTGATTTTATCCGTTCCTCTGCAGGATTTTAAGTCAGAAGGTCTAGGTTTGAATACCAGCCCTGCAGTTACTATTTATTTAATGGGGCAAGTCACTCTTTCACTGGGACTCAGTTTCCTGACCTGTAAAATGAAGTGGATGGCAAAGATGATTTCTAAATTTAAATTTCTAAATCTAAAGATAATTTCTTTACCCACTTTAGATCTTGTAAGGACTCCTCTACCACCCCCACCTTTCCTACAGATACCATCAGGGTTGCTGCTTTGAGATCTCATAAACGTATCTCATATGTTACCTCCCTCCCCCCTCTCACAATGCTCCCTTCCCTCCCCCACCCACCCTGCCACTTCTGCCCTCCTTCCCCCACAAAACAGCTTCCTATAGTCCTTCAGTCACTATTTCTAGACTTCTGGGGACCATTCCCCTACCTGCAATACTAGTCTAGGCCTCAAGGTGGCAGAAGACCTCTGGGAATCATTAGTCTAAAACACTGAGAATCAATGGACTGAAGAATCTCCAGACCTTCTGTAGCCAGAAATTCAAGGAATTTCTTGAATTCCCATGTCCTAGTCCTGGACAATGGGAAATTATAGAAGGGGACCATTCTGGGTCCTTCCCTCAGGAAGATCACAATCTGGAGAAGACAAGAGAAAGAGACCCAACCCTTGCCTTCAGAATGCTTGTGGTCTAGTCAAGTTAGAGGAGAAGGGTACAGGAACATGGGATAGGGCATAGCCAGTCAGGCCAGTGAGGGTTACCATAAGGTACAGAGAAGTTCAGAGAGTGGAAGGACCACTGTGCACTGGTGTAATCAGGACTGGCTTCCTGAAGGAGGTGGCATGAGCTGAGCCTTAAGAGAAAGGCAGGTTTGTAACAAGGGGATTACTGTCTCCTTGCTCAAGGAAGGAGAATAGCATTTTAGGAGAGAGGAATAGCTCAAAAATAAAGAAAGGTAGAAATGAGCCAAAGGTATATACGGCATAATGAAGAAATAGGCCTTGATGAGACATGAGACACGCCTGGAGAGGACATAGAAGTCAGCCTACAGAGGGTTTGAATACCAGGCTAAGAGGTTTGTATTACATGGAATAAAAGGAGAAATAGGGAGCCACAGAAGGTTGTTGATCAGGGAACAATATCAGACAACAAGAATTTATTATGCACCCAATTAAGTGTCAGTCACTGGGTCACAAAGGCAAAAGGGAATCATTCCCTGCCCTCAAAGAGCTTCTATTCTAATAGGGAGACAACATATACACATAAAATAATGTAACCTGGGATTCAGGCCTGCACTATTTAATGAAACTCTCCACCAATGAGGAAAGTCTTATGGAAATGATCCAGGCCTGAACTCTTAGTTACCTGCACAACGTACATACACAGCAGACACACGGCCTTGCTCAGAGCTAGGCGTTATGAATTTGATTTTGGCAGTCTTTGGAAGGGCGGATTGAAGACGGGGAGACGAGAGGCAGCAGAGCGGGAGAGGGGGATGGATAAGCTAGAAAGCTTTGACCAAATGAGGTGAAAAGAGACTGGGGGGGGGGTGACAGTGTGAGAATGAAGATGGAAATAAATTTGGGAAATGGCGGTAACCGAAGCAGTGCTTCCCAGTGGATTGAATGTAGAGATGCGTATAGCCCAGAAGTGCTGCAGAAGTTGAGAGGACAAGGAAAGCAGGACCAAGCACTTCAGGCTAAGGCATTCACAGGCACAGGATTTAGAAATTACATTTTGTCATTGTTGCTGTCAGTCATTTCAGTCATGTCCTATTCTTTGTGACCCCATTTGGGGTTTTCTTGGAAAGGATCCTGGAGTGGTTTGCCTTCTCCAATGGGTTGAGATAAATGGAGTTTAGGAGACTTGCCCAGGGTCATAAAGCAAGTGGGTATCTGAGGCCAGATTTGAATTTATCTCTAAATACTTTGACCACATAATGAGAAGATGGAACTTACTGGAAAAGACCCTGAGGCTGGAAAAAGATTGAAAGGAAAAGTGAAAGAGAACAGCAGATAATGAGCTGGATAGATGGCGTCATGGAAGTGGCAAACATGAACTTGGACAGACTTCAAGAGATAGTAGGAACATGACTAATGTGGAAAGAGGATTAATGTGATTGTACATGTATGGTCTATATTAGATTGCTTGCTGTCTTGGGGAGGAGAGGAGAGGAAGGGGAGGGAGGGAGAAAAATTTGGAATTGTAGCGTCAACCACACTGGCACACCCAGGATGGCTGCTAGCACAGGTTCTTAGATCTGCTTTACGAAGAAAGATAGCTGTTCAAGGGGTCAGAAATCTTTTTAAATTACAATTCATTACTCTGGAGAAAAAGTCAGCACCCTGAACTCCAGAGAAAATACAAAGAGAGAAAATACAGGCAGAGAAATAAAGACAGACAGGGCTCTGACTGCCTGAATCAGCTATTTACTTTGTATACATCCCTGGATCGAGAGCCTTTACATCTGAGCAGTTGGGGAGCTCTGAACATATGGCCACTCAGAATCTCGACCAGAGAATCACAAGATCCTGCTCAGAAGCAAGCCCCAAAGCAAAATACCAACTTGGAGTATAGATACACTTCTCAGGGCCAGAAGGGATCACAACCCTCTTGACTCTGTACCTAATTAGAAATTAGTGAAAGGTGTGAAAGCCTTCCTACAAGCAAGACTGCCTAAGCAAACTTTCCTTAATGGGCTCCACGTGAGGCCTATTAATGGGCAGGGAAGATCTTAAATTCCATTAGTATTACAAGAACTCAAAATCTTATAAAAGTGATGTTGAAAACTATCTTTACATGTAATTGGAAAAATACTATTAAATAAAAAAAAGAGAGAGAGAGAGAGATAGTGGAAGATAGAAGGGCCTGCTATGGTCTATGGGGTCATGAAGAATCGGATAGGACTGAATGAATGAACAGCTTCTTGTCTCCAGACCCAGTACTCTACCCACTGAGCTAAACTAACGGCCTCAGAAATTATATTAGGGGTCATCTATTTCCTCTTCTTACTCCTTTATTTTTTTTAGTTAAGGAAATTGAGGCCCAAAAAAGCTAAGTAACCTATCCAAAGTCATGTAAATTATAACATAAATTTGAACTCAGGTCCACTGCTTTTATCTACTATCCTTTATCTAAACCTGTTGTTTTTTATTTATTGTGTTCTTGTTTCAGTCGTGTATGACTCTATGACCCCATTGGGAGTTTTCTTGGTAAAGACACTGGAGTGGTTTGCCATTTCCTTCTCCAGCTCATTTTACAGATGAGAAACTGAGGGAAACAGGGTTAAGTGACTTGCCCAAGGTCACACAGCTAGTCAATGTCTCAGGTCTTGCTGACTCCTCATTTTCCATGAGTTCAATTATCATCTCTATAAAATGATTCCCAGATTTATATATCCAACCTCAGTCTCTCTCTCCTCTCTCTCTCTTTCTCCCCCCCTCTCCCCTCCCTCTCCCTCTCTCCTCCCTCCCTCTCTCTTTCTCTCTCTTTCCCCCTTTCCCACTCCCTCTCTCACTCGTTCTAGTCCAACACCATGAACTACCTTTCAGACACTTTGAAGTGGATGTCTTCTAGGCATCTCAA
>CM053581.1:335871969-335891650 GCA_028627135.1 Pseudochirops cupreus | reverse complement strand
AGTTCAATGAGAGTAAAGTTGACCCTTTCCCTTTTGCCTTCCTGTTCTTCCCCTCCATTGTAACAGTTATCCTTTGCCTCTTTGTCGAAGGATTCTTGCTCAAATACAGGTTGCATTAGATCACCTTTGTCCTATGTCTCAGAACAGTGAGGGAGCTTGTAGCTGGAACTCATTGTTCAAAAGCCTTAGAAGGGTGAGAAATTATTTATCTTGCCCCTCCCCTATACCTACGTAGCTAGGTAGCTAGTAGGCCAGTATAGCCAAGCTGAGGTCCAGCCCTGGTAGTTGATCTGATTAATGATGATAAATGTTTTCTATTGATATGCAGCACCTTAAGGGGCAGGGCTGCTAATAGAAGGGTAGAGAAGGCCATCAGTCCAATCCTGCGATTATCAGGATCCTAGACCTTGTTCCAAATTCACAAAGTTGTTGACTCAGGACTAGCACTTCAGCAAAGTCCTCAGTCCTTTTTATATGCTACAAATATTTTTGTATATGTGAGTCCTTTTCCCATTTTTATGATCTCTTTGGGATACAGACCTAGAAGTGGTATTGGTAGATTGAAGGGATGCACAATTTTATCTATGGTACCTTTTAGCAGGATGTAGTTTCCTTCCTTATCTCTTTTAATTAGATTTATTTTTGCTTTTGCTTTGTCTGAGGTCAGAATTGTTACTCGTGCTTTTTTTCTAAATTTCAGCTGAAGCATAATATATTGTACTCCAGCCTTTTACCTTTAGTCTGTGTGTATTCCTCTGCTTCAAATGTGTTTCTTATAGGATTATGGTTTTTAATCCACTTTGCTATCTGCTTCTGGTTTATGGGAGAGCTCATCCCATTCGCATTCACAGTTATGATTACTATCTGTATCTTTCTCTCCATCCTATTCCCCACCTCCTTAATGTTTTTCTTTCTCCTTTCTTCCTTTTCCTCCTCACTAGAGTATTGTTTTGTTCCTCAGTCTGCTCTCCCTTCTATCAGCCTCCTCCCTTTTCTTTCCCCTTTCTCCTCCTACTTTCTATAGGGTAACTTAGATTTCTATACCTGATTGTGTTGTTCCCGCTTTGAGCCAGATCTCATGAGAGTAAGGTTCAAATAATGCTCATCTCCCTCCCTTCTTTCTCTCTATTGTAATAGGTTTTTGTGTCTTTTCACATGATACAATTTACCCTTGTCTGCCTCCTTCTTTCCTCTTCTTCCAGTACAATCCTTTTTCACCACTTAATAAGATTTTTTTATCATCACATCAAAGTCAATTTAAACCCATGCCCTAAAAATGATATACTCTATGGTATACTCCTTTTAAATTGTGTAATAACAACACAGTTCTTGTAAAGAGTTACAAGTGTCATCTTCCTTTGTAGGGATGTAAACAGTTCACCCTTATTAATAGCATGTTTTTTTTTTCTTTCCTGTTTACCTTTTTATGCCTCTCTTGAATCTTGTATATGAAGATCAAATTCTCTGTTGAGCTCTGTTTTTTTCCTCAGAAGTTTTGGAAGTCCCCTATTTCATTGACTAGCCATCTCCTCCCCTGAAAGATTATGATCAATTTTACTGGGTACTCAGACCTTTTTATCAAGAATATTAGAGAAGACTAACTGATCTCTCTGTCTCTAGTCTCTCCCCTCTCTAATTAATTTAACCCAATCCCTTGTAACAAACTTTAAGTGCCTTCTATGTGTGAGGCATTATATATCCCTGGGGATACAGAGACAATAAAATTAGTCCCTATTGTGAAGGAACTTATATTCTATTGGGGGACATAACATGTAAAAATACATAAATATTGATTATTTGAGGAGGGAGAAGAAGAGGGGTCAGATAACCAGTCTTGAGAGCAATTTGGAACTATGCCCAAAGGGCTATAAAACTGTGCATACCCTTTGATCCAGCAATACTACTACTAGGTCTGTATCCCAAAGAGATCACAAAAAAGGGGAAAGGACCCACATGTACAAAAATACGTATTTATTTATTTATTTTTGATGGGGTCTGAAGCATTTGTTTATTTTTTTTCAAAAATTACATTTTAGACTCAAACGCCAGAACACAGAGACTAGAGAAAAGAAACAAAAGCATATTATAAACTTAAATATTAGAGCTTAAATACAGTTAGAAAGAAATAAAAGCATGCCATGTGCGTAGCAGAACATAAGACAGGATTCAAAATACGTAACAATAAATTTTCATTTCAAGAAAGCCTACATGATAAATGATACTCGTGTTGAGAATTCTCCATCTTTGCTTCCTTGTGAATTTTCTTTTGTTCTCTGCTGTGCACTTTTTTTACTTTGTTCTTTTTTTCCCTCCCCCCAACCCTTCACCCCCAAAGGCCACAATAAAGTTTAGATATGTTTCTCTATAGCTATAAATAGATACATACCTTCCTTCAGAAGGTTACCATAAAATTTAGATATGTTTCTCCATAGTTATAGATATGTACATACACATATACATACATAGACATATACATTCCCAAACCTATTCTACTCCTGATCTTTGTTTTTATGTATATGCATATCTCTTGTTTCCTACCCCTCCTTCCTTCTCTACTTTACTTTTACCCACTACCTTGCCCTCCTATGACTTGCCTACCCCACTCCAAGGATACCTTTCCTATTCTCCCATTCCCATAAATCTAAACACCCTTCTATAACCTTATTTACCTATTCTCTCACCCTCCCCTCCAAAAGGGAGCTCTTTTTGTGGTGGCAAAGAACTGGAAATTGAGGGGATACTCATCAGTTGGAGAATGGCTGATCAAAGTTGTGGTATATGAATGTAATGGAATACTATTGTTCTATAATAAATGATGAGCAGGCGGATTTCAGAAAAACCTGGAAAAACTTACGTGAACTGATGCTGAGTGAAGTGGACAGAACCAGAAGAACATTGTCCATAGTAACAGCAACACTTTGAGATGGTCAGCTTTGATAGACTTAGTTCTTCTCAGCAATACAATGATCTAAGACAATTCCAAGGGACTCATGATCGAAAAAGCTATCCACTTCCAGAGAAAAAATTACAGAGTCTGAATGCAGATCGAAGCATACTATTTTCTCTCTTTTTTTTCTTTCTCTTGGTTTTTCCTTTTTGTTCTGATTCTTTTTTCACAACATAACTAATATGGAAATATGTTTAGTGTGATTGTACATGGATAGACTGTATCAGATTGCATGCCACCTTGGGGAAGGGGAGAGGAGAAATATAGAACTCAAAATCTTATAAAAGTGAATGTTGAAAATTAAGAATAAATAAATATTTTTTTTAAAAAAATAAGGAATCAGAAAGGCTTCCCATGGTAAGTGGTAGAGGAGCTGAACCTTGAGGGAGGATAGGGATTCTCAGAGATGGAAGCAAGCAAAAAGTGTAGGTCTGACCTTGTCGCTTATTATTATTGTTATTGTTCATCCTCTATTTTCCAAGAAGACCAATGGCATAACAGGTGATGTCTTGAGCTGTGTATGAACCCCAAATGTGGTCACAAAGAGTCAGACATGTCTGAATAACTGCATCTCATCATTAATCTTCTTAAACCCTTTACCTTGTAGCTCCAACCTGTCTTAGCAGGCTTATTTCACATTACTCCCCATCAGACTCTCTACATCCTAAGTTAAAATGGCCCAGTTACTTTTCTTTTCTATCTTTTTTTTGCTTTTTTGGAGTAGGGCAATTGGAGTCAAGTGACTTACCCAAGGTCCCACAGCTAGTTTTTGTGTTAAGTGTCTGAGGCCAGATTTGAACTCAGATCCTCCTGATTCCAGGGCTGGTACTCTATTTGGCCACTGTATGAAAGAGAAGATGACTTGGTTAGGGGAGACCCTAGAAGCTGAGAGCCCAGTGAGCTGTCTGTGGCAATACTCAAATTAAAAGGTAATGAGTGCCTGAGCTGAGGTGGTGACCCATATGATTATTGAGGTGATGGATGTTAGAGATACTTTGGGGGTAGACGTGATAAGAGTTGGTAACTGATTGGATAGGAAAGTTTGGTGGGACAAGGACAGAGAAGCAATTGTGATTGACCTCAACAGAAATAGAGAAGTACTGTACAAGGAGGAGGAAGGTGTGGGAGATAATGAATTTCATTTTGGACCTATTAAATTTGATGTGCTTCTGGAACATACAGTTGGAGATGTCTAATAGGCAGTTGGTGATGTAGGGCTAGAGCTCAAGAGAGAGACCATGCAGGCTTGGAAGTCATCTGCAAAGAGATATTGACTGACTGCATGGGTGAAGTCACCAAGAGTAGGGATATGAAGAAAGAATACAAAGGGGTCCAGGAAAGCTCCTTGGGGCACAGAGATTAGGGGAGCAGACATGGAGTACATTTGGCAAAGGAAATCTAGAAGGAGCAGTCAGTCAGCTGCCAAAATCATCTTCATAGTGCCTAACATGTCTGACCATGTCATTCCTCCACTCTGAGATCTTCATTAGCTTCCTGTTGCTTATAGGCTCAGATCCAAAGCTAGCTTCACCTAGCTTTCAGTATCTCCACAGTCCAACATCACCTCCCGTTTCTAGTCAACCCGCTCATGCCACTTCTCAGATATATTCAAGTCTTTAACCAGACTGACCAAAGTACTGATCCCTAAGCTGACTGGTCTTATTAGCAATCAGCAGATCTAGTTTTGAGTGCTGATGAGTGCTGATTGGCAAGTGACATTTAACTAGCTGTGGGACTATGAACAAAAGTAATTTTCTTGATCTGAGGTTCAGTTTCCTTGTCTGTAAAATAAAGGTAATAATTATACTTCTTACCTAAAAGGGTTCAACTTTGCACCCAAGAGGAAAATATTTTGTTAACCTTAGAGTAATATAAAAAAGGAATTTATCATTATTATTTGTCCTAATAAGTGCCTCCTTCCTGGGATTTCTTTCCCACACACACCTTTTCCACTATCTGAATCTTAATTGTCTTTTAAGTCCTAGCTCAGCAATCATTCCCTCCTAGAAGTCATGGTCTATCCTCTTAGCCAGAAGATAGATCCTCTTTCTAAGATCATGATTGATTATTTCAGACAGAAGTGATCATCTGTTGGCAACTCAGACTTTGGAGCCCCCACACCTCTCATTAGGAAGAGAGCCTGCTGGGGCCCCTATCTCACTCTGCCCACACTGGGTCCCTGCATCACTTCTTGGCTCTGTCTGGCCACTCATTCTGCATTTTCTTTGCTAGATTCATATCTCACCTCCTCACTGTAGCTAGAACCCAGTCCTCTGTCCTGGCCTCTCTTGTGCTATCTAATTCTGCCTCTTGTCCTCATCAGTTTCCATGGGTCCAACTGTATTTTCTCCAAAGATGTCCCTTAGATTTATGTATCTAGTCCTATTCTCCCTCCAGAGCTTTAGAGCCTCATGATTTAGAACTAGATGTCCCATAGGCACCTCAAACTCAACATATCCAAAAATCTAACTTATATTTTGTTCTCCAAATCCACCCTTCTTTTTAATTTCTCTACTTCTGTTGAGGGCATTCTTACCCTTTTATTCACCAAGGTTCACACCCTCAAAGTTATCCTCATCTCCCCACTCTCATCACCTCATTATGTTTAATCAATCACCATATCATGTCATTTCTACCTCCAGAACATGTCTCACTTCCATCTCCTTCTGTCCACTCATACAACTATCTCATAGGTTGGGTCTTCATTACCTCTTATCTGGAATATTGCAGAAGCATATTCCTTAGTCTTAGCCGCTCATCTCTCCTGTCTCCAATCCATCCTCCAAATGGCTGCCAGTTTAATATGTGAAGTACTTCACAAACCTTGAAGAGTTATGAAATGTTAGCTAGTATTATTTTTATCCCTATGACATGGGTCTGACCATGGCACTCTCCTGCTAGAGAAGAACTGGTGGATCTTAATTGCCTCTCGGGTCCAGTTCAAACCCCTGTGCTTGACATTTAGAGACCTTCCCAACATGCTTTTCCAGTCTTGTTATGTATTTACTCTCCTTCACACACTCTTCAATCCTGTCAAACTGACCTTGGACTTCTTCACACTTGATACTACATCTCCTGTCTCTGCTTTTGCATTTTACCTACAGACACAAGTACATATTCTATGTCTATACACACACACACTCATTGCATACATCTTACTTCCCCCAAAAGAGTGTAGCCTTCTTGAGAGAGACTCTTTTTCTCTTTGTAGCCCTGTTGCTTAGCATGGTGCATGGAATATGGGAGGTGCTTAACTATTGATCAGTTGACATCTCTGAGGGTTGGGACCATGCTTTAGTCTCCTCTGTCTCCCTCATAGCATAACCCTAGCATGTGGCCCTACGCATAGTAGGTGCTTAAGGAATATTTATGCTTGCCTGATAGATATCATGATTTACTAACAGATTGATGGACTAACAGAATGGTGATTGACTAATGGATTGAAAATTAATGGACTGATGGATTGAGGACGTGGCAAACTGATGGACTAATTGTACCAATGGCAAGAGGTTCATGGCATATCTTAGACCAGGGGTAGGCAGGTGACCTTGGGTCAAGTCTTGTCATTAGTGAGGCAGATGGATCTCTCTTCCCTATTTTTTACCCTGGGACTCTCTTGTCTTCCTTCTACTCTCCTCCTTCTCCCTTTTACTAGTCTTCATCTTGGATTTGTTAGTGACCCTTTCTATTCTTTTCAGAGCCTCTAGGGAGGTTGGGCTGAGTTCAAGGGAAGAGGTCTGGGCCCAGGGCTTCTGAAAACTTGTTGAGGGTGGGGGTAAGAGGGTGGAGAGTCTGTGTGAGGATTCTGGGAGAGAGGGCATGGTCCTGGGTTGAAAAGGGTTGTTATGTGCTAAGATCTATGACAAAGTTGAGTCTGGGGGAAGGGTACTCTTGGAATGTGTGTGTGTGTTTGTACATGCATGCCTGAGTGCATGTACGCTAAGGGGTGGAGTTGGACACTGAGAAGGGATCTGGATGGAAATTCCCAATGCTGTGTGAGCTGCTGTGGGCTGGTGGCCAGGCTATACTGTTGGCTCAGGGAGATAAGATCATAAACTAGTGGCAAGACCTGACCCTGAGACAGTATTCAAGCTTCCTGAATCTCCTCCTCCTACTTTGTCCCTGGCTTTGGGGGTGAGGATAAGATTAGAGAGATGATCTGAAGGGCCTTGTGGCCTTAGAGGACCCCAGTCCCATTTTTCTTTCCTCCCCTCTCCCATCTCATTCTTCTCTTACTTCTCCTTGAGTGGAAAATGGTACTAGAAGAAAAGTTCTGGACTAGGAGTCAGGAAACCACAATCTTCTGACTCTGCTGCTTCTTAGCTTAGTGATCTTGAACCAGTCACTTAATCTCAGTTTCCTCTAATATGAAATGAGGATGATAATATCATCATAACTTGCCTCACACATTCAAAACTATACAATTATGGCTACTGTTTTTCTCAGAGCACTCCATCTGGCTCTACTCTTGTGGGGCAGTGAAGAGAGCACCTGGCCTGGAGGACCTGGACCACCTGACCTCAGGAAGGCTATATATCTGAAGGCCCAAAAAGTCCCTGAGAAAGCCAAAAAGCCAGAGAATGGGGTCATTGGGAGCCTTGCAGAATGGCAGCAGACAGCAACACAAACCAGTAACTAACAAGCGATAACAGCCCTCAGACCCAGACAGCCCTGGCTCAAAGGCTTCAAGGCTTCCCAACACCAGCTGGGAACCTCAAAGATCCAAATTGGCTAACTCCGAGAGGTGGAAGTAAGAACAAAAACCTAGGTGATCCAGAAAGAGACCACACCCCACCCAACAGTGCAGAACAGGACAAAGAGCCTGGCCCTTAGATGAAGCCACTATTCATGAACTACAGCAGGAGAAATGAGTAATTCAAAGAAGACACTAAAAAGTATCAAAAATTATGGCAACTCCAAATCCTACACTATGTTATAATAGCGATAAGCAGAGACTCAAAAAAAATGAATTGTCCACGAGAATTATATAGATAGCTTCAAGAAATAAAGAGATAAAAAATGAAATGAAAGTTCTGAAAGGAACCTAAATAGCTTAGAAGAGATAATAGTAAAGCTTAGAAGAGAAAGTGGTAGGAATCTCCCAAAACTAGAATAGGCCAATCAGAAATAAGAGATTCCATGAAATAGTGAATAATAGTCAAATAAAATCGAAAGAGTAAAAAAGTAAAAGGTAGTAAGATATTGGATATGAAACAAAACAAAACTAAACCAAGCCCTTACCTGGAAAGCAGGTCAAGGAGAGAAAATTTAAGAATCAATGGACCTGGGAGGTGACTAGGTGTCATAGTGAATGGGGCACCAGTTGTGGAGTCGGAGGACCTGAGTTCAAATCCAGCCTCAGACAAGTCACTTTACCCCAATTGCCCTGCCCTCCCCCCTCCAAAATGCACACGCGCGCACGCACACACACACACACACATACACACGCACACACACACACACACACACACACACACACACATATATATACACACACACACACACAAGAATCAGTGGACTTGCACAAACAAAACTAATGTAGCCAAAATTAGAAAGAAAACAGGAACAGGGGAAAATTTTACAGCAAGTTTCTCTGCCAAAGGCCTCATTTTTTCAAATATATGAGGAAGCGAACTGAATTTACAAAAATAAGTGTTCAGAAGAAAAAAACCAAAGCTATTAATAGTTACATTAAAAAATGTTCTGGGGCAGCTGTGTGGTACAGTGAATACAGCACTGGCCCTGGAGTCAAAAGGACCTGAGTTCAAATCCAGCCTCAGACACTTGGCACACTTACTAGCTGCATGACCTTGGGAAAGTCACTTAACCCCAATTGTCCTGCCATCGCCCCTCCAAAAAGCAAAAAAAAAGAGTTATAACTCACTATTGATTAGAGAAATGCTAATTAAAACAACTCTAAGGTACCACCTATCAGATTGACTTATATGACAGAAAAGAGAAGTGACAAATGTTGGAGAAGATATGGGAAAATCAAGACATTGATGCACTGTTAGTGAAGTTGTGAACTAGTCTAACTATTCTGGAAAACAATTTGGAACTATGCTCAAAAGACTATAAAACTGTGCATACCCTTTAACCCAGCAAGACCACTATTTGGTCTGTATTCCAAAGAGATTAAAGAAAAAGGAAAAAGACCTATGTGCACAAAAATATTTATAGTAGGTCTTTTTGTGGTGGCAAAGAATTTGAAATGGAGGGAATACCCATCAATTGGGAAATGGCTGAACAAGTTGTGGTATATGATTGTGATGGAATACTACTGCGCTACAAGAAATGATGAGCAGGTTGGTTTCAGAAAAACCTGGGGTGACTAATGTAAACTGATGCTGAGTGAAGTGAGCATAACCAGGAAAATATTGTACCCAGTAAACAGCAATATTGTAACAATTATTGATTGTGAAAGCCTTAGCTACTCTAATCAAGACAATAATCCAAGACAGTTCCAAATGACCTATGATGAAAAAGTGCTATCTCCAGAGAGAGAATTGATGAACTATGAGTTTAGGTTGAAGCATATTTTTTTTAAACTTTATTTTTTGCGCACACGTGTGTGTGTGTGTGTGTGTGTGTGTGTGTATGTGTGGTGTTTTCTTTTGCAACCTGGCTAATATGTAAATATGTTTTGTATGACTTCACATGTAATCACATAATAACGTACATAATTGATATCATATTCACACATAGTGGATTTCATATTGCTTGCCTTCTCAAGGGATGGGTGAGGGGGATGAGGGAGAGAACTTGGAACTCAAAAAAATTTTTAAATGAACGTTAAAATTCTTTGACATGTAATCTGGAAATGTTTAACAAAATAAAAATATAATTTAAAAAAATCACTGGACTCCCTCAAAACTATGCTTCCCCTCCAATATCTTGGACACTGTATTTCAAGAAATCAAACATGAATGCTACCCAGACCTATTAGAATTAGAGGATAAAGTAGAGATAGAATCTATCATGTCCTGAAAAGACCTCCAAAAGGAAAAATAATTATATTAACTAAAATCTAGAACTCTCACATAAAAGCAAAAGTACTATAAACATTTAGAAAGAAGCAATTCAAGTACCACGGACCTATGATCAGTATCACGTAAGACCTATCAGCTTCTGCTGTAAATGATGAGAGATCTTAGAATACAATATTCTGAAAGGCAAAAGGATAGAGGCTTATAATCAAGAAAAATTACCTTACAAAGCTGAATATAATCCAATGGTGAAAAGGGGGGGAGTAGACCGTTAGTGTAACAGGAGAGTTTCAAGCATTTCTGATGACCAGAGCTAAGTAGGAACTTTGAAATAAAATCACAAGATGTCAGAAAAACCTGAAAGATAAATTTGTTTGAAGAATTAAAAGGAGTTGTATGATGATGTAGTGTTAATATTCAAGTAGAGAAAGAAGAAACAAATTTCCCACCAGAATATTAATGTTTTCAAAAGGTATTAAGGAAGTTATAAACAAGGAAAAGAAGACCTGTGGGTGGATTCGGTGCTGTTCTGAGGGCTTGAAGAGGGAAAATAGAAAGGAATGTAAAAAGAGGAATATACAAGTATAGAAAGGAAAAAAGAAGGGATTATCGCTTGGGATTTCTTGTAATTGGGGTGAGTGAGGAGAAGAATATACAACCATGGTAGAAGGGGTAGAAGTTGGCATCAGATAAATCCTACTTGTATCTGAATAGACAAAGAAAGGTTCAACACAAACACACACGCACACACACACACACACACACACACTAAGAACTTGGGATAGAAATATATCAGACTCACTACGGAAAAGAAGAGAGGATAAGGTTAAGAGAAAGGATAATACCAGAGAGGAATAGTCATAAGCAAAACACACTTTCTAATGTTAAAGGAAGGGATTATAAAGGAAGAAGAGAAAAGAATTAGAATCTAAAGGAGTACTTTAGAGTTCCTCTTAGCCAGTTGGGGCATGGCAGAGCAAACTGTGGTGAATGAATTGTATGTAATAGAATATTATAATACTGTAAGAAATTCTGAAAGAGACAATTTCAGAGAATACTGGGTAGTTCTTTGTCCTTTATTCTCAAAGATGACCGACATCAGGAAGGTGATGCATGACTTGCAAGTAAATTGGATTTAAGTGAGGCAGGGCTGTGCAGTCACCAGCCTCACTTTCTCCTCTGGAGCTATCTGGGTCCAATGGCAAGATATAGATCAGGATGACTGAAGAAGGCCGTGGATGCAGTGGGAGACTGTGGCCTTTTTAAGCCGAGATCTTTCTCAGGTCTCAGTTTGACTGAGGCAATGCCCATTCAGCGATTAAGGCTAGGTAAGAGATGAGGCAAAGAATGGCCTCTTTTACCTTATGTGTGTGTGTGTGTGCGCATGCATGTGTATGTGTATATATCCACACACATATACATCATATACATATATACATGCACGTATATACATACATACACATACACTCACACACACACACACACATTTCTGGGAGAAGACCCTTAGGGTTTCTGACCAAAACAGAAATAACTGTTATTTACATGCACTCTGAGCAATCAGAGCCCAGATGTCGATGTGGGCTAGGATCTATCATTGACCAATCAAGGAGAGTCAGAGTAATTTGGGCTTATGGCATGGTCCATTCAGAGTAATTTGTGTCTATGGCATGGTCCATAGGAAAGAAATTTAGCCTGTAAACCCCAAGATATGTTTCAACGTTTCAACTATCAAAATTTACATTCCTTTGAGCCTAGCATCTGCAGGTAAGGGTATAATACTGAATGTGGACAGAGGGAAAAGAAGGGACAAGGCCAGATAAGGCAAGGAAGAAGGAAGGAGCTGTGTTGCCTAGAGGCATTTGGGTCCCCAGTGGGTAATGTGAATTCACACAAAGAAGTGAGCAAAATCAGGAGAATAATTTCTATAAGGACAGTAATACTATTTTTAAAAAGACAATTCTGAAAGATTTAAGAACTTTTATCAAAGCAATGACCAACAATGTCTTAAGAGGATCTGTGATGAAATACATTACCCACATCTTAACAGAGTGGTGATAGACACAAGGTACAGAGACATACGCATTTTTGGAAATAGATACTATGTGAATTACATTTTTCTTGATTGTGCTTATTTGTTAAAAGGGCTTTTTTTTTCTCCTCTGGAGAAATTTAATGGTGGATGGAGGGATTAAAGTTAAGGATTAGATGTTAGTAATGGTGATCTCCGTTCCCCCCTCCCAAAAGAGGTCCATTAAAATCTTAAAAAGTCACAGAACTGAAGGCAATTCAGAAGAAAGTACAGACAAGCAGGACAGGAAAGTGGCTTGTAGAATTTATTAGATACTTTTTTAAAAAGCAAGCCATGTGAAATAGAGATTCACTGCTACACTAAGAGTCTTCTTTTTTCTATCATACTTGTGTAGGGAAATGCTCCCTTTTTGATGCTTAAGTTCAAAATAAAATTTTTTATTAACAATAATAGTTAAGTAGAGGCTACATGGTTTAGTAGATGGAGCAATGGACTTGGAGTCAGGAAGACCTAGATTCGAATCCCACATCAGACACTTGCTAACTGTATGAGCCTGGTCAAGTCACTTTACCTATCTATGCTTTCATTTCCTCATCTCTAAAATGAAAGTTGGACTCAATGGCCTCTAAAGTCTTTTTCAGATCAAAAAGCACTTTCCTCACAACAACCCTGTGAGGCACATGATGCAAAAATTACTATCTTTATTTTTTAGATGAAAAAACTGAGCTGGGGTAGGTGGGGGTGGGGGAAAAGATGTTCATCACACAGAAAATCAGTGAGGGTTTCTGACTCCCAGATCAGACCTTTTCCCTTCCAGAATGTTGCCCTACCTCTCTAATGAATCTCAAGCTGCCCTCTCCTCCCTCACTGACAACTGATGTCTCCTAAACTCCTACAGGGGTGATTCAGGCATTTCATAAGGTCATCAATTTAGAACTGGAAGGGAACAACTTAGACATTATCAGATATAAACTCCTCATTTTACAGATGAAGAAATGGAAGAACAGACAGGGTAAGTTACTTGCTCAGGGTCACATAGCTATCAAGTATCTAAAGTGGGATTTGAAACTAGGTCTTCTGGATTCTTGACTGAGCAGCGAGGTGGCTCAGTGGAAAGAGTACTGAGCCTGAAGTTAGGAAAATTCATCTTCCTGAGTTCAAATCCAGCCTCAGACAATTACTAGCTGTGTGACCCTGGGCAAGTCACTTAACTCTATTTGTCTCAGTTTTCTCATCTGTAAAATGAGCTGGAGAAGGAAATGGCAAACCACTTCAGTATCTTTGTCAAGAAAACCCCAAATGGGGTCACAAAGAGCTGAATATGACTGAACTAAACTTGATTCCAAGTCCCTTGCTCCAGCCGCTACTCCACACTAAGTGCCTCAGTGCACTCAAACTAATATGACTTGTGAGCAAGTATCCCCACCAAAATCAACAACAGACATTAATTAAGGCCCTGCTTTGTTCAGGTCCATGTACTCACTGCTGGGGATATGAAGACAGACACCCTCTAGACCTTGCTCTCAGGAAGAAATACAATCTAAGTGGGCAAAAGCCACATTTATAGTTAAATATAGTACAAGGTATAATGTGATTGGGGCAAAGGACAGTTCTAGACAGGATTGTCCAGGAAGAAGAGAGGAAAAGGTGGAGGTTCAGGTAAGGTATCCTGGGGGAGGGGCACCTAAAGTAAATATCTTACCTGCTTCCTTCAGAAACAGGTTAAGGATCTGTCATTCAAGGTTCCCACTAACCTTTCAGGGATGAAGGTACAGAAGCACAGATTGCCAAACCTAAGAGGAACCTAAGAAATAATCTAGTCCAAATCTCTCCAGTCATGTCAAATAAATCAGCTAACATTTATTAACCACTTTTACCACTCTTGATCCACCTCCTACACCCGTCTACATTTCTGTGGCTGCTCATTCCTAGAGGCAGCAGCT
This sequence comes from Pseudochirops cupreus, assembly GCA_028627135.1. Taxonomy (NCBI): domain Eukaryota; kingdom Metazoa; phylum Chordata; class Mammalia; order Diprotodontia; family Pseudocheiridae; genus Pseudochirops; species Pseudochirops cupreus. Next base: position 335,877,745 of record CM053581.1, on the reverse strand, counting down.
CAGGCTGGGCAGTTCACTCTGTGATGGGCACCAGGAGACTAGTTGCCAACTCTCTAGATGCCAAAGGGATGCCCTCTCCACTCTCATTCCCTCCCAGCCTCCCACCTATGCAGAAGAACTTGCTGTACCTACCAGTTCTATGAAGAGGTGAGGTCTCCAGTGAAAGTCAAGCTGGGACAGCTGTTCAGCTCCTTGGCCCCATGTTGGTTTGGCAGTCAGCCCTGGGATGGGAGGTGTGGGAAGACCAGTTACTGTGGGTTTGTTCTCCTTTTTTCCTGCCCTCCCTTCCTATGTGTCTGCTCCTTCCTCCTTCTCTCTCTCTCTCCTTTTGTTTGTTTCTACCTCTTTCAGTCTCTGTTTCTCCAGCTGCTTTCACTTTCCAAAGTGAAAGCAAATACATAGGGAAATGCTGTGAGTTCCATGACCTTTGGTTCAAGATGGGAATACTTAATTCCTGTAAGTCAAGTTATTCTTGGAAAAAAAAATCATCTGGGGTCACAACATCACAGATTTAGAACTATAAAGTACCTAAAAAGCCAACTAATCCAGCCCCTCAATTTTACAGATGAGGAAACTGAGACTTGAGGACTCAAGTGACTTGCTCAAGGTTATGCAAGCAGAACGAACAAATGAATGAAAAAGCATTTGTTTGTTCACTTGTGTCTGACTCTTTGTGACCCCACTTGGGGTTTTCTTGGTAGAGATACTGGAGTGGTTTGCCATTTCCTTCTCTAGCTCATTTTACAGAGGAAGTAACAGAGGCAAATAGAGTCAAATGACTTGCCCAGGGTCACAGAGCTAGTAATTGTCTGAGGTCGGATTTGAACTCAGGAAGATGAGACTTCCTGACACTAGACCCAGCACTCTATCCATGATACCATCTAGCCACCCAGAAAAGAGCTTAGGGACCGCCTATCAGAAGGCTTCGACACATAGTAAGTGTTCAAAGAGTAAAGAATATCAAATTGTCAGAGCTGGGAGGATGCTCAGGGACGTAGATCTAGTTTTTCTCACTTCCCTTGCCCACTGCTAGAATCCCCTAACAAGGTGTCATCTCTGCTTTATTTCCTTTTTTAAAAAAATGTTTTATTTTTTTCAAATTACATGTAAAACAATTTTTAACATTCATTTTAAAAAAATTTTAAAGTCATAAATTCTCTCCCTCTCTTCCCTCCCCTCCACCCTCCCTGAAATTGTAAGCAATCTGATATACATGTTCAAACACGTAAAATATTTCTATATTAGTCATTTTGTATAAGAAGACTTGAACAAAAAAAGAATGAATGGAAGGAAGTAAGGAAAAAGGGAGAGAAAAATTGTATGCTTCAAACTATATTCAGACAATATCAGTTCTTTCTTTGAAGGCAGATAGCATGTTTCATCATGAGTCCTTTGGGATTGTCTTGGATCATTGTATTGCTGAGAATCACTAAGTCATTCATAGTTCTTTATCATACTGTGTATCATGTTCTCCTGGTTCTGCTCACTTCACTTTGTATCAGTTCATTTAAGTCTTTCCAAGTTTTTCTGGAGTAATCTTGCTTGTCATTTCTTAGAGCACACCGTGTTCAGTCATTCCTCAATTAATGGGCATCCCCTCAATTTCCAATTCCTAGCCACCACAAAAGGAGATGCTACAACTATTTTTGTACATGTAGGTCCTTTATCTTCCCCTTTTTAAAAAAAAAAATCTCTTTAGGATATAGACCTAGCAGTGGTATTACTAGAGCAAAAGGTACACAATTTTATAGCTCTTTATGCATAGTTCCAAATTATTCTCCATGATGGTTAGATCTATTTGCAACTCCACCAACAGTGCATTAGTTTCCCAATCTTTCCACATCCCCTCCAATATTTATCATTTTCTTCTTTTGTCATATTGGTCAATCTGATAGGTGTGAGATGGTACCTCAGAGTTGTTTTAATTTGCATTTCTCTAGTCAAAGTGATTGAGAGCATTTTTATATGAATATAGGTAGCTTTGATTTCTTTATCTGAAAGCTCCTAATAATTTCTTTAAATTCATTTTAATTGGTGGGTGAATTTATCATTTTCATTTTTTATACTGGTAACTTAATTTTCTTTCTTTTTTAAAATAAAATTAATCAGTGGTTTATCCATTTTATTAGTTGAATGGTTTTACTACTTTCAGTTTCATTAATCTCTTTTTTGATTTTCAAGATTTCTGATTTGGTGTTTAGTTGAGAATTTTTAATTTGTTCTTTTTCTAGTTTTTTTTAGTTGCATGCCCAATTTAGATCTTCACTGTCTTTATTTTATTGATATAAACTAAAAGTTTAGAGTTATATATTTACCCCGTTAAGTAATGCTTTGACTGCATCCCATACATTTTGTTATGTTGTCTTGTCATCATTCCCTTTAATGAAATTATTGGTTGTTCCTATGATTTGTTCTTTAGTCCACTCCTTTTTTTTTTATTTTGTTGATTCATTTCAGTCATGTCTGACTTTCCATGACCCCATGTGGGGTTTTCCTGGCAAAAATACTAGAGTGGTTTGTCATTTCCTTCTCCAATTCATTTTACAGATAAGGAAACTGAGGCAAACAAGGTTAAGTGACCTGCCCAGGGTCACACAGTTAGTGTCTGAAGTCAGATTTTAACTCAGATCCCCCTGACTCCAAGGAAGGTCTCCTGACTCTGGAACATCTAGGTATCACAGTAGATAGAGCACTGGTACTGGAGTCAGGAGGAGCTGAGTTCAAATTCGACCTCCGATGCTTACTAGCTATATGACCACTTCAGTGTCTTTGCCAAGAAAACCCCAAATGGGGTCATAGAGAGCTGGGCTTGACTGAAATGACAAAACAACAGCAATAAACAACAACTACCCAACTACAGGCACAGAGCCCAGTCCATTGTACCATCAATCAATTTTTAATCTATGTTTCCATGATCCTTCATTGAATATATATTTTATTTCATTATGATCTAAAAATATTCATTTAATATTTCTGCCTTTCTGCATTTGGTTGTGGGAATTTTTTTTTGCCCTACTACATGGTCAATTTTTGTGTAGGTTCCATGTATCATGGAGAAAAAGGTATACTCCTGTTTATTCCCATTCAATTTTCTCTGGAGGCTAATCATACCTAACTTTTCTAAAATTATATTTATCCCCTTGACTTCTTTCTTGTTTATTTTTTGGTTAAACAATTTATCATATTTTAAATTTGTCTAACAGGTGAATATTGAGGTTGCTCACTAGTATAGTGTCACTGTCTATTTTGTCCTGTAACTCATTTAACTTTTCCTTTAAGAATTGGATGCTATACCATTTGGTGCACACGTGTTTGGCATTGATATTACTTCATGGTCTATGTCTATGTCACTATCTTTTAGCAAAATGTAGTTTCCTTGGTTACATCTTTTAATTAGATCTATTTTTGCTTTTCCTTCATCTGAAGTCATGATAAATACCTCTGTTGTTTTTTTTTAACTTCCAGATTCTGCTCCAACTCTTTACCTTTACTCTCTCTGCTTCAAGCATGTTTCTTGTAAACAACATATTGTAGGATTCTGGTTTTTAATCCACTCTACTGTTCACTTCTGTTTTATGGGTGAGTTCATCCTATTCACAGTCACAGTTATGATTATTAACTATGTATTTCCTTCCATCCTACTTTTCCCCTGTTTATCCTTCTCTCTCTCCTTTCACCCTGTCCCTCCTCAAAAGTGATTTGCTTCTGACAACCACCCATCTTCCCTTCTACCAGTTTCTGCCTTTATCCATCTCCCTTCCTATTTTCCTATATAGTAAGACAAATTTCTATCCCAAGCTGAATGTGTATGTTATTGCCTCTTTAAACTAATTCTGATGAGAGTAAGGTTCAAGCATTTTGTGCCCCCCCATCTTTCCCTCCACTGTGAAAGCTCTTTTGTCCTTCTTTCTATGAGATAATTTACCCCATTCTACCTCTCTCTTCCTTCTTCTCCCAATGCATCTTTTTCACCCTTTAATTTTATTTTTTTATATATCATTCCATTGTAGTTCACTCACACCTATGCCCTCTGTCTATGTATAGTCCTTCTAATTTCCCTAGTAATGAAAAAGTTCCAAGGAGTTATAAATACCATCTCCCTGTATAGGAACAAAAACAGTTTAACTTTATTGAATCCCTTATTATTTTTCTTCCCTGATTTCCTATTTATGCTTCTCTCGAATCTTGTATTTGAAAGTCAGATTTTCTACTCAGCTTTGGTCTTTTCATCAGGGTTGTTTGAAAGACATCTATTTCACTGAATATCCATTTTTTCCCCTGAAGGATTATACCCAATTTTGCCAGGTAGGTGATTCTTGGTTGTAATTCTAGCTCTTTTGCCTTCTGGAATATCATATTCCAAGTCCTCTGATTCTTTAGTATAGAAACTACTAAATCTTGTGTTATCTGACTGTGATTCCATGATATTTGAATTATTTCTTTCTGACTGCTTACAATATTTTCTCTTGACCTGAGAATTTTGGAGTTTGGCTATAATATTCCTGGGAGTTTTCATTTTGAGATCTCTTTCAGGAGGTAACTGGTGGATTTTTTTTTTATTTCTATTTTATCTTCTCATTCTAGGACTCAGGGCAATTTTCCTTGATAATTTCTTGAAAGGGGGGCAGAGCAGGGATGGTGGCATAGAAGCAGGAAAACTCCATGAGCCCCCCCCCCATAACCACCTCAAATACCTATAAAATATGACTCTAAACAAATTTTAGAGCTACAGAACCCACAAAGTTACAGAGAGAAACAAATCTCCCACTGAAGGCAGCCCTGCAGGCTGACAGGAAAGGTCCATCACAGCACACTGGGAGCTGAGCCCAGCCCCGTATGAGCCTGTGGTTTTAGTCTCAGGGCAGCCCCCAGCCAGCAGTGGCTAGAGCAGACTTCTGGAGAGTGGATCGCCAGCAACTGTGGTGGTTTCCAGAAATATCGACCCATAAATGACAAAGACAAAGTAAAAGGTCAGTGGAACTCTGTTGGAACCAAGGGGGACTAGGAGCTTGGTCTGGCCTTTGCCCCTGGAGCAATAAGCAGAGGAGGCTGCAAGGCCCATGACCATACAACCACCTCCACGGCCTGCAGATTGTGGGGGGACAAAGTGATCATTTAGAGGTTAATTGCCCTTGCTTTAACCTACCTGGATTGGGACTGCAGTCTTGGGTAGTGGTCCTGAGGTGCGTGACCAGTAAGTCACAGCTTGCGGGGACAACAAAGAGGGCACCCAACTAATAGCTCCAACAGCTGTGAAAATCCCAGAAATTTGGGACAAAGCTCTCCTCTCTGGAAGCAGAGTTGTACTGTGGCAAAGAGCTCAAAAGTCAAGCAATTGACTGACAACATGAGAAGAAAAGGAAGCAAAGCAAGCACAGCAATCAAACCTTAGATTCCTTTTTAAGGGACAAAAAGGATCAAAGCATGGAACAGGAGGAAGACAACGCAGTCAGAACTCCTGCACCAAAAACTTCCAAGAAAAATATGAATTGGTTACAAGCCATAGAGGAGCTTAAGAAGGATTTTGAAAATCAAGGAAGAGAAGTGGAGGAAAAATTGGGAAGAGAAATGAGAATGATGCAAGAAAATCATGAAAAGAGAATCAACTACCTGACTGAAGAAAATATTACCTTAAAAAATAGACTAACTCAAATGGCAAAAGAGGCCCAAAAAGCCAGTGAGGAGAAGAATGTCTTAAAAACCCAAATTTGCCAAATGGAAAAAGAATTTCAAAAGCTCACTGAAGAGAATAATTCCTTCAGAATTAGATTAGAGC
>CM053581.1:335841295-335871469 GCA_028627135.1 Pseudochirops cupreus | reverse complement strand
TAGGGAATGACTGAACAAGTTGTGGTATATGAACGTAATGAATAAGAAATGATGAGCAGGTGGATTACAGAAAAACCTGGAAAGACTTACATGAACTGATGCTGAGTGAAGTGAGCAGAACCAAAAGAACACTGTACACAGTAACAACAACATTGTTTGATAAGTAACTTTAATAGATTTACCTCTTCTTAGCAATGCAAAGATGCTATCCACATCCAGAGAAAGAACTATGGAGTCTGAATGCAGATTGAAACATACTATTTGCTCTCTTTTTTGGTTTTATTTTGTTTTTTCTTTCTCATGGTTCCTGCCATTGGTTCTAATTCTTCTTTACAATATGACTAATGAGAAAATATGTTTAATATGAATGTATATGTAGAGTCTGTATCAGATTGCACGCCATCTTGGGGTGGGAGAGGGAGAAAATTTGGAACTCAAAATCTTATGGAAGTGAATGTCAAAAACTAAAAATTGATTTTTTAAAAAAACATACATTTCCTATTTACGCTGGGAGAGGTATACTCAATAAACTCTGGTGACTTCCCATTGCCTCTAGGATCAAATACAAAATACTCCATTTGGCATTCAAAGTCCTTTATAATCAAGCCCCCTGCTTTTCCTGTCTTCTTGCATCTTACTCCCCAATATGTACTCCTCAATTCAGGGACATCGATCTCCTGTCTGTTCCATGCACAAGACATCCAATCTCTTAGCTCCAGGCATTTTTTTTGCCTGTATCCCATGCCTGGAGTGCTCTCTCCTCCTCTCCAACTGCTTATCTCTCTGGCTTCCTTAAATCCCAACTAAAATCCCACCTTCTCTAGGAAGACTTTCCCAATCCTTCTTAATTCTCATGTCTTCCCCCTGTTAATCAATTCCTATTTATCCTGTATACAACTTGTTTTGTATATATTTATTTCCATGTTGTCTCTCAAATTAGACCTGTAAGCGCCTTGAGGGCAGGAACTGTCTTTTGCCTTTTTTAAAATATCTCCCATCTTAGCATAGTGTCTGGTTCATAGTAGACAGTTAATAAATGTTTATTTAATGGTTGATTGATTTGATCTGTTTCTCTTCTAATTTTTAATAGTGTAATCTTTAATATTAAAGTTACATATCCATTTAGAATGTATTGTGGAATATTTGGAGTATGTGTAAAATGTTGGTCTAAACCTAATTTCTATCAGACTACTTTCCGGGGGTTTTTTAGTAGCTACTTTTTTTTTAAATCAAATACAGAGGGTTTTTTCCCCCCTAGGTAATTTATGTTGTCCACTTCACCAAACACTGGGTTATTGAATTCTGTTGTTTCTGATTCCCCCTTGTCTGTTCCATTGATCTCTCTATTTTTCAACAAATGCCAGAAGATTTTGACAATTGTTGCTCTTGAATATAGATTGAGGTCTGGAGGTGCTATTCCCTTTTTGTCCCTACTTGTTTTCATCATTTCCCTTCATATTCTAGATCTTCTGGTTTTCCTAATGAATTTTATTACTATTTTATCAAGTTCTATATGATATTCCTTTGGCAATTTAATTGGTAGAGCATTAAAGTGTATGTTAATTTGGATAATATTGTCATTTTTACTATGTTGTCACAGCCCAGCCATGAACACTGAATATTCCTCCAACTATTTAAGTTGTTTTTTTATTTAAGAAACATTTTGTAATTGAATCTGTAAAAGTCTTTTGTGAGCTATCAAACCGTAGATATTTAATGCATTTTGTGGTCATTTGGAATGGAATTTCCCTTTCTATTATTGCTTCTTGTGTTTTGTTATTGTTATGTAGAAATACTGGTGATTTTTGAGGATTTATTTGTAACCTACAACTTTGCTGAAGCTATTAATTGGCTCAATTAGAGTCATTGCTAATTCCCTAAGATTTTCCAAGTAAACCATCATGTCATCAACAAATAGGGGTAATTTTATTTCTTTACCTATCTTTATCCCTTTAATTTCTTTCTTTTGTATTATTGCTGTCTTATTGCTAGCATCTCCAGAACGAAATCAAATGGTAGTGAGGAGAGTGGACACTCTTACTTCACACATGCATACATATATATACATATATACATGCATATACACATTAGAAAAGTTTCAAGTGTATCCCCATCACATATGATGTTTGCTTTTGGTTTTAGATAGAAGTTTTGATGATTGTAAGAAAAGTCCCTCTATGCCTACACTTTATAAGGGTTTTAGTTTTAGAAGAGTGTTGTACTTTGTCAAAGGCTTTTTCTACATCTATTGAGATGATCATGTGGTTTTGGATGTCTTGGTTTTTAATATTATTAACCATGTTGATTGTTTTCCTAATGTTGAAATATCTTTGCATTCCTCTTATAAATCCCACTTGGTCATAATGAATGATTTCTTGGATAAATCATGTGTTTGAAAGAATTTTGTTTAAAATTCTTGGTTCAATGTTCATTAATGAATTTGGCCTATAATTTTCCTGTGTTTTATCTTTCTCTAGTTTAGGTATTGGTACTATATTTTTCTCATAAAAGAATTCTGTAGGGTGCTTTCTTTCTCAATTTTTTTTCTTTCTTTCTCAATTTTTAAGAACAATTTGTGAAGTATGGCTGCCAGCTGTTCTCTAAAAGTTTGACAGAATTCTCATGTGAATCCATCAGGACCAGGAGGTTTTTTCCCTTTGGTATTCCCTTTATAGCTAGATCTACTTCCTTTCCTGAAACTGGGTTATTTAAAATCTCTAATTCATCTTCTGATAATATTTTTTGAAGGTATTCTCTTTCTTTTGTGTTCTCAGCTTTGTTAGCATATAACTGCATATAATGTGTTCTGATTATTCTTTTTATTTCTTCTGGTTTTGTGATGTTTTCACCCTACTCAACTGCTACTCAATTTAATTTTCTGCTGCCTCTTTTTTAATCAGATTAGTTAAGGGCTTGTCAATTTTATTGGTCTTTTCAAAGAATCAGCTTTTAGCTTTATTTGTCATTTCCATGGTTTTATTTATTACCAATTTATCTATTTCCCTTCTATTTTTAAAAGAACATCCTCTTTTGTTCTTATTTTAGGTTCATTTATTTGTTGGTTCTATATTTTTTAATGCATATTCAGCTCATTAATCCTCCCTTTTTCTATTTTGTTAATTTATAAGGGGAAGAATTTTTTCCCTGACAATTGCTTTAGCTCCATCCTGGAACCTTTGGTGTGTTTTTTCATCATTATCATTTTCTTTTACATAATTATTAACTATTTCTATGTGGTGGAGCCCCTGCTCCACCACAATCTGAGTTGCACAGTCTACCATTGATTTGTACCCTCGCCTGATCACCTTCTTTGGCCCCCTCCCCACTCCCATCCCTGCCATGTGCTTTAATGTGTTTTGCCCCATAGTAAGCATATTTTAAAATATTTTGGTTTTTGCTTCTCTTCTAGGTTGTTCTTCACTTTTACATATTTACATTCCCATTCTTTGACCCACTCATTATTTAGGATTTCATTGTTAAGTCTCCATTTGGGTCTGTGTAGTGGCACCACACTGGCATACCCAGGATGGCTATTAGCACAGGTTCTTAGATCTGCTTTACTAGGAAAGAGAGCTGTTTAAGGGGTCATCAATCTTTTTAATTACATTCATTAATTCAGGGGAAAAGTCAGCACTCTGAACTTCAGAGAAAATCCAGACAAAGAAAATAGAAAAAATATAAGCAAAGATATAAAGACCAACAGGTAGGGCTCTGACTGCCTGACTCAACTATACATTGTACATATGTCCCTAGATCAAGAGAGCCTTCACATCTGAGCAGGTGGGAAGCTTTGAACACATGGCTACTCAGAATCTTGAGCAGGGAAACACAAGAACCTTCTCATAAGCAAGCCCCCAAAGCAAAATACCAACTCAAAGTATATATACACTTCTCAGAGTCAGAAAGCATCACAACCTTCCTGACTCGGTGCCTACTTAGAAATTAGCAAAATGTGTGAAAGCCTTCCTACAAGCAAGCCTCCGGCTAAGCAAGCTTCCCTTAATGGGGTCCACGTGAGGCCTATTAATGGGTGGGGGAAGATCTTCAATGCCATTAACATTACAGTCTGCAACTTTTGTTTGTAGTCCTTGAACCAATTGCTATTTCCATTGGATTATGGTGTGTAAAGGACATTTTTGCCTTTCTATTTTGTTTACTATTCTCTGTGCCCTGGTACATGGTCATTCTTTGTTAAAGTTCTGTGTAGTGCTGAGAATATTGTATATTCTTTTGCTGTCCCATTTAGAAGATGTCTTAAGTCTTTTAACTCTAGTTTCCCTAGGAATTTGTTCCATTCCTTATTTGCCCTTTTGTTTATCTTTCTGTTAGACTTATCCAGAATTGAGAGAGAGACTGAAGTTACTATTGTCACTGTCTATATCTTCTTGTGGCTCAATGTTTGTTTCATGAATTTGGATGCTGAGCCATTTGGAGCATCCAAATTTATTACGGATATTGATTAGTTGTTTGTGATTCCTTTAAGCACTACATGCTTTCCTCGTTTATCTATTTTTGGTTTTGGAATGTTTATTGTTGTTGTTTTGTCTGGTAGCATGATGGCAATTCCTGCTTTTTTATATTCACTTGGTACATAGTAAAAAAATTTCCAGCCCCTCAGTTGTATTTTGTATATGTCTTTGTTTTTTAAATGTGCTTCTCATCAGCAGCAAATTGTAGAGTCTTCTTATCCAATCTTTCATTCTTTTTCATTTTATTGGATTGTTTAATCCATTCACATTTAAAGTTATAAGAATTTGGTTTATATTTTCTTCCATCTATCTCTAATATTTTTAAGTTATGATTTCCCCCCCCCTTCTGCTATAGACACAGTACCGTATGCCTTCAGCTACTTTATCTTAATCTTTTTTAAGGTGACCCTGTTCCTACCAGCTCTCTTTCCCTCAATTCTGACCCCCTCCTCTTGTCTGTTATATTTTTCCTTTGAGATTTTGCTTGTTAGTTCCCTTTTCCCTCCTGCTCTTATCTAGTTATACGATTCTGTTCCCTGTTTTTTTTCCTTTCAATTAGTCAAATAGATTCTCCCTTCTTCTCCTCTCCTTCAATTACTCCTGTTCGTTGGGTTTTTTATTCCATTTTTTCTTTCCAAAAAGGATTTTCTTACTCTCTTCATCACCCAGCCTCTCTTTATATCTACTCTAGACTGTCATTCTCTGATTCATTACCCCTACAATTTTCTGGTCTCTTTCTCTCTCTGTATTGCTCATACCATCAAAATTTTCATTTTAGGGTCTCCCTTCCAGGTTATTTCTGCCATCACTTTGTAGAGTTTGCCTCCTGGATTCTCCTTTCTCACTGTGCCTCTCTCCCAGAACAATGCCAATTATTGTAGGGGTTAGAGAGGACACTGTTCACTGGTTGGGTATGGCCCCTGCTCCACCACAATCTGAGTTGCACAGTCTACCATTGATTTGTACCCTCGCCTGATCACCTTCTTTGGCCCCCTCCCCACTCCCATCCCTGCCATGTGCTTTAATGTGTTTTGCCCCATAGTAAGCATATTTTAAAATATTTTGGTTTTTGCTTCTCTTCTAGGTTGTTCTTCACTTTTGCATATTTACATTCCCAATCTATTGTTCTCTGTCTTTACTTTCTTTGGTGAAGCTAGCCACTGCAGATTCCAGTTTTTCTGTTCTACCCATTATTTTTGCTGTGCAGGCCATAAATTCTACTCTTATAATTCTCATTTCTCTTTTGAAGCACTCAGAAACAGCATATTGTGGTTCTATGTTGTCCAATTCCACAGTATCCTCTATCTCATCAAGCATTTTATCATTTTCCTTTGTCTTACAGTATTTATTCATAGAGCCTGAACTTGTTCACTAGATCTAGAGGCAATATTTCCTTCTGTTGTTGTTTTCCCTATTGATTTATCTGCATGTGTTAAAGGTCTTTGAGTTTTCTTCCTCCTGAGCTCTTTGGCTATGTCAGTGTCCTCCCCTCCCCCACCCCCACCTTCCATCCCCAGTTTTCCTTTTTTTATTTTCTGACTCTGTACCCTCTGATAGTGGTTTCCTTTGGGGCTGAATCTCAAAGTATCTCAGTCTCCTCCCCCATTGGACAATTTAGTTCTTCAACCTAGGTCTCTGCCCCAAGTGACATTTGGGTACTTATAACTGGCCGCAGTTGGATATTGTGCTCTTTCGCTAAGGCTTAGTGGCTTCTCCATCCTCCTCTTGCCCCTCCTCCACAAGACACAGAGTGTCTTGTCTCTCTCCCTTTGTTCCTCAGTTCTCTGGTCCAGCACTTGTAGTTCAAAGGGCTACCATGTTGCTGTTACAGGACCAGTAGTTCAGAACTTTGCAGCACTGGTACTATAGGACTGTGATCCTAAGCAGGCTTTCATGCCTAAAGGATTACAGACTGCTGTGCTGGTTGGATGTCATTGCCCAACCAAATTTCATAGTCTGGAGCCAGGGTCTCCACAGCACTGGAAAGAAGCAGAAGGGATCAGGGTATAAGGTTGGGCTTTGTTGTAAGCCCCAATCCATGTTTTGGGTTCTTAGGATTGCTAGTGCAGCCTTGATGCTGGTAGAATGAAATGTGGAGGAGGGGCACTAAGTGAGTTTAGGGTCAGTGAGTGTCAGCTCATGGGATTTAGGTGGTGTTTTTAAAATATTCTTTTGGATTTGGGGTATCCTAGACCATCAAGACAGCTGAAGTTGCTTTGTCTTTGGTGAACAGTTTCTGTTTTGGACAGGTTTGAGAGATCATAGGTATCAGATGAAATGTCTAGTCCTCCATCACAATTTGTTGTTCCTGTGATCCAGAAGTTCTATTACTTTTTAAAATCTAGAGAATGAACAAAAATAATCAATTAAGTCCTGACTTGTAATATTTACCACTTCCCAAAGTGTAAATGCTCCCATTGAAAATTAGAACCAGCTCCAGACATCCCTGTAGCATTATTTCTCTAGCAGGAGGCTGGTAGCATGTTTCATTTTGCTGTCCTCTGGAATTGTTGCAGGTCATTGTGTTGATCAGAGGCCCAAAGTCTCTCAAAGATGCTTGTTGTGCACAATATTGTTGTTTTGGTATAAACTAAATTTAGACCTGGCAAAGTGGCTTGAGTACTACTCGTGGAGCCAAGTAGATCTTGGTTCAAAGCCTGCATCTGGCACATACTGGCTGTATGACCCAGGCCAGCCACTTAACCTCATAGTACTCCAGGCAGTTCTCTAAAATTACATATTTCAGAGAAGTTCTTGCTCTGTGTGCATCAGTAGAGACAGTTGCCACACCAGGATTTCCCCTTACTTAATGAAATTACAGTTATGGACCAAAAAGAGAAAAGGGGGAAAACATCTGATTACTGGGTGAATGTAACATTCCAGAAGAATATAAGGACAGGGACTGTTTTCATTTTGTCTTTGAATATTGATCACGAAGTACAGTGCCTGGCACAAATTAGGCACTGAGGAAAAGCTTGTTTAATTGAACAGGGGAGTGTGGAAGAATCTGGGGATCTTAGCGCATTGTAAGTTAACCAGCAGCAGGGCAGGGTTGTCATGTGGCTGTCAATAAACCTTACCATGATCCTGTATTACATTAAAAGGCATGACTTCTAGGAAGAGGAAATTGAGTCCCACTATCATCTGCCCTGCTCAGACTTAACCTGGACTATTATGTTCAGCTCTGGGCTTACAGTTTAAGGACATTGGGGCAGCTAGGTAGCACAGTGAATAGAGCACCAGCCCTGGAGTTAGGAGGACTTGAGTTCAAATCTGACCTCAGACACTTAAGACTTACTAGCTGTGTGACCTTGGGCAAGTCACTTAACCCCAACTGCCCTGCCTTACCCCCTCCAAAGGCTATAGAAGAGGGTAACCAAGATGATGAAGGACTTTAAGTTGGTGTTATATCAAGGTTGATTAATGGAACTGGGGATGTTTAGGAGAAGAGAGAAAGGGATACACGTTTATATAGTACCTATTATGTGCCAGACGCTGTGCTAAGTCCTTTTCCAAATGTTATCTCATTTGATCCTCAGAACAGCAAGATAGGTGTTATTATTATCTCCATTTTAAAGTTGAGGAAACTGAAGCAAACAGAGGTGAAATGACTTGCCCAGGTCACACAGTTAGTGAGTGTTTGAGGCTGGATTTAAACTCAGGTTTTCTAGGTTAACCTGAAAAACGAGAAATGGGTGGGAGAAAAAGGAACGATAACTATCTCCAAGTATATGAAGGATGGTCAGGGATTAGACTCATCCTTCTTGGCTCCAGGAACAATAAGTTGCAAAGAGACTAAGTTAGGCTTGATGTCAGGAAGGACATCCTAACAATTCATTCAAGCTGCTCAAAAGTGAAATGAGCTTCCTCAAGAGGTGGTAGGACACCCCTCACTGGGGCATCTCCAAGCAGAGCCTGGGGAGCCCTGGTATGTTATAGTGAGAATCCCTTTTCTTTATGGGTCACTTCACAGGACTGCTGAGATCCTTCCCAACCCTCAAATTCAGCAATTCTATAAATCAGTGGAGAAGAAATTGTTTCTGATTCCAAAGATCAAATAGCTACCCCACCAACCTGTCAAAGTGCCTGGAATTTTTAAAATGTTCCTTTTGGCTCCAGTATTATCAATCTAGGGCTCCTTTCTTTCAGCATGACCCTCATCTTCCTAAGGGACAGACACTGTTATTTATTATGTGTGTTTCTTTTGGCATTAAGTTATCATTTATTTGGCCCCACAACAGGAAGCTTCAAGCAGTGCCTTGCTGGGGAGAACTGACTACGTGAGGAGTCATTTGGGCTAGAAGACAAGAGAGCCTGGGTAAGGGAGCTGAGTAAAGCCATGGGCAGAAGGGGGAAGGTGGAGAGGTGGGAGGAGAGAAGACAAAGAGGAGGTCCTGAGGACCATTTCAGCAGACTTTGCTAGTTATCCCACGTGGAACATCATTCAAGGTCCATCTCAGGCATCATCTCTTCTAGGAAGGTGTTCTGTAAATCCCTCTTAGCTGACAGGGTTCTTGTCTCATTCTCTACCACCACTCCACCACGATGGCCCTTGTATTATAATTAGACGTGTCTCTATGTGATGTTCCAATTAGAGTGGGGGGCCCTTAAGACATTATGTCTCATCACTGTCTCCACTATCACTATCCTGCTACCTGCCGCAGCCCTAAGCACTCGGAGAGTTTTAGAATTTTTGTCAAATGAATGAATGAGGAATAAATTTTTTAAAAAGTTAAACCTTGGAGCAGTTAGATGGCACAGTGAATAGAGCACCAGCCCTGGAGTCAGCAGGATCTGAGTTCAAATTTGGCCTCAGACACTTGACACTTACTAGATGTATGACTTTGGCCAACTCACTTAACCCCAATTGCCTTGCCTTCCCCTCTCCAAACAAAGGAGGAAAAAAGTTAAACCTACAGTGTGCCTGGCCTTATGTTCTGTCACATTTTGGAGAGAAAGCAGGAAGATGAGATTTAAGACTTGCCCTTAGGGATCTCACATTCTTCCCATGAAGGATAAGACGCAGTCAGAAAGGACAAAGAACAGAATGGAACACAATATAATAAGTGTCAGGGTCAAGCAATAACAGTCCAAAGATAATGGTGCAATGGTGGATTTACTGGGAATCAGAAGCTTGAGTCTGAATTACAGGAGGACAATTAGAGAGGTAGAATGATAATAGAAAGAACTCTGGTTGTGGGGCCAGAGGACCTGAGTTCAAATCCCACCTCTGACAACTACTCTCCATTGGACTTTGGGCAAGTCGTTTAAGGTCTTTGGTTTTTAATTTCCTCATCTGTAAAATGAGAGGGTTGGACTACTTGGACTCCCTAGATCTATACTCTCTCCCCTTACCTTACTCTCTATATGACCTTGGGCAAGTTCTCTTTCCCTTCTGGGCCTCAGTTGACTTACTTGCAAAATGACAGCAGGAAGGTTTGGGAGGAACTTAAGAATTATCTTTGAAATTCATTGTTTTTCTCTGCCTGGTCTGGCCTCTCTTTACCTGGGGTTCTCCTGATTCCTCCACTCTCTGGTCAAGGCGAAAAACGAGCTGGGAGAGAAGAGCAGCCCCATCTTCATCTCTGCACTACCACTGCCATCCCTTACCTCCCACAGCCTACCCACACACTCCAGCTGAACTCAATGGGCTGGCTCGGCACAGAAGGCTTGTTCAGCACCTGCTCATCCTAGGGGGTCAGTTTGGGAAGTGAAGGTGCCTCCAACTGGGTTTCAGGCTCGTGTCTCAGGCAAGATGGGGCAATCCCACTCCCCCACAAAGTCATCTGTCTGGGGATCCAGGAACTAGCAGGGTCCAGTAGATAGAGCTGACCTGTGGGCAGTCTCTCTGAAGTATAGAACTTTACTTCTACCTTTATTCTATTTCATCTTATTAGATTTGACCTGGCCTAGTCTGCTGAGCCTTTTCTGAATCAGGACTATGTTAAACAAATCATGGGCAAGCCTCCAGCTCTAACTCTACCCCCAAGACCATATCCTTATCTCTCCTTGGAGGAAAAGAAAAAGAAAAAAGAATCCTACTACATTTCTTTCCCATTGCCTTCAAAGTTTACAAAGCAATTTTCTGCCTGCTCAGACAATGTGGCCTCTAGACAGGCCCAGACCTGCTCTCAGTTCCTTGCTGAATAATAGAATTGGACCAAGGAGTTAGTGAGGGGCCAGGAGAAGGCAGGCTCTGGACCCCTAGTATAGTCTGCTTGGTATTCAAAGCCCCAGATTCTGGGAAAAAGGTGGCTTTCAAAATCAAGTCTTGGGACATATCCAGGGAAGCTTTCTGGTAGCTGGTGAGACAGGCCAGGCGTGAGAAAGCCAGGGTAACCTGGTAGACTGACCAGCAGGAGGTCTGGCCACTCTATCCAGTTCTGCCAATGGTTCCCTATATTACATATAGCAAATCACTCACCTCCCCATACTAACCCCTCTAGCCAAAGGGGAAAACCTGTGACTTTCTTTGCTTCCCATGGGATGTCTGAGCTTCTAGGGGCAGGGAGTAGCTGAGGGCCCGGGATCTCTGCTCAAAGAGAGAGTTTGTTGCTTTTGTCTGGTTGTCTACCTGACTCCAGGAGAGGAGGTGGGATGACTGTCAGGTTTCCTCGGACATTTCCCGAGAATGAATTTTGAGAGTTCCCATTTTCCCAGAATGTGAGACTTTGTATACCAAAGAGGCTGTCCCAGAGGTCCAGAGCCTCCCTTCCCCTGCCTCTCCTAACACCTTGGCTCAATCCCACCCTATAACAGGGTTATGGGAGCAGGCCTGGGCTGTCTAGGTGCACACACTCATACCAGGCAGATTCTAATTACCCAGAGCCCTGAGTCACAGGGGACAGTTCTCCATCCATCTGCATAATTCTAAATTTGGCTCTTTTCCCCCAGAACTCTCTCCCAACTCTTTCAATAATAATCCCTTGAGTTTCTATTCTTCAGGCCAAAGTAGGTGAGAAGGGTCACCACCTTTTCAGAAGCAGTGTTGAGGAGTTTTCTAGAGGAGGGGGAAGTTATTCTAAAGTCAGGAATCCTGGATTTGAGGACCAGATCTGGTCCAAGTCCACCAGGTTACCCTGGCTTTCTCAAGCTTGGCCTTTCTCACCAACTACCAGAAGGTTTCCCTGGATATTTGGGTCTTGGCTCCCTCATCTATAGAAAGGTAACAGAACCAATTGAGGCCCTGTCCCTGATATCTATAGATACGATTCAAATCAACAAACGTTAATTAAGTCCCTGCTTTGTGCAAGGCACTGTACTAAGCAATGGAAGACAAAGGGAAATGTGAAAGAATGCTTGATCCTCAAATATTAAATTATTTGAAGGAACCAGGAGCCACTAATAGAGAGAATCAGGAGATTTTAGGTAGGCAATGACAGCTGAGCTAAGCCACTAAGGATTCTAAGGATCCTGGCAGAGGGAGGAGGGCAGCTCACAATCTGAAAAGTAGCTAGGATATGCACACACTTAAACTCCAAGGTCACAATTGAGGGACAGAAACAGAGATGCAAGATGTCTGCTGTCTGGGAAATCAGTGATTCTGAGATTCCTGGGTTCTTTGAAGGAAGGCTTTAGGGAAGGAGTAACACCTGAGTTGACTATTGAGGGATGGGCAGAGAGTTCAACAGGCAGAGAATTAGGATGTTCCAACATGGGGAACAGTTCAAGCCAAGGCCCAGAGAGAGGAAGGAGAAAGGCATGTTCACCAGACCATTATGAGTGGTCCAGTGTGGAAGTATATAGCAAACACAGAGGGGTAGGAGTAGAAAGTTAAGGCTGGAAAGGTAGGTGACATCAGGTTGTGAGGGTCCTTAAATATATGGCTGAGGAGTCTGGACTTTATTCAATTGAATTCAGCTAGCTTTTTTTTAAACACTTAAAATGGAAACACCATGTTCCCCTCTTGTCCGCACCCCCCACCTAGAGGTTTTTTAGATGGCAGGGATGTTGTGTGTGACGTGATCAGAGCTGTGAATTAGGAAAATATCTGGCATCCTATGAAAATGGATTAAAGGAAGAGAGACTGGAGGCAGCAAAAGCATTTAGGAATCTGTGACATTGGGCAAGTATTTACCTTTGTGAGACTCAGTTTCCTCATCTGTAAAATGGGAGAGTAGGACTAAATAATCTCTAAGAACCACTTTGGCTCTAACATGCTGCCTTTTGCAAAGGTACGAAACTCAGTGCCATGAGGCCGCATGAGATTTAGAGTGCAGCTGAAACCAGATTAAAATGTAATCAGGACATGTTGAACAAAATAAATTAAAATACAATATAACATAGATCATATTTGGCTTTCTTTTTAAATTTTTTTTATTACATTTTAAGTTTTGAACTGTCTCCTTCCCTCCCTCCCTGCCCCACACTAGGGAAGGCCGCTGTTTCACACACATACACATGCACATATCACATACATACATATATATATATACACACCTACATAGGTATAGATACATATAGACACCTATACACATATGCATATATAAGCGTGTGTGTACACTTATGTAAAATCATACTTTGCATACTTCTATTCATCAGTTCTTTCTCTGAGTTGGATAAGCATCTTCCTTCACGGGTCCTTTGTGGTTGATTTGAATATTTATAATACTCAGAATAGTTTAATTGTTAGGTTATTCTTCAAACAGCATTGCTGTTTCCGTATACAGTGTTCTCTTGGTTCTGCTCATTCCACTCTTCATTATTTTCATGCAAATCTTCTCATGTTTTTCTAAAATCAACCTACCCATCATTTCTTATAATATTCCATCACAATCACATCCCACAATTTGTTCAGTCATTCCCCAATGGATGGGCATTCCCTCAGTTTCAAGTTCTTTGCCACAACAAAGAGAGTTGCTATAAATATTTGAGAACATATAGGTTTTTTTTTTCCTTTTTCCCCTGATCACCTTGGGAAATAGACCTAGTAGTGGTATTACTGGGTCTAATGTATATATATATATATATTAGTGATACAGTGGTATATACTGGGTCAAAGGGTATACACAGTTTTACAACTTTGGGGGCATAATTCCTGATTGCTCTCCAGAATGGTTCCATCAATAATGTATTAGTGTCCTAATTTTTTCCACATCTCCTCCAACATTTGTCATTTTCTCCTCTAATAATTTGCTTTCTAAGTTAATATGTAGCCCACCAGGATCCAGTTATATTCCAGATTGACTTATTCCATATCTCTGATATGAAATAATCAAGGCCATATTATGTGGTAAGATTCTGGGAACTTGCTTTTTAGGGTTTGTAGTATAAGAAGTCCACAGAAAGAGGAGGGGCCTTTGACAAGTTTGAAGTGGAAAACCCTGATATGTGCCCCATGCCTCAGAAACTTGGATTCTGTAAAACGCAAATGTTGAAACTGTAAATTACAGAGTTTCCTGTCATTGCCATGGGAAGCCAAATAAAGGGAAGTTGTTTGCAGGATAGAGAAGTAGGTGTTGGCTTCATGGAGGAGGCAGGAGTTCTCCCCACATGACCTGAGACATGAAAACAATTACTGTCTCTATTAAGCACCTATCACCAGAAAATGTGCTACGTGCTGGGAGATGTAAAGGGAAGAAACCGTCCCTGTCCCTCAAGGAGCTTATATTCTAAGGAGGAAAGCTGGGAAATCAGAAATGGCATCTCTGATGATATAGAAAACAAGCCCTTTTGTGTTTGTGATGGTTAAATGGGTCAGACTTGTAAGGAAACAATGACAAGAAGACTTGTAACAGTTGTGAGGACCAAAAAGGAGATCTATGGGGCCAAACTAGAGGAATAGGAGAGAGAAGGACTTCCCCACTGTGTGAAGAACCTGGGGAGACATGAGGGAATATTAACATCTAGAAAAGCGGAAGCTATGGGTTGGGCTGGCTAAGAATTAATCAAACCAAAAGCCATAGAATCACAGACACTATCCCAGGCTCTTTTTCCCTGAACCCTGATACTTCCACATCTTTTTTCTTTTTTTAAATAGTTTATCTGGAAAGGCCCTGGGGTGTGGGTTATGTAAATAAACCTCAAGTATTTTTATTCCTTCATCCTGTTATCTTACCAACTGTGATTTGGGACAAGAGAGCAAAGCTTGGCATTCGGGAAGGGAAAGGGATAGTAATCAGGAATGTCAGGGTTTCCTGAATATTTGGCCAGGATTGTCTGGACCTCGAAGAAAGCATCCGAAATAACATCCCGTGACAGGGAGATCAGGCAACTGTATTTCATACTACTTGTAACCATGGGCCTCTCCACTCAGACACATAGGGACTCTCCAAGGGCAGGGATATGAGTCCCCCCTCCCTCACACAGGTCTATATACCCCCTGAACTGACCTAAATCAAGCCAGGTTGGATGAGGGCCGATAGTCCCATGAGGAAATATCACCCCAGGTACCCTTAACAGCTGAATATCCTGAATCAGAAACAGATTATCCACATTTTCTCCTAGAATATAAATGTGAGTGCTGTGTCTATATTTTAAGAAGGACCTTGACAAATTAGAGTACATCCAGAGGGGGGCATCCAGGATGGTGGGTAAAGTAGAACCACTGCAACAAACGAATTGTATTTTTAAGTGCTTATTATAGGTCAGGCATTGTGCTAAGTGCTAAGCATGCAAATACGAGCAAAAAAAAAGTCCCTGTCCTCGAGGAAGTTTGTAACATAATGTGAAAGACAATATATAAAAGAAACTGAAGGAAGTGGGAGGAAAAAGGTAAAGGAGGGGCCAGTGGTGAAGGGGAGAGTCAGAAGCAGAAGAGGGGAATGAATCCTCAAAATGGAGGACCCTCTCCCCAAAAAGAGAAGTGAAGGCAGTGCCCCACTCTGTGACTTGGTTGGACTTCAGAGACATTTACCAGCTGTATGACCTTGGGCATATGATCAGATAAGTTAGAGCTGGAAGGGGCTCTAAAGACCATCTAGCCCAACCCCTCCAATCTCACAAACGAGGCAGCTGAAGCTCAGGGGAACGTGATTGGTCTAAGATCACACAGTTGTACGGGATGAGTGAACACTTCTCAATTTGGGGTGGTTAACTTTGCAAATTGCTTCTGTCAATCACTTTTATCTTCCTTTGTCTGTTTTCCCGCCTTGGTGGGACCCTCCCCTTATCTTTCCTTGATGTCCCAGTTGGGGAAGTTTTTGGTGAAGTCTGCCTCTCCACCAATGAGAGGGGAAACAGTCGGGGAGGGGTCTTGACTAGGTTAAGTTATAAATTCCCCGCATTATCGTTTGTAACTTGCCTCTTCTCCATGATGAGTCATGGGGAAGACCGCCCTCTTCTCCCGGGGAAGAGAATAAAGTCCTGTTCTTATCCTAACAGATCTCTGTGTTTATTTTTTTCACTAAATTAAGGATGAAGGATATTTTTCATCCCAAACACAGTGAAGCAGCCCATTTCATCAGACTCTGAACCCAGGGGATTTGTATTTCATTAATTATCTGTTTTAGAGCAAATATGTACTGAGCGCTAAACCATAAAGGCTGTTTTTGTACTTCATCAAGCAAATTTAAAAAAAGAAAATTTAACTAAGCTTAATTTTTAAGATTAATGACACTTTCCTTTACAAGCTTTAAAAAAGAGGCAAAAATAACACCGATTTCTGTGAGTAAAAAACAGCTGAGCAGCTAACTCTCTTCCTCTGACCCCAAATCCAGTGCTTTCGTTACTGTATGTATACAACAGCTGCCTCAGTTCACACTGCCCCTTGGAAACTCAGTTTCTTAGCTGTAAAATGGGGATAATAATAACTCTAGTATCTGCCTCACCAAGTTGTCATGAGGAAAGCTCTTTTTAAACCTTAAACCCCAATAGAAATATGAGTTATTGTTATTAATATTATTCTGAGTTGGTTCCTGAAAGCACTTCCTCTATTTGTTGTCACCAAAAGAAGTGTTATTCTAAGACCTAAGGACTATTAAAAGCTCCAGGGGCCCAGGGAATGGCTCCAACAGGTCATTAGTCTTTGCTGGCAGTTGTCCTGGCAGGAGGTAAAGGGTGGGATAAGGCTTCCTCCTACTCAAGAGGGACTTCTATCCAAACACAACACTCTCCCATTGCCAGAGGGCACTGATTGCTACTGTGACAGACTGTCCCGTTGGCCCCTCCACCAGAGGCTAGGTTGGAGCTAGGCCAGGGGTAGATACCATGGGGAAGTCAGGAAAGGAAACTTCTAACATGCCTCTGGGCAAAAAGGACCAGTTATAGAGACAAGTGATAGAGACAAGGCGTTCCTGAGAGGTGGGAAGAGGGAGCTGGTCAGGGAGCTCCATGGCCAATGCCTATTCTACAGACATTTCCAAGTCTCTGCCTGGTCTGAGTCAGAGGTAATATATAAATACACATACATACATATATGATATAATTACATAAATAAACATATAAAAGAATAAGATTATTTCCCTTTCACCTTCTGAGCTAGCCTATCTTCTTCTTTAACTAGCCTCCCCAACCAGGAAGTATTGATGGGTGTCACGGAAAGATTCCTGGCTTTGGAGTTAATAGATCTGAGTTTGAATCCTGGATCTGGTACCTAATAGTGGTATGACTTTGAGGGAGGCATGTAAGTTCTCTGAACCTAATTTTCCCCATCTTTAAAATGGGAAGGTTGGGCCTCTGATATTTCAGGTTCCTTCCATTTCTATGATTCTATGATCATTTAAATGATAGGACCCAAGTATTCACACTTCTAGGGGAAGGGCTATCTTCTCCTTGGTGAGGTTCTCCTGGGGCCTCCATTTTGTAGAGGTAGCCAACCTTCATTCCTCCTCTAGCTCCGTCCTTGATTTCCCTGCTTCAGAAGAATGCCCCTGCTTGGGCAGCTTTGTTCCCGAACTACTCCCATCTACTTTTTTTAGCTCCTTTTTACATATTGTCTTGCACCAGTAGGATATAAACTCCTTGAGAGGGACTGTCTTTTTTTTGTATTTTTAAAAATATGCACATATATTTATGCATGCGTGTATGTATGTACATATATACATACACACACACACACACACACACACACACGTACTTTTTTATCAGCAAAAATCTGCCTTCTCTCACTCCCACCCAACACCATTGCCCTTGTTGAGAATAT
The DNA here is from genome assembly GCA_028627135.1 of Pseudochirops cupreus. Classification (NCBI taxonomy): domain Eukaryota; kingdom Metazoa; phylum Chordata; class Mammalia; order Diprotodontia; family Pseudocheiridae; genus Pseudochirops; species Pseudochirops cupreus. Next base: position 335,853,919 of record CM053581.1, on the reverse strand, counting down.
GAGGGGAAACCTCTTATTAAAAACACATGTAGTCAAACAAAGTAAATTTCTGCATTGGTCACGTCCAAAAAATTTTCGTGAATCTTTCACCTCTGTATTAGGAGGTGGGCAGCATGTTTCATCATTAGTCCTCTGTATTCATGCCTGGTGATTACATAGATCAGAGTTCCTAATTCTTTCAAAGTTGTTTGTCTCTGTCATATTGTTGTCTTTGTATAAAGTGTTTGCCTAGAATTGATGAACTCTGAGTGCAGATTGAAGTTTTTTCACTTTTTTTATTTTTCTTTCTTTTTTTTTTGCAACATGGCTAATATGGAAATATGTTTTGCATGACTTCACACGTATAATACGTGTCATATTATTTGTCTTCTCAGTGGGTGGGGGAGGAGCTGGAAAGAAGAGAATTTGGAACTCAAAAATTTTTAAATAAATGTTAAAAAATAACTGAATTAAAAAATAAATTGTTCTCCTAGCTCTGTTCATTTAACTCAGCATCAGTTCATATAAGTCTTCCTAGCTTTCTCTAAAACCATCTCCTTCATCATTTCTAACATCACAATAGCATTCCATAACATTTAAGTACCATGACTTGTTTCCCCAATTTATGACACCCTCTCAGATTCCCATACTTTGCTACCTCAAAAAAAGTTACAAATATTTCATATATTCTCAGGGTTTGTTTTGCTTAGAACTAGTTCTTCCCTTAATCTACTTTCCCTATCATTCCGCCTTTTCCCTCCCCTCCCCTCTACTTTTCTTCCTATTTCTCTGTTGAATGAAATATATTTTTATAGCTAACTTTGTGCATGTATTTTCTCCTCCTTTGACCAGTTCAGATGAGTGTGAGATTCAAGTGTCGGTCACTCCCCCCACAACCCTCATCCTTGTTAGACTAGATGTCTACTTGTATACCTAGATTATGTGAGATAATTTTCCCTAACTTTCCTTTCCTTCCCCCTCAAGTGGATTCTTCTTCCCCTCCTTTCCCACTCTTCTTTTAAGATCAAGACTTCCAGGCCTTCCATTTAGACTCCCCCTATGACCTCTGATAATGACATCATTCAAGTGCATATCATTTCCCACATCTGAATTAAGCCATTTGTCTTTATTTCATCCCTTACCATTGGCCATTCATATATATTTACCTTTTTATGTTTCTCCTAACTTCTGTGCTTGAACATCAAAGTTTCTACACAGCCCTGGTCTTTTTATTAGCAACACTTAGAAATCCTCTATTTAATGAAATAGAGAAAGGTCCATTTTTTCCCCTGTAGAATTATGTCCAGTTTTGCTGCATCTTTTTGGGGGGGGGGAGGGGAATGGATGATGTGGGTGATGTCTTTTAATTCATATGTAAATTGGATTTAAGTGATGCAGACCTGCACAAAGTTGTCAGCCTTGCTCTCTCCTCCAGAGTCATCACGGTCCAGTGGCAGGAAAGAATCAAGACAACTGGTGATAGCCCAGGATGCAGTGGATGACCTTGGCATCTTCAACGTCTGACCAAGCTCTAGGTGCCCCACAGCACCTGCTTCAGCCACCTTCATGGCTGTTGGAACCAATTGTTCTCATCTACCCATTCCACCAGGGGAAGTCTTCACATGCTTGGGGTAGACATCCTCCTAACTCGCCAATGGGTTTCAGACCATCTGCCAAAACAATTTACCCAGGTGTGACCACTGCACTTGCTACAGCTTCTTGGAGCCACAGGTGAGAGTTAGGTGGAACAAGAGGACACCAAAAGTGGAAAGTAGCCCTGGAAAGGGCTCAGCGGCCTTCACACCAGAGGTACTAATCTTCCCCGAACACACTCTATATCCCTACTGCATCTAAGCCTACATCCATTGCCTCCTGAAATATCACGTTCCAAGTTCTCTGCTCCTTTATAGTGGTAGTTGCTAAATCATGCCTACTTTCAATATTTTTCTTTGACCTAGAAGTTCTAGATTTTTGCCATAGTGTTCCTGAGAACTTCCCTTTTGAACTTTCAGGAGGTAAATGGTAGATTCCTTCTGTAGCAAGGGGCTTCCCAAACATATGTAGCATGGGGTTGTCATTGTGTGGCTCAAAGGAAGACAGAATAAATATCTTTAACCTCTCCCCATCCCCCTTCTCCAAGGAAGACTTTAATTCCTGCCAGGAAGGGAAGCAGGAGGTTGGGGCCAGAGGCTACTCTGCACTCCTCAGAGAGAGGGAGTACCAGACTAGAATTAAATCCATCTGGTTTTCAGGTTCACACTAGGTTCTGAATGCTGTTCATTATTGGAGAGAAGCAGGATCTTAGGTTTTATATCAAAGGTTTAACTCCCTTCCCTTCCCACCAAATACCAGTTCTACAATGAACACACATAGCACTTATCAAAGAAGCCCATTTATCCAATTTGACAGCAAAATAGAAATCAGAGAAAGTATATATAGGAGAATATATACCAGATAATAGAGAGTAAAGGAGTTCTTTCATCGGGAGCAAGGTAAGTCAGTGACAGAGAGAGAGAGAGAGAGTGAGAGAGAGAGAGAGAGAGAGAGAGAGAGAGTGAGTGTGTGTTATAGATTTCACCCAAAGGGAAACTCCCCAAAGTCTCTAGTGTAGCAAGCTAGTCATTAAGGACATAATGGAGACTTCTAGTTCCTCTTATGTTTTCTCAGAGTCTTTTCCTTTCAGTAACCTAAAGTGGAGTTGGCATCTGACATATTCTCACTGAAAGGTTGAAGGTAGAAGCACCCACAGTGACCAAAAAAAAGACTGCAGAGACTTGAGCTCCCCTGTGCCCTACTTCTGACACATGTATGGAGGCATTGATCTCCACCAAGGAGGAAAGAGTCCCATATCAATGGGCTTTGGGACTGGGGTTACACTTCTAGAAATGTGATATGCACAAATATAGCAACATCTCTACTTCAAATGTTCATATAGACTACTTGTGCCTGACCTGTGGTAGAACCTTCCAAGCTTGGATTGGTCCAATCACAGTGGGACACACTGTACTTCAATTCCAACATAGTGATGCCATTTTGGTCCTCTTTGAGCATGAGGCAAATGGTCAACCAACACTTGCAGTTCTACTTTGCCCTCTGGTACAAATTAATCTGGGCAGTTCTCTTTAATATTTCTTGATATATCTATCATATCTAGGTTCTTGTTTTGGTCATAGAATTCAGGTAGTCTGATGAATCTTAAACCTTTCTCTTTGATCTGTTTTCTATGTCAGTTGTATTTTCTTCTATTTTGTTTCAGTCTTGACTTTGTTTTAACATTTCTTTCTGTCTCATGCAATCAATGACTTCTATTCCCTCCTAATTTTCTTTTTCTTTTTTCGTTTTTTGCTTTTTGGAGGGCAATTGGGATTAAGTGACTTGCCCAAGGTCACATGGCTAGTTTTTGTGTTAAGTGTCTGAGGCTGGATTTGAACTCATGTCCTCCTGACTCTAGGGCCAGTGCTCTATTCACTGTGCCACCTAGCTGCCCCCCCCCCCAATTTTCATGGAGTTGGTTGCTCAGGGAAGGTTTTGTGCTTCTTACAACAAGCTGTTAATTTCTTTTCCAATTGCTTCTTCTGTAGCTCTCATTTCTTTTCCACTTTTTATAACCTCTAGGTCTCATTCACTGATTAAAAACATTTTTATTCTTCAGTTCTTCCAGGAATTCTGGTTCAATTTATACCCAAGTTGTGTTTTGCTTTGAGGTTTTGCTTGTACATGTTTTATAGTCATTCTCTTTGTCTAGATTTGTGTCTTGGGTGTCCCTGTCACCATAGCAATTTTTAATAGCAAGATTCTTTTTTATTTGTTCATTCTTCTCAGTCCACTTCCCGACTTTGGATTTAATGTTAGGGCCAGATTCTGAGCACTTCTGAAGTGAAGGTTTGGGCTAGGCCCATTACTGCTTTGGGGTATTGAGTGTTGCATTATCCCAGTGTCTCAGGGACAGCTCAGACTGGAGACCTGCAAGATTTTAGTGCCTCTAAGTGTTCTGATCTGGGGAGAATTTTGATTATTGCCCCCACCCCCTGCCCCTCTGAGCTCTGCAAGTTCCTGACCAAGGTTTGGGCCTGAGAAACAAAAAATTTAGCCACTCACAGAGGTGATGGTTGTTTGTCTTTCATTCTCAAAGAAGACCGTGACATCAGGGAGGTGATGCCATGACATGCAAGTGAATTGGATTTAAGTGAGGGAGGGCTATGCAAGGTTTCACTTTCTCCTCTGGAGCCCTCTGGATCCAGTAGCAAGATATAGATCAGCATGACTGGAGGGAGATGGCCCTGGATGCAGTGGGAGACCTTGGCCTTTTTAAGCTAAAGTATTTAATAGGTCTTGGTTTGACTGAGGCAACACCCATTCAGTGATTAAAGCTAGGTTAGAAATGAGGCAGAGAATGGACTCTTTACCGAATCAAAAAATACTTAGTTTTTACCTAGTCAAAAAATAAAAGCCTGCTGGATACCTGTGCTGGTTCAGAATGACAGATCTGCAGGCTTCCTTTAGGTGTGAGATTCCTGCCCTGATTATTCCTCTACACACTTGGAGGCTGGAATGGATAATCTGCTGGGATCTGAGACACCCCTAGGGCCATTTGTATCTGAGCTTACTCCTCTCCTGATATACTGTCTGGGGGGGCAGGGGAAGGCAGAGTAGTTGGCACAAGGCAGTTGGTCCCTTCCCCAGTCCTGCCTAGCGCTGTGACCCAGAACTGGGTAATAGATAACAAAGCTGCCAATTCATACCTGTCCACACTGTGGTACCCCAGTATGTGTCTGGTCTGGGACACCTTCTGGCCCTAGGTCACGACAGTTTTTGGATGCTGACATACTCCACAGGGCATGCTCTGTGCTCTGTCCCCAGGGGCGTCAGACTACTCTGTCTGTCTCCGTATGCTGATCTGAACTAGAAAAATGACCCAGAGCCTTTTTCTTGGATTTCCCCATTAGGATTCAGTCTGGTACATTTTCTAGATTTGTTTGGAGGAGTTTTGGAGGGAGCTCATTGTGCTGCTACTGCTGCTCTGTCATCTTGTCTCCCATGTTCCTTTCTTGCTTGTATTTGCTCCCCCAGCACTTAGCATGGCACCTAACACGTAGTAAATACTTAATAAATGCTGTTTCCTTCTTTCCTCCCTCCCTCCCTCCCTTCCTCCCTCTTTTCTTTAAAAAAAGGAACTGAAAAAAGCAAAGCTTCAACCAGAAGCATGAGCTACTAATGGTAGAAATAGAGTTTAGAGTGAAGAGTTGGGGCTCCTAAGTTATTCTAGAATTCCAGAATCTATGAGTCAGGGAAGGTCCCCAGATGTCTTTAATGCAATGTTTTCCTCAGAGCAGGAATTCTCTCCCACTATCCCCAACAAGGATTTGTCCTCTACTTGCTAAGATGCTGTCACAGAGAAAAACCAGTTTCGGTTTCCAGGAATTCAAGAAGAGACCCAAGAAGCTTTTGGTGGAAATATTCTGATGTAATATGTAATAAGGGCCCTTGCCCAGTGAAGATAATTCTTATTGCAAAAATAAAGAAGTCATCTTTAACATCAGAAATTGTGAAAGTTCTGGCTGTGCTGAGGCCAGGGGAAGAGCCATGTAAGAGGGAGAACCCTATGAATATAAAGTCTGAAGACTTGGATTCACGTCCCAGCTTAACCATATTTTCATCTTAGACCTTGGACGGGACAGTCTCCTGAATCTGAGTTTCAGTTTCCCCAACTTTGTACTTCTTGCCTCACAGAGCTACAGTGAGGAAGCAGCTTTATGAGCTTTCACATTTACAAATTCCTCATCTTACAGCCTCCTATTCTGCCTCATTGTGGTATAGAGGTGACCCTTGTACTCCAGGAAGCCTTCCCGATGGAACCCAAGTTCTGTTAGGTGCTTAGCTCTCTAGAAAGATTTTGAATAAGGGTCATGTAATGGTAAATGTTTATTGACTGATGAATTAGTAATATGTCAGCACATATGTGTATTACCAGTGTTCAAATGTATGTAGGTACTATTGTGATTAATAAATAATAATACAATTAAAATTCATTTTAAAGTGTTTGGGGGTGGGGTTTTCTTGGGGGGAGGGGGCGAAGTATTTTTTGTTTGTGTTTTTTGTCTTCACTTGTATAGGAAGCTCCAATTCCAGCAGCTTATCACCAGGCTTAAGAACAGCCCAAAGTCTGCAATTCACTTAGATGAAACAGCTGATATTTCTGACATGGCACAGTGGTTATTTTACATAAGATATGTTTATGTAGGAAGGATACATGAGGAATTATTGTTTTGTCACCCTTTGGAAGAGCACGCAAGAGGGAAAGATGATATCTTAAAGTCAATGCATTTTTCACAAATGAAAGTTTACAAAGGAAAAATTGCATTGAAGTCTATACAAATGGGGTGGAGCAATGATGGGCAAGAATATTGGATTTGTAGCAAAAAGTAAAGCTTCTGGCAGTGAACATATCACTTTCATTCACTGCATGATGCATTGGGAGGCACTTACGGCTAAAAAAATATCACCAGAGTTAGATATGCTTTGTGATGCTATCAAAGTCTTTAACTTCATTAAAAGCTGTACTCTTACCAGTGATTTGTTTTGAAACCTTTGGAAAGACATAATTACAAAAGCTTATTACCGCATGCTGAGGTAAGGTGACTCTCAATAGGATGAAGTTTAAACAGATTGTTGAAATTGAAAGATGAAGTTGTTATATTTTTGACTGAACAGGATTTTGATTTTGTCAATTTTTTCCTAATGACTTATGGCTTTCAAAACTGTGCTACTTGTCGGATATTTTCAAAAAACTCAATGATTTAAACATGTCACTTCAAGGAAAAAATTGTAACATATTTTACTTAAAAAGTTAACATATGGCAGAATAGAGTGGAAAATGTTTTTTTTAGAAATGTTTATAACTACAGATGATTTTATAATTGAAAATTACCTTCCCAAAGATTTAATTGTAAAAGTTATAATTGATCATCTGAAGTGCCTGGAGACAGTTTCAGAAATACTTCCTTTCAATTTTTTATTCAAAAAAGCCAAGTTGGGTTCATAAACCATACTCAATTAAAATAAAAAATGTCAGTCATCTGTCATTAAAAGTTCAAGAAATTTTGCCAAGTTATCAAGCAACACAGGTTTAAAACTTGGGTTTCCTAAAAAATTGTTAAATAAATCTTAGCCTAGAATAGAATTTCCAACAATTTCTGAAATGGCCTTAAACATACTTCTGCCACTGTACTTCCTATTTATGCAAAGCAGTGTTCTCAACATTGATGATTATAAAATCAGAATATTAATCAGCTCTGAAAAACATTGAAGATGCTCTATGTCCTGCAGTATCAAACATTCCATCAAGATTTAATTCTTTATATAAAAATAAACAAGCACATCCATCTCATTAGTATGCAAACTTGCTTCTTTCTTTAATAAATGGTAAAATTATATCTATACCAAATATTGTTTTAAAATAAATTTCTTTATGATTTATTATCAGTAAATGTTTGATTTGTATACCTATTTTATATATCTATATGCCCAGGGTACAGTAAAAATTTCTCAGGCAAAAGGGGTCACCAGTGGAAAAAATTTAAGAAGCCTAGAATTAGATTCTCTCTAAGAGCCCTCTCAGATCTAAATCCTATATGTCTATGACCATCTAACTCTGCATAAGACAAGGAGACTTCTCTCTAATGACTCAGAAGAAGGAAAAGTACGGGAGCAGAACTACGTTTTCTAGGAAATCTTCCTGGCTTTGAGCTGTGCTCCTTCCTACTCTGTTAAGACCAAAATCCCAAAATTTTCCCCTACTCTTGCCCTTCCTATTTCTCTGCATTAATTAAATCCATAATTTAACCTAATTAATTCAACTTAACATTTATTAAGCCTCTAATAGCAGGCACTGTGTATTTTATATATATGTATATTATACTATATTAGGATTACAGTAACAAAAATAAAATAGCCCCTACCCTCAAGGAGCTTATATCCTGTTACAAAGGTTGCAACATGTTCCAATAAATAAAGACAGTATAATTTGAGGACAGGAAGAGCATCAATATCTTAGAAGGGGGAGGTAGAGTTATCAGGGAAAGTTTCATGGATGAGGTCACACCTGGTCTGAATCCTGAAGGAAAATAAGAACTTAGCTCTCAAGAATCAAGCATAGAGAAATGCTTGATTCAATGAATGGAGGTGGACCAAATGGTCTGGTCTGATTGGAATGTGGGGACCATGAAGGGAAGCAATAAGATTTAAGTTAGGTTGGAGTCAGAGGAGTCATTGAAGGTTTGGGATCGAGAGGGTAATATTCTTCAGAGCTGTGCCTTAGGGAGATTGTTTAGGCAGCTGTGCAGAGAATTGAACAAGGAAGAGGTTGAAATGAGATCATTCCAATAGCCCAGGACAAGTGATGACCGTCTGAATTTGGGTGGTTGTTGTGTGAGTGGAAAGAAGGAGCATGTAGAGATGTAAAGATGGAGACCAGATAGGGCTCAGAAATAGATATGGAGATGAGGGGGAAGTGAGGGCAAGGGAAGAATTTAAAATGATGCTGAGGTTACAAATTTGGGAAATGTCCAGGAGGAAATGTTCTTATTCTTGTGCAGGCAAGGGTAGTAAAGAAGAAAGAGCCCTTGGTTAGGTGTAAGATACCTGGATTCTAGACCCAGCTCCACTACTAACCAGATGTGTGACTTTGCATAAATCACTTCCTGTCTCTGAAGCTATTTTCCTCTCCGTTAGAGGATGAGGTTAATGACCCTGGCCCCACATCACAGGATTATCATGAGGACCAAATCCATTCTTAGATTGGGAAACCCTTGGAGAGATATTAAGTCCAAAATAAACAGACGCCTAGTGATACCATACTTCCTTAGCTTGGCATAGGACAGAAGTAAATATTTGTCCTCTCCAGGGAGATTATCCTTTACTCTGGGCCTCTAATAACTCAGCTTCCTTTCTCTTGGTGTCTGCTTGGGGTCCTGGGTCTGCCTTCAACCAAAGAGAGGCCCCACCTGCTCCTTCTTTATCTGCCTCTGATTGTAGCCTCCCAAAGGGCAAGGCTGGGTCTTCTTTGTCCTCCACAAAGTCATCTGGCTCAGGAGGGTATAACTGGGTGTTTGCACCAAAGACACAGAGCTCTATAGACAATAGGCACCGAACAAATATTAATCACATTGAATGACTTACAGCAATCCTAGTAATAACAGGGCCAATCTTTTTCCTACTCTGTTAACTGCAGTTTGGGAGTAGGTTGGGAAACTATAATGGGAGAGGTTGGGGGAGGGCAGAAGCCGCCGCTTTAGCTCTTCAAGATGCCAGAACTGCAAGACGGAGGATTTCTGTTAGATATTATAACAATAAGGGTTACATTTATGTACTCCAAGTCCCAAAGGAGAGCATCCCATGCCAATGGGCTTTGGAATTCAGGTTGCATTCAGATAGCCCTTTACAACTTACCAAGCATTTTCCTTAAAACAGCCCTGTGAGGTAGATAGCGCAAAGATGAGGCCCAGAGAAGATAATTCAGTTTCACAAAATCAGTCTGTCGATAAGTATTTATTAACTTCCTCCTGTATGCCAGGCACTGTACTAAGCTCTGGGGCTACAAAGAAAGACAAAGGCCAAAGTTAGTAAATGCTGGAGTCAGGGGTCAAACTTAGGACTCTCACAGGCCAATGCTTTTTTTTTTCTTAACTTTTTAGAAATAAATATTTTATCAATACTTTTTAAAAATATTTTTAAAGATTTTTTTGGAGGGGGGAGGCAACGCAATTGGGGTTAAGTGATTTGCCCAAGGTCACACAGTTAGTAAGTGTCAAGTATCTGAGACCAGGTTTGAACTCAGATCCTCCTGACTCCAGGGCTGGTGCTCTATTCACTGCGGCACCTAGCTGCCCCCTTTTTAAAAAAATATTGCTGTCCCTTCCTTATGACTCCCCACTTTCCAAAAAAAAAATCCCCTCTTTTTTAACAATGAAACAAAACGAATCAACAATGGATACTATGGACAATGAATGCCTCATTCTGCCCCTGCAATCTACCACCTTTGTAGAGAGGAAGGCAGCAGGCTTCATTATCAGTCTTCTGTTATAATTAGTCACTGCAGTAAGCAGAATTCTGAGGTCTTTCTCAAAATTTTTTTGTTTTTTTTTTATTCTGACTAAATAAAATGGGCATTTTTTTTACATCATAAAAAAGAAGATTGTACTTGAACCTGCAAATCTCTATTGTGTAGAGTTTGCTTTTCTTTAAAAAAAAAACATAAATTTCAAAGCTATCCTGCTTGTCTGTGATTCTTTCTGTTCTCTACATCATGAAACAATTCAATAGCCTTTTTTTCTTGTTTTTTAAGCAACCCTAATATTCCAACCCACTATTCTACTCCCCTTCCCTCCCCTCAAAAAAAAGAATCAAAAAAAGAAAAAGAAAACCCGTGTAACAAATCTTCATAGTCAAGCAAACCAAATTCCCACATTAGCCATGTCCAAAAATGGATATCACATTCTATATCTTGAGTCCATCACCTATCTCTGTCAGGCAGTAGGTAGCATACTTTTTTTTCAACACTACTCCGCAATTGGGGTTGGTCATTATGTCAATCAGAGTTCTTATGTCTTTCAAAGTTGTTTTTCTTTACAATGTCCTGGTCATTGCATAAATTATTCTCCTGGTTTTTCTCACTTCATTCTGTACCATTTCACAATAAATTCAGATTTCACTGAAACTGTCCATTCCATCATTTCTCATGGCAGTAAATTATATTTTGTTACATTTATATACCTTAATTTGGTCAGTCATTCCCAAATTGATGGGTATCTCCTTACTTTTCTGCTCTTTGCCACTAAAAAAAAAAGAGTTGTTATAAAATTTCTTGCACCTCCAACTCCGCTTTCTTTGATGTCTTTGGAATATAGGCCTAGTAGCGGTTTGGGTCAAAAGGAATGCACCATTTATTTTGGGGCATAGTTCCAAATTGCTTTTCAGAATGGTTAGATCAATTCACAGATCCACCAACAATGCACGAATGCTCTTCCTTTCTCATAACCCCTCCAATAATGGCTATTTTCCATTTTTGTCATCTTTGTCTATTTGATGGATGTGTGATAGAATCTCAGAGCCACTTTAATTTGTAATTTGGAGCCTTTTATATTTTGATAATTTGGATGTCTTCCTTTGAAAACTGCCTGTTTACATCCTTTGACTATATATTGGGGAATGAATTTTGTTTTTATAAATTTCAATCAGCTCTTTAGATAGCTTACATGTAAGATCTTCCTCAGAGATACTTCAAAGATATGTTCCCAGTTAACTGTTTTCCTTCTAATTTTAAGTACATTAGCTTTGTTTGTGTAAATTATTAAATCAAGCCTATTTTTTTTCTTTTGTGACTTGATGACTTGTTTGGTCATGAGCTCTTCCCCTTTCTTTAATTGTGAAAGGTATTTCCTTCCTTGTTCCTCTAAACTGTTTTTTATGTGACTTCTTAATCTCTAAGCTATGTATCCATTTGGAGCTTACCTTGGTATATGGTGTGAAAAGTTAGGTCTGTCTATAATTACTGCCAGGCTGCTTTCCAGTTTTCCATGAAGTTTTGTTGAAGTACTTATCACAGTTACTGAGGACTTTGGATTTTTCAAATATTATATTTCTCTATTTGCTTGCTTCTGGATGGTATGCGCCTATTCTACTCTACTGATTAACCTCTCTATATCTGATGTCTCCTAATGTTGTTTTCTGTTGTATAATTGTGTCTAATGCTCTCTCTGTCACACCATGCAGACAGGAGGAAGATATACCAAACTCGGCCTTCAGGCTGCAATGAGTCCAAAAGAGAGAGACTGGGAAAGTGAAAGGACTAGAGACCATATCACATGAGGATTCATAGAAGGAATCATTTTAACCTAGAGAAAACATGTGGCTGGGGATGGAGGACACTATTGTCTTTAGGTATCCATGGACTTGTTCTGCTTGACCCAAATAGAATGAAGAAGAATGGAGAGAAATTCCAAAAATGCAGACCAGCTCAATGAAAGGAAGACTCATTTAATGTTGACAGAAGATAGTGACCTCCCCAACACAGGACGTGTCCAAATGGAGGCTGGATGAGTCTTGAGTCTGGGAGACTATAGAAGGAATTTCTACAATGGGAAGAAAGTTGAATTCAAGAAGTGTGAGGTTACTCACAACTAGAAAATCTGGGATGCTATAATATTAGGACATGCTATTCATTATCTCTGCTGGGACTGGAAGATTATTTTCTGGGAAGCTGAGAAGGAGCAAGAAAAACACACAGAGCATCAGAATTCAATTTAATCCTCTTCAATAAGAGGTAGTTTAGCATAATGGATAGAGAACTGACTTTGGAGCCAGAAAGACTTATGTTCAAGACCTGCTTTGACTTTTATGGACTATGTGACCCTGGACAAGTCACTAGCTCCAAGTTTCAGGCAACTCTCTAAGACCATAAATTGGAAAGGAAAAAAAAAGGTTAACAACCTGTCTTAGTAGAGGAAATTTCCCTACCTAAGATCTCCCTACCAATGAAATTACAAGTCTAATCTCTATGCCTATATGCAAAATCCCGTGTTGGGTGCTGGGGGTGTAAAGATAGATGCTACAAAGGCCCTGATACAAAAGAGTTTACATTTTAATAAG
>CM053581.1:335786110-335834071 GCA_028627135.1 Pseudochirops cupreus | reverse complement strand
TCAGCCAATCCCCTTCTTCCACATCAACAGGGGAGTTTATGCCTTCTCAACAGTGGGACAGAGTTTGCACCTTCCACACTTAGCACTTAGCACTACTAAGTGCTAAGTATCCTGCTAAACTAATTACTATTACATCTACAGAACTGAATACAATACTCCAGATATAATCTAACCAGGAAAGAGTATAAAACACATATCTCTGCCCTTGTTTTGGATACTGTGCATTCAGTGTAGCCAAAGATTATATTAGCCTTTTCACTGCCATTTCAAATGGTTGGCTAACATTAAGCTTCTCATCCACTAAAAACCCCAGTATCTTTTTAAGGTGATCTGCTATACAGCCATGCCTCTCTCATTTTATATTTATGAAATTAATTGTTTAAGCCCAACCAGAAGATTGTATGTTTATTCCTACTAAATTCCATCTTAATGAAGGAAACAGAAAGTCAGAAATGTCCGTGATTGCCCAAGCTCCTACATCAAGTTAGTGACATGGCCAACAAATGTCACCTGACTCTTCACTACAATGTATTGCTTCTTTTATTATATGATATTGTTTCAATAACATTTATCTCTCCTTTCCATGCAACCCTCTGCTCCTACCCAAGCATCCACTCACTGTGCTCGAAATTCCTGCCACTAGTGTGTCACATGCCTTGCAGCTGCTCAATATTCAGGAAATCTCCCCAAAAGTTCTGTTACCTGGAACAAGTAACATTTTAACCTATGAACATACATTAGGTCAGATTAGCTGGCTGTCACCCAGCATTCATTCCCAGAATCACAGACTGTCTGATCTGAAAGGAAACCCAGAGGGCCATCTAGTTCAGTCTATCCTATCTAGCAACCCCTTCTACAACATCACGGACAAGTGACCATCCAGCCCCTACTTAAACACCTCCATTGAGGGAGGAGACTTCTCTGTGTTCTGAAACAGTCCATTCTATTTTCAGACAGCTCTAATCACTAGGAAGAATTTCTTCCTTTCCTTTTTCCTTTCTATCTTTCTTTTTTCTTTCTTTTCTTCCTTTCTTTTCTTTTTCTTCTTTTCCTTTTTTCTTTCTTTTCTTCCTTCCTTCCTTTTTCTTCTTAAACCTCTCCATTGAGGGGAACTCCACTATCTCTTGAAGCAATCAGTCCATTCCCTTTCAGACAGTTCTAATTACTAGAAGGAAGTTTATTCATTAATTCTTTCTTTCAAGTCACTTTTTTATCTTTGATTTAATTTTTTATTTCTATATCACAGATATTATCGATTCAGTATTTAATTATGTATTTGGGTTAGCAGAGAACTTGTGATGAGGTCCATATTGGCCCTAATATTAGGGAATGATCTTAGCTAAAAGACTGAGAATTAATCTCAACTAACAATCACGCCTACTGTGTACAGAGAGCAGTGTGCTAGGCACTGGAAGACCTCCAAGTTTAGATAGGATATGATCCCTGCTTTCATGGAACTTATCGCAAAGCAAAGGGTTAAGAAACAAGCAAAGATTAGAGGGTCTGTGTTGGGAAGGGAGTTGAGAGAGTAGCCTTTTCATTTTACAAATGAGTAAACTGAAGGCTAGGGAAGGAAAATGACTTGTCCACCCCCCACTTACAGCATCAGAGTGGGGTATCCATGGTACAAAATATTATAAATGTGTTAGTTACTGTAATCATTTGTCCATTATATTTCCCCTGTCAGACTATAAATCCCATGACTACAAGAGCAGTCATTTTTAAAATCTTTATGTCCTGAAATACCAATCACAGAGTTCTGGACACAGTAGGTATTTAACAGATATTGGTCTAATTCAATTTAATTATACACATACAAAATAAATTGCTATTTGAGGTCTAGAGGGAAGAGTATTCCCAATCAGGAGAATCAGAGAAGGCTTTCTGGAATAGGTTGCATTTGTACTGACGCCTTTTAGAAATTTAGCTAGTAAAGAGGATGTAAGACATTACAGGGACGGAAAACATCACGAGCAAAGATTTAAAGGCAAGGAACTGTATTCAAAAGACAAAGAGTAGACCAATTTGTGGCTACATCAGCTCTGATAAGGGAGAATAAGAGAGTCAGTTGTGTGATCTTGGGCAAATCCATTCCCTCCTAATGGTCCTGCAAGCTCCAGTCTCTACCTCTCCCAGAAGGCCTCCCTGAGCACTGTTTAAGACCATCTGCTCCTTCTCTGATATCTTATAACCATCAGACCCTGGAGTACACCAGTCATACTGCCCATCCCCAAACCATGTTTCCCCAGTTTCTCATCATAGCCACAGTCCTCAAGCCTAGGACTTTCTTGGTGCCTGTTTCCAATCTAATATTGGAAGCCTAGGAGGAGGAAGTACTTTTGCTCAGTGCATACCCCTTCCCTAACCCTTAAATCCACCTCAGAGGTTCTTCTGGCATTCCCTACCCTGTTCAAAGGTTAGGATTTTCTCTTTTGGGTAGAGCAACAGCCCTAAGATTAGAATAGAATTATAGCTTTAAAGCCAAAAGTGATTCAATCTCATTTTGCAAATGAGGAAATGTGATGCCTGAAGAGAGTAAGCGGCTTGCCCAAGGTCACAAAGGCATTTTTAAAAATAGATTTCATTTTATTTTTTCAATAAACAAAATTCTCTTTTCTCTCCCATCCACCTCCCCCTTCCCAATTCAGAAAAGGAAGGGGAAAAAAACTCCTTAAAACCAGTATCCGTCATTGGATAAAATGCCTACTTTGGTCATGGTCCAAAATATTTCATTGTTCATATTAAACCCTCCCACTTCTGTCAAGAGGTAGACAACATTCTTCATCCTAGTCCTTTGGGATCAAAGTTGGTTACTACATTGATGAAGAACGTGGTTTTGTTGAGATGTGTGTCTTTGCATCCCCAGTAGTACTCAGCACAGAGTAGGGCTTTAAAAGACATTTCCTGAAACTGAAAAAGGATTGGAGTAGAAAGAAGGCTAGTGAGATGGAGAAACTCAGGGCCAAAACATAAGATGTCCTACATTTGTCTGAGGGCAGCTTTTTTCTCTCTAGCGATCAATTAAGGCCATTTTATTTGAGTGCTGTCTGGTACCAACCAAGCACACATACTACCACATCTTGTCCTCTTCCACAGCATTCCTAGGTTCCGTAGGTGTAGATAGAATGTTGATTTCCTTTTACCCTGTTTCTTATGCACTTGCCCATGACCTGCTCCATTGTCCTTATCTTAGAGCCCCTAGAGCCAATAAGGGACAGACAAGACTCCTACCAACCAGAAAACAGTGATGCTGCTGCCCTGGAAACATGGAGCCTTGGCCTCGGCCTTTTGCTTCAACCTTGGTTTCTGCCTCAGCAGCCTCTGCTTCTGCCTCTGCCCCGTGCTCTCAGTGTTCTCCTCATACTTTTTGGGGGCAGCCAAATCCTTGCTCACTCAACAGTGCTTCTTCCTGAAGACATCCCATATTTACAGTGCAGTGCAAGTATGGCAATAGTTTGCTTTCACAGGGGTATTAGAGCAGACAGTTGAGGAGGAGGCAGTAGGCTCCCCCTTTCTCCCCTTACACACACACTCTACCCCTTTAGCCCTGCCTGTCTACTTGGCACAAACACAGGGCTTGGTTTTTCTTCCCTTTTCCTGTGGATGAATCATGCATGCATAAATTCAGACACAAATGGCTAAAGCTGAAAGGGACTTTTAGAAAGCACAAGATCCAACTCATTTATTCCACAGTGGAGAAACTGAAGTCCCAAGAGGGTCTCAGGGTGAGAAAGCAGAGCCAGTACTAGAAGAATCCAGGCCTTCCGATTTCTGTCCATCCCATCTCACCCCTCCTCCCCTGCCCAAATAGAACTTTTCCTGTGATGTCCTCCACTTGTCTTCCCCATAACAGAAACTGATATAGTGAGCTTTCCCTCACGCCCTCCAATGAGTGAAGAAGAGAATGAGCAAGGAAGAGTGACCAAGATGGACGTCGTGTCAAATCCCCAGCACCACTTACTACTTCTGTGAACTTGGTTACCTCTTTAGGTCTCATTTTCGTACAGGATTCATTGTTACAGCCGTCTCTCCATCTCCACCTCCCCTCTTTCTCTCCCTCCTACAGGAGCCACTTTCTTTTTCACAGATGAGGGAACAGAGACCCAGAAGCCCAAGGTCACACAGTAAGTAGCAGAGAAGGGATTTGAACATGGGTCTCGTGAGTCTCCGGACCCCCAGATCGAAGTGTCTTTTCCACTGCACTTCCCTCATTTGTAAAATGAGGGGGTTGGACTGGACATGTTCCATCTCTAAATCTTAGGCTCTGATTTAAAAGCTTCCCGTATTTTAGGCTAGGGGAAAGCCTGGTTGGATCCCCTGAGGAATTTTTTTCCAGCTTAGAAAAAACGAAAAGGAACAAAAAGGAGCAAAATGAGACCAGAGCCATGATGTCACAAAAAGAGAACTGAGCCCGGAGATTTCAGGGCAGCCTCCAATGAAGCCGCTGTCCTAGACAACGGGAGGTGGCTGACCTTGAGGCCTCTGGGAATGTAGGGGCCGCTGTTTGGGTCCACCGCCACGCCCCCACAGGGGGTTGGGAGGATTGGAAGTGGCTTCTTCCCCAGGGGAGTTCACCCGAGCAAACCGAATACACTAAGGTCACGCCCCGCGGACTTTCCTCGCTTCCAGCCAGGAGGCGGGGCCCCAAAGCCGGGGGCCCCGCTAGCTCTCTTTAAGTGGGAGTGCTGGGAGCTGACCTGGTCACATACGGCTGGAGCAGAGGCAGAGAGGCTCTCATCTCGCGCTCTCCAGACCGGGACAAGACGCGCAGACACAGTGAGTGTCCCTTCCCCTAGGCGAGCAGCTGGTTCCCCCTTTCATTACAAGTGACTGCTCCCAGACCTGACTCTTGGCTTGTCACCGGGATTCTTCTTCCAGTCCAAAGAAATTTCCCTTTCTACCTCTCTCCGAGTCCCCGCCCCGGGAGCAAGTGAAAGACTCTTGAGGACAGGGAGAGTCCCAGGCTGGGTGGGCATAGGAAGTCCCTGGGTTTAAATCTCATTTCTGCTTGACTTACTCATTTACAAGTCAATATCCTCCGTTCATTTCTACCTTGACTTCACTTTAGTACTTCCACTATCAAAAGAGGGGGATGGGTTCCTGCTCTGGTGGCTAAGGAGAGGGGCAAGACGGCTCAGACGGGAGGGGTCTGACAATTCCTTGGTGGACATAGGTAAAAGCCCTTTCCGTTTATTTCTCAGTTTCCCCATGTGGACACGGAGAGGGACGAAACTGAGGTTCCTTCTATTCCCGAAAAATCTCCTCTGCTCCCTGCCGGACAGGGCAGGACGGCAATATGATATTGTTTGCAAAATCTTTTAAGCTTCTTTTGGAAAAGCGCACACTTTGACTCAGCTGAAAACGGGGTGGGGTGAGGAACCCGGAGCTAGAGGAACCTGCTGTCCCTGTCCTCCAGGCTTTATGGATCTCAGAGCCTCTTGCTTTTAGGAGAGAGGATTTTGGGTGCGGGGTAGGCTATGACCAAATACCTTCAGAGCCAGCCTCGGTTTGAAAGAATTCATTCCGAAGGGCTTTGGAGATTACCTAGTGTAGTCTAACCCCTTAGATACAGGGAAGGAAACTGAGGCACACAGCGGATAACTTACTTGTATCAGGTCATAGAGCTAATAAATACCGTAGTCAAATTCGAACTCACGTCCCCGGTTCTAAATCAGCATTCCGTTCTAGGGGAAATATCCAATCCCCGAGGCTGTCACTCCTAGTACGGGGAAGTTTTTCCTCCTTCCAGAGCAGCAGTTGCCAACAGCATTAGAAAACCGGAGCTACAAGGCGAGGCGAGCCTCAGAGACCACTGCAGGGCAGTGAGTGGGGAAATTTTATGGGACTGGGAGAGACATTGAATCAATAAAGGAAGAATTGACCATCAGAGCTGTCCAGCAGTGGATTCAGCTGCCTCCTATGGTAAAGAGCTCCCTGTTACCGGAGGTGTTCAACAGAGAAGGGGTAGGGGATAAGGACTGGGTGACCCAACTTCTGAGTTATCTATGGTCAGGGAATCTATAAACGAAATTCTTGTACTGGGAGGACAGAGGAGGAAGGGATTTGAGATCTCCACATTCCCTTCTAAAATACAAGTTTTTGACGTGAGATTGAGAAGGGAGAGGTCAATGTGGATTGATCAGGGAAGGCTTTCAAGAGAGAAGGAAAGGCATGATCTTCACCTTGAAGACTGAATAGGATTTGAGGTGGGAAGAAAGGATGAAAACAGGGCCACAGGTATTCTTTTCAATCCAGCTGTATTTATTAAACTTCTACTCTGAAGAGCTCTGGCAGTGTGGTCTCTTGGAGGAAAGCCCAGGATTTGGAGTCAGCCACTTATAATAATATCTCAATGTGACCTTGAGCAAGTTGCTTAACTTCCCTGGGTCTCAGTTTCCTTGTCTGTAAAAAGAAGGCTAGAAGCTAGATGATCTCTAAGGACCCTTCCAGTTTTAAATCTATGATCCTAAACAACCCACTGTTCTGAACACTAAGGGAGATTTTGAGAAGCTCTAGTTCCTTCTCTGAAGGAGCTTGCAATCTAGTAGAGGATAAGACACCTACGCAGGTAACTGTGAAAATACATACTATTACATTTTAAGTACATTTGAGATTTACAAACCAAGTGCTATGTGAAATGTGATGTATATATCCACCTGTTGGAAGAGCTTCCTGGAAGCTTCCTGCGGGAAGAGGTATTTAACTTGGCTTGGTGGCTAGGTGGCACCATAGTGTACAGAGCGCTGAACCTGGAGGAAGACAAATCTTCTTGAGTTCATATCTGGCCTCAGACACTTTACTATCTGTGTGACCCTGGGCAAGTCACTTAACCTGTATTTGCCCCAGGTCCTCATCTCTAAAATGGGGACACACTGGAGAAAGAAATGGCAAACCACTCCAGGATCTTTGCCAGTATAGAGTCGGACATGACTGAATGACTGAACAACAAAGTCCAACAAGCAAACTGAATAGGATTTGAGGTGGGAAGAAAGGATGAAAACAGTCCAACAAGCAAAGACTGAGAGATAAGAAGTTCCAGAAATAGGGCACGGTGAGAGCTTACAGATACCATATAAGAGTGGCCTATAGTCTTCCAATATAGCTGAAATGTGGAGGGGAAGGGACATAAAATGGTGTCAGATTATGGAGGGTCCTGGATTCTAGGCAGAGAAGTTTGAGGAGTACTGAAGATCCTGGAGCAGATGTGACCAGATCTAGGTACTTTTAAAGTCTGGTCATCATGTGAAGGATAAATTTGAGATTGGAAAGGGCAAAGGCAGAGATAAAGAATCTTTAACAAGGTATTAAGCTTCCCAGTAGGCAGTTGCTATAGAGCAGATTCCTACTCAGGTCCTTAGGGTTGGGCTAGATGACCTCCAAGGTCCCTTCCAACTCTTAAAGATTACTCTGGCAGTATTTGAGGTCAGGAATGTGTTGTGGGAATTAGAAAGTTTGCATTCATTTAGTTTGGAGGAGATGAAGACCGAGGGATCCCCGAGATTTTTTTTTTGCCTGTCTAGGATAGACAGACACTCTGGCCTGTATGTGTCAAATTAGAGTTTCCTGGCCCTTCATGGCCTGCCCAGGATGTAGGGAATAGGTTTTGCTTGGCAAACACTATACTTCCAACAAACCAGCTCCAGCCTTAGGAGGAGCTGGCTGATTGATATCAGAGAAGGATATACTCTGACAAATACTTCACACAGAAAGCAGATTTGCTAATAACTTTAAGGAAAGTTAAGGTAGGAAGTGACAGTTTCAACACCTGTGGCCTACCTTGTATATCCCCAACCTCCACCCGGAGTGGTCTGAGGTCCGGGACCGAGTAGAATTAACCTTTGATCTTTTGGGTACTTTCTACAATGGAAAGAAGAAAGGACCAAAAATCAGTCCCTCTGGAGCCACATTCTGAGATTGGCCTTACGTGTGGTCTCGAGGAAGCCCCTTGTCCTCTCTGACTGTCTATTTCTCCTTCTGTAAAATGAAATGGGCTTGTAAAGATAAGCTCTAAAGTCCCCCTTTGGCATTTTCATCTGCAAAATGGAGAGGAAAGGAGAGTGTTAATCTTCCCTTCCCTATCCATAAAAGAGGAAGAATATCCCTTGTACGGAGACCTGCTTCCCAAGACTTTTGTTAAGAAAATGATACACAAATGTGAGCTTCCCTTTCTCTCCTTTCTTAGTTGTTAGTGCATGATTCCCTTGGTTCTGGATACCTTGTAGAGTGTTTTCCTTGGTTGCTCCAGGTATGTTCTGGCCTCCATATAAATATATATAAATATGAATACAGCAATTAAGGGTTACAAAGGAGCTTACGGATATTCTCTCATTTGCGCCCCCCAACAATCCTGAGAATGCTGTTTATTATTCGCATTTTATAGATGAAGAAACTGAGTCAGACGATCCTGTGAATTTATACAACTATTAAATATCTGAGAACAGATATGAACTAGGGTCTTCTTGACCCTCAGTCCATTGCTGTGTAGATGAATCTGCTCGAGGAATAAGGTTGAAGAAAGGGAAGGAGATAAGAGGGTTAGAAACGGCAAAGGCGAGGCTGGCTAGGTGGCTCAGTAAATAACGCACCCGGCCCTGGAGTGAGGAGGACATGAGTTCAAATCCAGCCTCAGACACTTAACACTTACTAGCTGTGTGACCTTGGGCAAGTCACTTACCCCTAATTACCCTGCCTTCCCCCCTCCAAAAAGCAAAATAAAAGAAACAGCAAAGGTACCACCACAGCTGGTGTGTTCATCGATGGGTGACTGAGGCTGTGCCTTCTGTTGGGAGCAACAAACCACTACAGTGTCTTTGGGGTTACAAAGAGTTGGAAATGTAGGGAACAGGTCTTGTGAGTGTTCTTTCAATCAGTTCTAAATTCACATCATTATACAATCCCTGAATTCATATTTCTCTGTCTGTCTGTAAAAATAGCATGATAGACTTAGTCCAGTGCTTTTCTTACAAACTCTAGGTCAGCAGAAAGGAGGAAACCTGTGGGTTTCGTTTGTACGGGGAACTCTCAGGTGATGAAATCCCCTCTACCAGCCTAGGTCAGCACTTTCTCTGCAACCCCTAGTCTTAGAAAGCTGCTAGAGCAGGACTGTCAGACTCAAATAGAAACAAGGATCATAAAACCTGAGGGGCACACATTGACTTAGAAAATGCTGTGTTTACATTAGCTGTGCTCTATCATATTTTTATTTATTTTGTTCAGTATTTCCCAATTACATTTTAATCTGGTTCATGCAGCGCTGGCAATGCGGCTGGTAACACTGCAAATCTGGCCTAGAGCACTGAATTGGTGAAAGGATTTGTCCAGGGTCCAATGGCCGTTATGTGTCAGAGACTGGACTTGAACCCAGATTTTCATAGCTTCAAGCCTCAGCTCTCTATGTCATATACATACACCCTCTCTCTCTCTCTCTCTCTCTCTCTCTCTCTCTCTCTCTCTGTAATCTATAACTTTAGCATTCCCTGATTTACCTGTCTAGTAACATTGTCACAAAGGAAATGAGGTTAATCTGCCTTGATGAAACCATGTTGGCCCTACTTCCTTTTCTAACCAACCCTTAATTTATTTTAATTAATCTGTCGTTGTTCAGTGATTTCAGTCATGTCCTACTCTTCACGACCCCATTTGGGGTTTTCTTGACAAAGGCACTGCAGTGGTTTGCCATTGCCTTCTCCAGCTCATTTTCCAGATGAGAAAACTGAGGCAAACAGGGTTAAGTGACTTGTCCAGGGTCACACAGCTAGCAAGCATCTGAGGCAGGATTTGAACTCAGGCCTTTCTGACTCCACACCCAGCAATGTGCCAACTAGCTGCCCTCCCTCATTTAACACGTTAGAATTTTGCCAGGGATTAAAATCAAGGTAGGAATTTACAGACTCTTCCCTTCTTTTGAAAATCAGGAAAACAGTTGCCTTTCTGCAATTCTTTACTCACTGTCTCTTTCTCTCAGATCTTGCTAAGTTCTCTGATTTCTCAGTACCACAGAAGTCCTCTCTGTCAGTTTACTCCAGAGTTTCTTTATCTGGATCTGCTGGCTTTGTGTACATTGAAGAACTGTTCTCCTACTATCTTTTTACTTGTCTTAGGTATTAACTCTCTAGTAATCATTTTTGTTTGATCCTTTCTTGTCTAAAGATCATTTTCTTTGTTAGAGAAAACAAAAGCAGCTCTGCCTTTTCTCCACGGTCTGGGTCATCCTTAACCCATCAACCCCTCACCCTTCTCTTTGTCCTCACTGTGACCTACAGTCCCTCCAGTCTTCAATTCTTTCCCAGTCATCCTGCCCCCTACTATACTCTCCCCCCTTTCCCTATCTCAACCCACTGATGAACCATGGTGCACTGTTTCCTGCACTTGAATTCCTTGCTCCCTGGAGCCATTGTGCCTTTCCAAGCCTCAACCTTGGATTATTCCCACCCTCTGCAGCCTTTTTCCCTATTCTAATCTGTTGCCAAGATTTGTTGTTTCTACCTTCACAACATCTCCCCTACATCCCCCTCTTGCTAGTCACACAGCAGCCCAGCTGGTGAAAGACCCTCAGTCACCTTTACAGGGACTATTGCAATAGCTTCTTGTTGGTCTCCCTCCCTCGAGTCTCTCCCAATTCCTGTCCATTCTCCACTCAGATGCCAAAAAGATTTCCCTAAAGCGTAGGTCTGACCATATCATTCCTCTATTCATAAATCCCACCAACTCCCTAACCCTCCAAGACCAAAACTAAAATCCTCTGTTATTTAAACTCTTCATGAACTGGAGCCTTCCTGCTTTTCCTGTGTTCTCACCCTTCAGTCCCCTCCATGTACTCTTCCATCCAGGGGTCCTCACTCAAGACCCTCTATTTCCTGTCTCCAAACATTTTCGCTGACTGCACCCCATGCCTGGAACTCTCTCTCTTGGTCCATTTACACCATCTATATTTCTGTGTACGTGTTTGTATGTTATCTCCTCTATTTTGTGTTTTTGCCCTTCTTTGAGTCCTCTGCACTTAGCATGGTGTCTGGCATACAGTAGGTGTTTGATATTTAAATGCTTGTCGATTGAGCAGGGCTCTATCCCTATTCCTCTGTTCTTCACTAGCCTCAGCTCATTTCAAGCTTAAGCATTTGTAACATTATTCTTCCAAGACTGTGCCACACATTTCTGTGTTCATCCTGCTACCTGTCCTGGAGGATTTACTTTCTGTATGTCTTAAAAATTGACATCAGTTGATGAGTTCCCTGTGTAGCCACATCGTTCTCTTTAGATAATCTTCTCTTTACTTCTACATCAGATTTTTTTCCTCTTTATATCTTTGGATTTTAATTCTTAAGAATTTCCCTTCTTTTCTGGGCTGCCTTCACTTACAGAATTTTAGGCCATGGAATCCTACCTATAAAGAACCTCTGACTCTAAATCTGACTCTTTCTACTCATACTTCCACTCAATCCTTGTTCTATTTGGTCCCAGAAATCAGCTGTTTAGTCTAGGCAGAGAGAGAGAGAGAGAGAGAGAGAGAGAGAGAGAAAGGAACTTTCTAATTCACTAACTTAATGAGCATTTATTAATGCCTACTTATTAAATGCCGGCTACTAAGTGCTGATATACAGAGATAAAAATGAATCATTCCCTGCCCTCAAGGAGCTTACATTCTACTGGTGCAAAATACCTTATACAGAAGTAAGTAAATATAAAATATATACAAAGGAGATACAAAGTAATATTGGGGGGAAGGCTCTAATAAATGAGGAGATCAGGAAAGGCTCTGTGTCTAGAAAGTGGTTTTTGAACTGAGCCTTGAAGGAATCTAAGGATTCTAAGGAGCAAAGGTATATGTGGGGGAGGGGGTGCATTCCAGGTATGGGATAAATTGGAAGTAATTAACAGAGGGAAGGCACTGTAACTAAGAGGTTAGGGAAGGCTTCTTCTAGAACATGAGACTTTAGTTGGCACCTAAAGGAAGCCAGGGGACTCAGTAGTTGGAGCTGAGGAGGGAGAGCATTCCAGGTATGAGGGAGAACCAGAGATAGAATGTCTTATTTGTGGAACAGTCAATAAATAATTAATGGCTAACTGACTGCACTTTAAACATATTAATTTCCTAACAACAGTCTGTCCGTTTCTTCCTCAGGCTATATATAGAGTTCAAGCTTGGTCAGACTGATTTTTAGCCATCAGAGGTTTATTGGGAATGGTTGGGAAGCCAGTGGAAGATTGACCTTTCACGGGGACTGGTTTTAGCCTGGTATAGTGAATGAGGGAGCAGCATGGGAATTAGGAAATCTGGATTTTTCATTCAGGCCCTGCCACTAACTTGTTATGTGATCTTGGACAAGTCAAACTTTCCCCTCTCTGGGCCCTCAGTCAGCTCCTTTCAAAGGAGAGAGAGTTGAATTAAATGATTTACAGAGGCAGAAGTAGATAGAACCCTGGACTCAGGAAGACATGGGGTCAAATTCTACCTTAGCCCCTTACTGGCTATGGGACCCTCGGAAAATCACCTTAACTTCTGTGGGTCTCAAATTCCATATCTTTAAAAATAAGGGAGCTGGACTCCGTGGCCTCTGAGGTTTCTTCCAATTATCAATGAATGTTCCCTTTTAGCTTGGGAAAAAGTTCTATCCTATTATCCTATTATTTCTTCCATTCTTCCTGTCCAGACTTCTGCCCTCAGTCTGGCTGGAGAGAAGAAACCCCATGGAACAGTTAGGATAGCATCTTTGTAGGACTGTGTTATAATCATTAGTTTATTTTAAGCCTAGGCAACAGTATAATGGCCCCTGAAGTCCCTTGGTTGACTTTAAGAAGTTTATTTTACACGAAAAGCTTAGTTACAGTCATTCCAAGTCCTCACCTAGAAAAATTCCTAACCCCTAAGCAAGGGTTGGGCTTTCTGCCTAAACTTACATTTGTATCTATCCTAACCTCTGGCCTCTTTAGGGTTGAAGCAAAATTCCATGTACTGATTCCATGGTTACATCATAGTGCCTGGGTATAAACAAGCTTTGGAAGGAGCTGAGGACTTTTTCTTGGGATTTTCCTTAACCTGGGTTCTCCCTTCTGAGATGCCTGCCAAACCAAAGACTCTCCTCAACATCTCCCTTTTCTGTCATACCCTCCCTTTGTCCTCTCAAAGACATAATGGAAATGTCATGCTTTCTCCAACTTCTCAAGTCCAGACAAGATGCTCAGAATCCTTTCCCCTGGTTCTGAGCTAGATTGTCCCCTTTATGTAAATTGCTTAGATCATGACCCATTTTCTCACAGCCTGGCTGTGCTATTGATTCAGAAAGGTGTACAAACCCTTTTTTCACTCAGCTCTGAGTGTTTCATTAAATCAAGAATCATTCTCCCTCAGGTCAAGGCACCAAAACCAAATGGAATGGTTTCAAACCCAGCCTTCCATATGGCCAAGCTCCCAATGACACAGCAATAGATTTGAAGTCAAAATTTGGTTCTGCCATCAAGTTAATCCATGTTTGTCCTTGAGAAAGTTTTCCTCCATTAGTAAATAAGGGGTTTGAAAAAGCCCTTAGAGATCAGATCTAGTCCAACTCTCAAACCCTCTGACTTGGTAAAGAAAAGATGTGCTATAGGAGGTCAGAGAAAGGAGGGATGAGAGGGGGAGGAGGTTCAGGAGTGTTCAAGGAAAGTTTCACGAAGGAGGTAGAGTTTACAGTTCCAAAGAACTCATGATGGAAAATGCTACCCACCTCCAGAGAGGGAACTGGGGAACTCTGAAGAAAGATTGAAGCATATTTTTTCACTTTCTTAATTTTTCTTGCTTTTTTTTGCAATGTGGCAAATATGGAAATATGTTTTGCATTATTTCACATATATCATATTGCTTGCTCTCTTAATGGGTGGGGGAGAACCTGGAGGGAGGGGGAGAATTTGGAACTTAAAATTTAAAGATGAATGTTAAAAATAAATAAATGAGAAAGAGGAAGGAAGGAAGGGAAAGAAAGAAACAAAAAGAAGGAAGAAAGGAAGGAAGAAAGGGAAGGAAGGAAGGAAGGAAAGAAGGAAGGAAGGAAGGAAAGAAGAGAAGGAAGGAAGGAAGGAAGAGAAGGAAGGAAAGAAGAAAGAGAGAGAAAGAAAGAAAGAAAGAAGGAAGGAAGGAAAGAAGGAAGGAAGGAAGGAAGGAAGGAAGGAAGGAAGGAAGGAAGGAAGGAAGGAAGAAAGGAAGGAAGGAAGGAAGGATGGGTTTTGAGCTGTACCTTGAAAAGCCAAGCCAGACAGTTTCAAAAGACAGAAAGGTAGAAATGATTAGAAGATCCACTGCACTTTCTGGAGACAGTGACACCGTATAGGATCAGAATGGGTGGCAATGATTTACCCAAGGTCATGCAGCAAGTCCAAGAGAAGGGCTTTGATAAACCTTTTTCTAAGTCCTTTGGAACAGATACTCAGGGACACGTCTAGCTACTTTTTTCTTTCTCCTTAACTGTCAGAGAAAATAGAGCTTATGTTTTACACATAACTAGGGAAAAATAAAATACTAAATAAAGAAAAAAAGAAAAACAAAAAGAAAGAAAGAAAATAGAGTTTCTGGGGGCAGAACCTCTGTCAGTCAGGGAGGCAGGCTCTTGGTTTAGGCCTAGTAGGACAGGGCTCCGCATCTGATAGTTGCTTCCCTCCTGTCCCCACAGGTCTGAGCTGAAATGATGAAGATGATGACTTTCTTCCAGACAGCTGTAGGTGACCAGACAAACCCCTCTATGCTTCCCCAATATGAGTCTGAACCCAGCCCCCCTGGCAGAAAGCCCTCTGCAGTGTCAGAGACTGAATCTGACACGACCTCCCTGGCCTCCTCTGAGGATCTCTCTCCCCATAAAGTGGGGAGCTCAACCCAATACAAGGAACAGGAGAAGAAGGAAAAGAAGAAAGGAATCAGAAAAGTGCTCGATGTGTTCACCAAAGGGATGAGAAGGAAGAGTCATTCAGGCCCCACCACTGAAGTGCCAGAGGTGGAGGTTAAGCCTGACATCCCACCCCCCACAGGTAGGTTGTAGAAAGAGGAATCCACCAAGGTGAGGTGGGGAAGGTTCAACTCAGTGCCCACGGACAGAAGATCTTTTAAATTAATTTAACCTGGGTTCTGATGAATTAAAGAGATATACAGGTGGGGGGAGGTGGTAGACCCTCTGTCCTCTCCAGAGCCACTGACAATAAAGGATGAGAGAGGGGAAGTAACTTGACCAAGGTCACATAGCAAAACCAATAAGAGTATCTTGGTGGGCCTTTCCCTAAGTTCTTTGTGACCAATATTCTCGGACCTACCTATCCTTATTTCTCCTCAACTGTCAGAGAAAGTAGGGGTTATTGAGGACAGAGCAACTGTGAGATTGACCTGGATTTGCCATTCAATCTGCATTACTGTATTATTTTGGGCAAGTCATGTAACCTTCATGGGCCTTGGTGTCCCTGCCAATAAATGAGAATAATAACCCTGTCTTGTCTCTCTCCCGCGCATGTGGTAGTACCTAGAGTTCTGGGCCTAGAGTCAGGAAGAACTGAATACAAATTCAGCCTCAGACACTTAAGAGTTGTGTGACCCTAAGCAAGTCACTTAACCTCTGTCTGCCTCAGTTTTCCCAACTGTAAAATAAGGGTAATAACAGCACCTACTTCCACAAGGTTGTTGTGAGGATCAAATGAGATAAGAATTGCAAAAAAAAGCCCAGGTCCTGGCATATAGTAGGCACTGTATCAGAGTCACCCAGAATCATCCTAATGAGGCAGCATGGTGAAGTGGAATGAATGCTGGATGTGGAGACACCTGGATTTGAATCTTACCTCAGACATGAGTTGTGTGGCTGTAGGAAAGTTATTTAAAATACCACGAGTCTCTGTTTCCTCATATGAAAAATGCTAATAGTGATACCTTTGTTACTTACCTCATAGGCTTTTGTGAGGCTCATTTTGCACATTTTAAAGCCCTGTGTAAATGTCGGCTATTACAAGAGGCAACATGGTAGAACCGCTAGAGTTCTGGACCTGGAGGTTGGAAGACCTGGATCTTCCAGACCTGGGTGTGTTCGAAGCCCACCTTTGGCACCTATAAGCTATGTGATCATGTGCAAGTCACTTACCCACTGTAAGCTTTAGTTTCCTCATCTGTAAAATGAGAGGATTGTACTAGATGGCCTCTGAGGTCCCTTCCAGATCTAAATCTATGGTCCTATGGTGATAACAGAAGAGATGGAGGGAAAGCCCTGTGAATAGCAGAGTGCCCTAAACTTGTGTGAAAAGTCTATTTCTGGACCTTGGGCCTTGGTGGACTCACACTGGCTTGAGGGGGCACCAACTTCATGAGTTCTGGGAGCCACTTTGGGAGGTCTTTTTTCATGCTTTACTAAACTAAAGCTCAGACTTCCTGACCTTCCTTGGTCCCTAGGTTCAGGGGTCTGCCATCCCTGAGCCCTCATGACCTTTCCTTTCTCTTGACTCTGCCTCAATTTTGAGGTGGGTCCTTTTCTGGGTGCTGTTTCCTCCTTCCCCAACCTGTCTTAGCCCAGTTGGGCTTATTTATGAGGTCACTGAAAATATACAAATATATATATTCAGAAATAACATTGAAGTCTAAGTCATTAGATATGCATAAACCTTCCCAGCTCCAAACTGAAGAGCCCTTAAATTTTCTAAGGATATCCCCCCAAGAGGCCCACAGGCCTCTTTTGGACAGAAGCATCACAATGAGGTGTCAATTACCCTTGACTCTAGAAAAGAATGGTGGGCATCTTCCCTACAAAGTCTCTGGGCTCACTGGATCCCATTAACTGGTCTATTCTTCACATCACAGGCTCACTCTTAGCCAATCAGAAAGCCTCCTGAAGGTCTGGTGGGCTTGGGGTATCATTTCTTCCATGATGGAAGATGTGGGGGGAGAAAAAGTAGACCTAGATCTGTCATTTCACTGGTATAGGAAACTCTCAGTAAGGAAATTTCCTTTATCAATGGGGATGGGGCACCTTGTCAGTGATTCCTAGTCTTATCAAACTAAGGCATTGGGAGGTTAAGTCACTTGTCCAGGGTCTCCTAGCCAGTATATATCAGAGGTAGGCCTTGAACGTGGGTTTTCACGACTTCATGGGCAGCCACAAATTATTTCTCCTTGTACTCCTTATATGTAGCTCCTTCCATAGTGTTTCAAAATCTTTAGCTAATGATGATATAAGAATAGCCTTTTAAAAAACCAGTTTTATAAAGTACCTACTCACAACAACCTTATAAGGCAAGTATTGTTATCTCCTTTTTTGAGAGGAAGAAACTGATGGCCAAAGAATGCCAATGATTTTTTCAAGGTCACATAGGAAATGTCAGAATTAGGACTCAAATCTCAGTTTTCTGACTAGAGCCAACAAGCATCATGCTGCCACCTTCCCTTCCAATCAAGAAGGGAAAAAACCCAAGGAAACATCAAGCAGGCAGTATAGTAAAGTAGGAGGAATACTAAATTTGAAGCCAGGGGACCTGGGTTCCAATTCCAGCTTTGCTACCTATTGACTAACTGATCTTGGATAAATCACACTTCCCAAGGGGTCCGACAGTTTTAAACCCTATGATCTGAATAACCCCCTTGAATGAATGTTTCCCCCCCAGAGGATGTAAGAACAACTCCTTTATCAGCACCCATAAGGAATCCCAGGCCTGACTAACTCCCTCTTTCCTCCTGGGGACAGTGGAGGAGCTCTACTCAGCACTGGAAAAGGGGCAGCTGGAGATGGCGCCTCACCTCCTGATGCTGGAGCAGGGATTGGTCCAGGACACAACTGAGAAGAATGAGGAGGAACTGATCCGCCAGCAAAGCAAGGTGGAAGCCCTCTATACTCTGCTGCGATCAGCCGTGCTGCTCGTGGTTTGCCGGCCTCTGGAGAATGAGCCTGGGCTGCTGCTCCAGGCCCTGAATGTCATCCTGGAGCAGGAGCAGGAGGACCAAAGAGTGGCGGCCGAGGCAAGGGGACCCTCAGTTCTGGCAACCACCCGGCCCCGGCATTGGCTCGAGCTATGGCAAGAAGGTGTGAAGCGCTCTGTGGAGGAGCGCATGACTCGGTGCCCCTCCAACACCCCTGATGGACCTAGGCCAGAAGGCGTGGAGGCCAGCTCAGAGGCTGCCCAGAGCTTCCTGCACATGGGCAAGACAATGAAGGAAGACCTCGTGGCTGTGGCCCAGCGCCTCCAGCCCCTCTACCCAGCTGAGTTCAATGTGTTCGCCACCTATGCCCAGTACTACCATGACTACTTCTCAGCCCAGCTCACCTCCATGGCTCAGTTTGAGCTTAATGAACAGGATACCTCCCTCCTGCTTCTCTGGGTGCAGAACCTCTACCCAAAGTAAGTGAAGACCCCAGAATGTGGACATGTGTATCTGTCTGTCTGTCTGTTGTCCTAGAAAGAGCTCTAGATTTAGAGCCAGAGGGTCTGGGTTCAAATCTCAACTCTGCTATGTACCGGAACCTCTGTGATCTTAGACAAGTCATTTCCCCAGCCTCAGATTGTCTGTAACGTGAGTGAGCTGCAATCTCATAATCCCCAATAGCTCTTCCAGTCCTGATGTTCTATTATCTGGTTTTCACACAAGGAAGTTAAATCCCATGTTTCTAAGGTTTCGTCTGGAACTGAAACTCAATGACCACATCACCTAAGACTATACCCTGACTCAGGGCTTGTCTTTCTCCCTCTGAACCAAGTAGATGAGTCTAATTCACTCCAGAAGGTGTTTATTACTCACATACTATGTACAGATGTTCTGAGACCCATTTATCCCTCTGTTAGACCAGTGCTGTCAAACTCAATAGAGAGGATGCCTCCGGGCAGCGTATTAATTTTAAAAACCACAAATGAATTATTACCTATGCTGTATTGTATTTTTACTTATTTTATTAAACATTTCCCAATTAAATTTTAATCTTGTTCTAGCAGCTCTCAGGGAATTTGGGCTTGTGAGGTATTAGACAGTTAACG
Source organism: Pseudochirops cupreus (assembly GCA_028627135.1). NCBI lineage: Eukaryota > Metazoa > Chordata > Mammalia > Diprotodontia > Pseudocheiridae > Pseudochirops > Pseudochirops cupreus. Next base: position 335,815,114 of record CM053581.1, on the reverse strand, counting down.
TTCTTTATGAAAGTCCAATCTAGCTAAGTTCAGTGCAGTGGAATTTTTTTGTCCTCAGTGACTCCCTTAGAGTTGCTGAGAGAACAGAGAAAGGAGTACAACCAATTTTAGTGGAGGGACTCCCATAACAATGAAATTACCAATCTGTGAAGTATGTACAAAGGCTTTGGCTTACATCCATGCTGGGGATGGGACCTGCCCAGCAGGAATTTACCTAATCTAGTAGGGGAAGTGATAGCTAGAGGCGGTATAGTGTGACAGTCCTCTCATCTGTAAAAATGAGGAAATTGGACTAGATCCCCAAGGCTTTAAATCCTATGTCTGGTGGGCATTTAGTGTTGCAGCCCTTCCCCTTCTTCTTCCTCCCAGTTAAGGTCAGTTTCTTTGGAACCACAGACCTACAGAAGGTAGAACTATGAAAAGCTTAAAATTTGGAATTCCAAGACGAGGGGACATAGAGCTCCAGAGGGTTCACAGACTGTACTTAGGTCATAGAGTTGTTACTTAGAGCAGAGTACCAAAGAAAATGCACAAACTGGAAGACCATCTAGCCCCATCTCATTCTTTCTTCCTTCTTTCCTTCCTTCCTTCTCTCCTACCTTCCTTCCTTCTTCTCTCTCTCTCTCTCTTTCTGTGTCTGTCTGTCTCTCTCCCTCTCCCTCTCTCATATGTATATGTATTATTATATACGTAGTATATTTCATACACAGATTATAATCATACATGTGTATCACACTGATCTGGCAACAGCGCTCAGAGTAGAACCCAGGTCCACTAGTTTCCAGTTCATCCCATTGGAAAGAAAGGTGGGGCTACTGGGTTCATTCCTTCTGGGAACCAGAGACCTGGCTATAGGTCAGGCTGGAGCAACTCTGGTTTTCCTTAATGATTAGGAACCTTCTACCCTGAACAGTGGTAACTGATGATCCTTGTTTTATATAGTCTGCGTGTCTCCCATAATTCCATCCTATTCAACATGTGTTCTATTCCCTCTCAGCCTTTCTTCCTCCTTGACCTCTTAGTGAGGGGTTAGTCTTCCTCTCCCATTCAGGGTTGGTGGTCAGCATGGAAGAAGAGGGGACAGCTGACTGGTACATTGGATAGAGTGTTAGGCCTGAAATACAGAAGATTCACCTTCCTGAGTTCAAACCTAGCCTCAAACTAAATGTGTGACCCTGGGCAAGTCATATAACCCTGTTAGCCTCAGTTTCTTCATCTATAAAATGAGTTGGAGAAGAAAACGACAAACCACTCTGGTATCTCTGCCAAGAAAACCCCAAGTGAGGTCATGAAGAGTTGGACATAACTGGAAACAACTGAACAATAACAAAATGGAGAAAGAGGCCCAGAGAGTGAGGTGGTAGGAAGTGATCTGACTTGAAATCCCAGTTGTTCTATTAACGTGCTGTGTGACCTGGACAAGTCCTTTCCCCAAATCTGATCCTCAGCTTCCTCCTCCATAAAATAAAGAGCTGGACTAATTGGTCTCTAAAGTCCTATTCAACTCAAAAATATTAAATGGAAACTCTGGCCTTTGTCACTGGAACCTTTAGGAGGTCTGGTGCTAGCTGTGGGGGTCACCTACTTTGTACAGAAATTAGAACCTCAGGCTAAAATAGGGAGGAGGATGGAATGTATTCCAGACAGCTGTGTTTACTCTCAAGAACCCTCTAACACCTCTTGGGAAGATAACCAACTCCTCCATTCACAGAGCTCTGATAAACATTATCTCCCACGTTCTGATGAATGCTTAGTATCAGCCCTGGGCTCAGGGAACCCTTTGATCCTCACACCAGCACCGGGAGGGAGGTTCAGCGCCGGGCTGATGTTTTCCCCTCTGGGACAGAAGAGGAAGCAAAGATTCAGAGGGGAAGTGATTTACTCAGGGTCACACAACAAGGCAGGAGCAGAGCCAGGATGAGAACTCAGGTCTCCTGACTGCAGCAGACAGTGGCTATTCACTTCCTCCTCAAGGCTATGCCTTGACCGAGAGCCAAAAACCCTCCTGGCAAGCATGAGGAGAGTTAGTGGCTCTGGACAACACAGCAGCTTGACGTCCTGGACAAGATCTTAGATGGCAAGCTGGAAAGGGATCTTTTGTTGTTGTTGTTCAACTGTTTTTCAGTCTTGTCTGACTCCTTGTGACCCCTTTTGGGGTTGTTGGTTTGGGGGGAGGTTTTTTGTTGTTTTTTCATCAAGGATAATGGAGTGGTTGACCATTTGCTTCTCCAACTCATTTAACAGATGAGGAAACTGAGGCAAACAGGGTAAGTGACTTGCCCAGAGTCACACAGCTAGTCAGTGTCTGAAGCCAGATTTGAACTCAGGAAGATGAGTCTTCCTGACTCCAGGCTCAGCACTCTGTGCACTATGGTGCCACCTAGTTGCCTTTGGGATCTTGGAGACCCTCTAGGTCAATCCTGTCACTTCATGAGGATACAAATGCCCAGAGAAATTAAGTCACTCACCCAAGGTTGCACAAGTAGGAAGAGAGGGGATTTGAACCCAGGCCCTCTGCTCCCAAGTCCAGCATTGCTCCTACTACTCATCCCTCCCAACCTCCCATCACCACCCCATAATGTGGATGGGAGGAGTGTTTGGTACTGGGGAATTTGACTTTCAAATTTCATGTAATTTAAGTAAATGCAAATAAAGAACAGGTTCTTAGGTGTTCAGCTCTCACTTTTGGTAGACAGAGCCCTGGGTCCTAACCCTCAGTTTTACCAACACTTTACCACCTATGCAACTCTTTCCCCCCTCCTCCCAGGCCTCAGTCTCTTCATCTGTAAAACAATGGTGTTAGAGGAGATGACCTCTAACATCTTTCAGCTCTGAGCTTCCAGGTTTATGATCCACACTCACGTCCTCCACTTTTGAGGTGTCGGAGGATCCATCACTTTATGGAAGAAGTAGCCCAGATAGATCACTAGCTGGCTGCAGTTTCCCCACTACTCCAACTTAACAAGGTTACAAGGACCTGGAAACAATAGGGGTTTGGGCACAGGAGGGAGTGGAGTGGGCAAGGAGAGAGATGGAGATGAAGAAGAAGTATGTAAGGGGGAGGATGTCAGGAAAAGAAGGATCAGTTTGGCTGAGACCCAGGCATGCCTGGTCTCTGACGCTATAGCCTCTGGGATTCCAGCCCAAGTGCTGTCCCTGACATTTTTACCAAGGTACCCCTGGGACTCTAAAGACAGCTACTCCTGCCAGCTTTCCGGAAAGCTGGTGGAACCTGGGCTGGGAGGGGAAGAGAGGAGAGACTGATAATTTGGAACACTAGACCCACTCCACCCCCAAACGGGGCCAAAAAGCATCCTGCACTGGCTGCAGTTACAATCTGCCCCTAGATAGGAGGAATTAATGATCGACAGGGGCAGGCCTAAATGCCTCCTGGGATGGGAGTGGGGGAAGGGACCGTTCCCATCATTATTAGTCTTGGCTACCTGGCTTCTCTGTTTTCCTTAAGGACCAAGCAGCTGCATGCTCCCAGATCTCTCTACACCCTGAGCTGAGTTTGGGGCCTGAGATCAGGTAACCCAGGGCTCTAAAGGATAGAGCTGAGTCCTCTGTGTGTCAGAAGCCCAGATTCTAGCTTTAGCCCTGCTGCTCTGCTCATCCACCACATGACCTTGGGCAGCTGAGTTTCCTGTTTTCCAATCTGTAAAATAGGGATCTTAATCCTGGCCTGACATGCCTCATGAGAATTAAAAAATGATAATGGAGAAGAAATCTCTCTGGAGAACTAAAGAAACAGCACAGAAGAGTGGGGACAGTGTGGGAATGGGTCAGGAAGCTTGAATTCAAATGACGCTTCCAGCACTTACTAACTGTGACTGTGGAAGCAAGTCAGTTAACCTCATTGAACTTCAAGGTACTTCATCTGTAAAATGGGTGTGATATTCACAAAGTAATTGTGAGGAAAGTACTTTACAAACCTTAGAGGAGGGTCATAGAAAGAAATTGTATTCTGTGAATACCTGAGCTACTTGAGGGCCAGGTCTAAGGATATTTTTTCTCTGTCTCTTCTGAACCACGAGGAAAGTCTTTCCTAAAACTTACGGGCCGCATAAACAGGAGCTGTTGTTCATACTGATTTCTCCCTCCTCTGAGCTCCCTGGTCCTTGGTCACACCGGGTCTCATCTTGGTCTCTAACCTGTCTAGTTGTAGGCCATCTCCTGAGCCAGACTGGGCTCTCTAAGGGCGGGACCCAGGCAGCTAGATGGCACAGAGAGCCTGGAATTAGGAAGCCCTGAATTCAGATCTGGCCTCAGACACTTACTGGCTGTGTGACTTTGGGCGAGTCATTTAAACCTCTACCTCAGGTTACTTATATGTAGAATGGGGATAATACTTCCCAGTGTTGTTGTGAGGATCAAATAAATATTTGTAAAGCATTTAGCACAGCTGCAGGTATATAGTGTCCCCTTCATAAATGCTTTTTTCCCTCCCTGCACCCACCCTTCTCTTCTGTCCCCCTTAGACTATGAGTTTCCGTAAGGGGTAGGGCCTGGGTCTGCTCTTCTCCCACTCTCCCATATTCTGCCCTACTCAGACCTCATCCAGACTATTGTGTTTAGTTCTGGGTATCACATTTTAGAAAGAACGTTGAATGTAAGCTAGGAGCTGTCCAAGGAGGGGCCCTACAATGATGAAGGGTTTCAAGTCTATGCCATAATGGGAGTTTGCAGGATGACACTGAGATATTTACCTGGAGAAAGACTCTGGTTATATGATCACTGCCCTGAAGTACTTAAAAGGCTGTCTTCTGGAAGGCCTCAGAGGACAGAACCATGAGCAATGGATAGAAATTTAAAAGATACGCATTTAGACTTTGCTATCAGGAAATTCTTCCTAATCCTTACAGCCGTCCCAACGTGGAATGGGATGCTTGGGGAGGTAACAGACACCTTCTAACTTCAGACAAAAACTCATCATCACTTGTCTCGTGTTGTAATGGGACTCTTTTGGGGGTATGGGTGGGACAAGATGGCTACTGAGATCCCTTCCAATTCTGAGATTCCATGATCTTATGATCTCCCTAAGTACAAGGTTTGGATCTCTTCTTCTTTTGAGACCATCCACAAGGCAGGAGCCCCATGATCAGTTCTGTATTGAGGGGATGGGAGGGAGGTATCCCAGCCTTGGAAGACTTCTTTGCTCACAGGTCCTTCATTTCTGGGTTTCTCCTTGATTTTGCTTTCAGTGAAATCATCAATAATCCAAAACTATCAGAGGAGCTTCAAGCAGTTGGTTTGGGGAGCCTCCTTTCACCCAAAGAAATCTGCAGACTGGAAGCCAGCTACCTATCTAATGAGATGGTAAGAGTGGTGCTGTCTGATGTGCTCTGGTCCCTCTCTCTCACCATCCTTCACACCTATCTCTCTTCTCTCTGTCCTCTCATCCCAGCCTAGTTTGGGACAGGAATTGGAGAGGCTGGTACCTGACTTCCTAATCTTAGCCCACTGGCAAAGAGGGAACAATTAACTGGCTTTAATTCACGAAGAGATGCTCCCAAACTATTTCCTCCAGTCCCAACTGGGAAAGAACTATGAGGGGAGAGAGTGGACACAGAGAAAAAAAATTGGAGGAAAGGAAAGAGTAAGAGATGAGGAGACAGAAGGAAAGAGAAAACAGGAAAGAAAAGAGAATTGAGGGAGGAAAGGAAAAATGGAAATCAGGAGAAATTAAGGCAAAGAAGCTCATTACATTTCTCAGAGTACTTTGACTCACTCCTTTGCTCCTTTCACATTCTGTCTTGTACCATACTTATTGACATATTGCATATTGACGCATATTGCCTATGTGATACTTGGCCAGTCAACTAACCTCTGAACACCTGAGGTTACTCTTTCATACTAAAAAAGATGGTGACCAAGTTTGGTCACCAGGAAGTTCCCTACACCGGTGAAATCACAAGGCTAGTCTTAACTCCTTGCCCCTTATTAGACTGTACTTCCCTTGAGGACAGGGACTGTGCCATTTTTCATCTTTGTGTGCTAGCATGGAGCACAGGATATTTTATATATTAGACCTTTAGTATGTTTTTAAAATCTGAATTTCCAATTCCCTTTCTCAAAAGAGAAATACAAGGGAAAAACTGGGAAAAGGATAGAGACACAGAGAATTCTCTGTCTTTGGGGAGAAAAAATTAAATAAATGAGAGAAATAGACAGAAATGGAAAGATAAAGGGAAGGGGAATGGAGAGAAGAAAGAAGGGGTAGGATGTGGGGATTAAGAGGGCAATGGAAAGAAGGGAGAGGAGAGAAAAACAAAAAAGGAAGGGGGATCTAGGGAGACAGAAACAAAGGAAAGAAAAAGAGAAGAGAGAGAAGCAGGGAGATGAGAGAGAGAAAACTGGAGATAGGTAGAGGAAACAAATATATAGTGAGGAAGGATAGGGACAGGGACAGGTAGGTGGCTCAGTGGATAGAGTACCAATCTTAGAGTCAGGAGGACCAGAGTTCAAGTTTCACCTCAGATGCTTACTGGCTGTGTGACCCTGGGCAAGTGATGAGAGAGAGAGGAAGAGAGAGAGAAAGAGAGAGAGAGAGGGGGGGGGGAGAGAGAGAGAGAGAATGAGAGGAAGAGAGAGAGAATGAGAGAGAGGAAGAGAGAGAGAATGAGAGAGAGAGAGAGAGAATGAGAGAGAGGAAGAGAGAGAGAATGAGAGAGAGAGAGAGAATGAGAGGAAGAGAGAGAGAATGAGAGAGAGGAAGAGAGAGATAATGAGAGAGAGAGAGAGAGAGAGAGAGAATGAGAGAGAAAGAATGAGAGAGAGAGAGAATGAGAGAGAGAAAGAGAGAGAGAGAGACAGAGAGAGAGAGGGTAGGAGCTGGATACATAGACGGAGAGAGCCTTTGAATGTATGTCATCAAATGTTAGTGTGAGTTCCTGTCCTGGCTCTCTGAAAGGTAGATCTAGAAGTCTTGGTGTGATTTTGGGCTAGAAACCAGTAAGGAGGTTGGAGGTTTGAAAGGAGGATGGGGGTAGGGGGTGGGGCAGAGGAGAGAGCCTGATCTGGGAATTTGGGTAGGGACAGTAAAGGGAGGGGTGTGGAGGGTCTTGGGGTTCATAGGCTGAGAGAAGGTCAATGGGAGGGGAGAGGAAGACTTATCGAGACCCACCCACCTCCCCTAGACTGAGAGTCTGGAGCCCTGGGTTAGAGTCCCGCCTATGCCGCTAACTTTTTGTGTGACCTTGAGCACATCCCTTCCCCTCCCTGAGCTGTGGTTACGCCATCTGTAAAATAAGAGTAATGAGCCCTGCGTCGGGTGGGCTTAGAAGTTGGAGCTGGGGATGTAGAAAACAGTCAAAGTACTGAAAAGGACTTACAAAGTTTCAGTGACTCACAAATGTGTGGAGATATTTTTATTTTTCATTATTAGTTGTGATGTCAGTCAGGCAGACCAAATGCTTTCCTGTCTGTACACAGGCTTCCTTCTCAAGAAGGCACCAGACAATTCCCACAGGGGACAGAGACCTCCCAGCAGAATATAAGCCAAACGAGTCAGTGCCAAGAAAGGGACACCTTCCTACCCAACCCTCTGGGCCCTCACCCCCCCCAAAAAATGGACCTCTAAATAAATATATATATTATATATACATATTATATAATATATATACATATATGTGTGTGTGTGTATATATATATATATGTGTGTATATATATATATGAGAAGAAAAGTGACTTCCCTAAGATCCCACACATAAGTTGGGGAGGCAGTAAGTAGTAGTTAGCAGTCAGTGAGCCTCAGAGCTAGGAACTGAGTCCTACAGCTCTAACTCCAAATCCAGCATTTTTCTTCTTTCACCATAAAGACTCAGGGATGGCCATGAGTGGCAATAACAGTAGCAACAACAACCGCTCACTTGACCACAGCGCCACGCCTCCAACCACTGTCCCTGCAAAAGCCCTGCTAGGGCGGTGATTTAGCGGCTGGTGTTTGACAAAGGATGCCCTTGAGGCTCAGGGGGAATCATAGGGTTATAGAAGGTTAGAGTCAGAAAGGACTTCAGAGATCATTTAGCCCAACCCCCTCATTGTGCAGATGAAGAAACCAAGGGCCAGAGAAGGCAAGAGACTTTCTCCAGGTCAGGTCTTCCAACTCCCAAGGCATCCAGTATGCTTTCCTCCATTATTCCCCAGCCTACTGCACTCTCAGGGCCAATATGGGGGGGGGGGGGGGGATAGCCAACATCCCCTTGTCCTTAGGCAGGACCTAATACCAGCAAGTTCCCAAGATCACCTGGGTCCCTCCCCCTGTTACCTAGGCAAACGTCCAGGAGCTGATGATGCGGGGCCTGGAGCTAGAAGTGAAGAGATGGTCAGAGGATAAGGAGCCCATAAATCTAGAAGGACACTTCCACAGTGAGCTCCCAATTGACATCATCCAGGTACTGCAACAACCTTTCTGTCCCCTTCCTCTCCCCACTTTCCTCACAACACAGGGGCATAACACGTGTATATGAAACATAAATCCATGTATGTCCAAGCACTATGGCTTTGGCCCGCCAAAGTACAGACATATTTCTTTTTTTTCCTTTTTGGAGGGGGTAAGGCAGGGGTTAAGTGACTTGCCCAAGGTCACATGGCTAGTAAGTGTTAAGCGTCTGATGACAAATTTGAACTCAGGTCCTCTTGACTCCAGGGTCAGTGCTCTATTCACTGTGCCACCTAGCTGCCCCTGACATATTTCTTTTTAAAAATTTCTTACATAATATCTTCTTTTTCCCCAATTACACGTTAAAACAATTTTTAAAGCATTTTTAATAAAGTTTTGAGTTCCAAATTTTATCCTTTCCTCTCCTTCCCCTGAGATGGCAAGCAACACAGAGACATATTTCACATTCAAGTATCCATCCATGTGCATGCTCAGTACCTGGCTATGCAGCCCTGACTGTCAAAAGCAAAGTGTGTGTGAGAATATGCACATGAGAAGGTCTAGATCTACTGTGGCCCTTCTCCAACACCTTCACACATACCTGGATGCGCCTGTACTTATATATGTCTGGTACATGGCACACTGGCCCCAATGGCCGGGGCAGCTCACTCCTAACACACACTCATCTTACATGCGATCTTTATCCATGTACACATTCTCAGGTAACATAGTGTCTGGACTCCTAGTTCTCATTTTACTCCTTGCTCCATCCCTCACCTCCCCCCACATCCCACCCCCAAAACCCTCAAACATGCTGTCAAACTTATAGTGGCCAGAGAGCTAGCTTTGAAGTCAGAAGACCCAAGTTCTAAATCTGTCTCTGCTATTTAGTTACTGGCTGACTGAGCAACTATATCCTTCCCTTCTCTGGGACTCATTCTTCCCCTGTAAAATAAAGGGGCCAAACTTAGAGGGTCCCTAAGGTCCCTCCTAACTCTAAATCCTATGATTTTTAAAAATATATGCTCCCATATTCTCTTCCCCCAACACAAATAAATGCTTACTCTTCCACTCATCAATTAGTAAACATTGGTTAATTGCGTACACCCTCCGTGTATACATGTATTTGCACATACCCATTTGCGCACACATATATTCATATATTGATATTCCTTTGAGCAGGAAGAAATGGGGCTTTGGAGTTAAGCTATACTACAGCCTTCAGACCTGCTTTCCCATCCAACCCAGGCAGCCTTTGCTCTTATCTCATAGTCCCAATAGCCTTCCCTCTCCCCAAGTGGCAAGGCCAGGATGCATTCCCATAACCTTCTATCCCTGCTAGCCAGAGGCCCAGAAGCAAAGCCCTCTTTCTAGATCTGCTCTGCTCTGGGTCTGTACTCCCAACCCTTTCTCCTCCTAACCACCTGCTTCTCTCATAGATTCTCTCTGGGGCACAACTCAAGGCTGAGAACATCACAGTGGCCCTGGCTAAACAAATGAAACCACTGCTGATGGCTAAGCTCTCAACCTTCCTGAAAAGGTATGTCCCTTCAGGGGTAGAGCACTGGGGGTCATGGGGTTGGTCTCACCCCCCTCTCTGCTCAATCTGTGGGGGTGCAGGGGCAAGGAGAAGGACTCAGGGCCTGGATCCCTACAATCCTGAAATTCTAGCCTTTACCAGTCATTAGCTTTGTAATTTGGGGACCAGTTTCTTTCCCAACTCTGGTCTCCAGATTCCCCATCTCTAAGATTAGGGTATCAAACCCACAGCTACCAGCGAGCCTTTGCAGACTTCACGGAGAAAAGCAAACAGAAGCATTACAGAGCCACCATTATGGCCAACATCAACAACTGCCTGGCTTTCAGGTAAGCCCGAGGAATAGGAGGGTGGACCACTTCAGGGGAGTTGTCAATATGTCACTGAAGCAGTCTTTCCTGAGCTCTCTCCTACTGATCCGCCCCATGTGCTCAGCCCTGTGCTTGGTTCAGATGTCCGGAAGTGAAGAGGAGGAGCAGGCTAGGGTCTCAGGGAGTTTCCTGTTTCATTGGAGAAGGGCAAAAAATATAGAGGACACAATTTCAGCACTGGACAGGATCTCAGATGCCATCCAGTTCAACTCCCTCATTTTACAGAAGAGAAAATTGAGTCTCAGGGAGATGCGACTTATCTAAAGTCACATAGTGGCAGAGTGAGTACCAGAGCCCTGTGTAAGGTTGAGGTGATCAGCTGATCAAAATACATTTAGTAAGAGCCTACTACATGCCAGGCACCATGCTAATCCCTGTCCTCAAGGAATTTACAATCACTTGGGATGTAGAAATCCCTAAAGCTACTAAGTGTAGTATGGAAGAGAATTCAGAGATCACTTAAGTATCTATCTGAGCATCACAAAATACACAAAGGGAAGAGGCCATATAAACGGGGATTCAAATGTTAAGCAAGTTTTAGTATGCATAATAAAATCCACCAAGGGGTGATTAGCAAGGCAAAGGGTTCAACCAGAAAGCTCATCTCACTAGTTATCAGAGAATCCATTTCTGTCTTTTTCTGATGGAGAAAGAGGGGGGTCAGTATGGACTGAATTAGTCAGGGAAGCCTCTCTGAAAGAAGCGATTTGAGTTGGCCCTTGAAGAATGAGAATGGGCATTTTGAGAGAGGGAAATTAGAGGAAGACCAGTGTAAATAAAGACATAGGACATTTGCTGGTGAGCTCACCCTGGCCTGACCAAAGAGTTTACATAAAGAGAGCAAAGGAAAATGAGTCTGGAAACACAGGCTGGGGTGAGATCATGGACAGATACCAGGATAAGACTCTTGGACTTCAGTTCCCCTGGGAAGCTTGGTTCTCAGCTTCTCAGAAAAGCCTCTCTTTCTGTGGGCTTATAAGAATTACAGTGCAGTTAAAAAAATAAAACCCAAAACACTGAACTTGACAGAAGACCAGAGTTTTGAGTACTGATTGCCACTGCCTGACTCTCAGTGTGATCTTGGTCAAATCTCTTTCCTGTTCTGGGTCTCCTTTACCTCCTTTACAAAGTAAGAAATACAATGTTCCAAGATCTATGGTCTTTTAGAGTAACTTACTATATATTTACAAGAAATAGCAAGTTGTACATATTAGATTTGCAATTTCATGTACAATCATCTTTTCTATTATACTGTTATGGAAATTCTTGCTTTATACTATAAATTAAAAATAAAATAAAACTTTAAAAAGATTAGCATCAGAAATAAAGATAAAATCAGAGGGTTAGCTTAATCAGGGGTTTCAGTATGGTCTGTTCTGGGCTTGGGTCAGTAACTAAAGCAGCCTCTCCCTCCTCTTTTCAGGACCTACATTGACAAGGATTCAAAGGCTATGGAGAAAGAGCTCTCCAGCTACATCTTCCACCCCTTGCATGAAATCGAAATGAGTGGTTTCAACATTCTTCTCCAAGACCTATTCCAGGCACTGAGGGTAATAGAACTTGTAGCTTGGAGGAGGAGGGGATAAGGCAGGAGCAGAACTGGGGAGGGGGGCGGTCAGGTGCCCTGAGGTGTGCTTGTCTTTCTCTAAGAAGACACAAACTAAGACCAGACAGAGCCAGGAGGTTGGGAAAATCCTGCCTGACTTGAGGCTGTTTCCAGCTCAGCCTTCTCCTTCCCAGTCCCCAGACTTCCCCATGTTGCCACATTCCCAGAGTTTGTATTTCCTGTGCTCCCCTGCAGTGCCCCACCCCTCACCCACCTCCAGGGCTGCTGTGCCCAGACCCAGATACATTCTATATATCTTTGTTTCTGAGAAATGCTGAAAATTCTACACACACACCCCAAATAATGTTTGCTTTAAAACGTGTCCCGGGACGGGCAGAAGCCTGCACTGGATAATGAAAGGTCAGTTCAGAGCAATAGTTCTCACATTTTTTGGTCTCAGGACGGACTCCCTTTATGGAGGACTCCTTCCCCTCAAAGAGTTTTTGCTTATGTGGGTCGTAACTATCGATATTTTGTTGTTCAGTCATTTTTCAGTCCTTTCTGACTTCTGTGACTCCTTTTTCAGAAGTTTTCTTGGCACAGATATTGAAGTGATTTGCCATTTCCTTCTCTAGCTTATTTTATAGGTGAGGAAACTGAGGCAAACAGGGTTAAGTGACTTTCCCAGGGTCACACAGCTAGTACGTGTCTGAGGCCAGATTTGAACTTAGGTCTTCCTGACTTCAGGCCTGACACTCTACTGCGCCAACTAGCTGCCCCTCTATCGATATTTGCCATCTTAGAAATTACGAAGTCTTAGTATTACTCTGAAAATGTTTTTGATCTTGATGATATCTGAAAGGGTCTCAGGGACCACCAGGGCTCCTTTGGATCACATTCAGAGAAACACTGGTTTAAAAACGCATCTCCTACAGCTGTTCCAGGGATGGCTAGAGGTCCCTGAACTCTGAGTCTTAGCACCTTCATTCTCCCAAAGAGGGAGCTGCAGTCTTCCTGGAGAAGATGTCTCCCTAATCTCTGCCACACAAAGCATAAGAGCTTCTTGCCCTGTGCTTGAAGTTTCTGTGATGGAGTCAGGGCGGAAGGAGAGAGGCATGAGGGTGGGGGAAGGTGAAGAGGGAAGGACTGAAAATCTTGTTCCTCCAGATTGTGATCGGAATGTGAACCTGGAAATGAAGGTCACATACTAACTGATTGACAGCCCCCATCCACTCCTCAACAGCCATATCTGTGGGCTATGTGCATGTGTGTGTTCATTCTGGGGGGAAGCCAGGGGCTGTGCATCTTTAACCTAAACAAAATTATTCCTTCTCTAGCCTCTGTTCAAGAGGCTGACACAGACCCGCTGGGCCACACATGAGGAAACCATGGCAGAAATCATTGAGATCACCAGGGATTGTCTGCCAGAATTCAAGGCCCTAAGAAAACGGTACCAAGAGGTAAGAAGGATGTAGCTGGGCCAGGAAGCGTCATTTCAGCCCCTAGTAACAGGAAGCCTGCCTGACAATCCTACTCCACCCCTTCCCCACCTACACTCTGCCCATATGACCTGTGGGAACAGTCCATGTCCCTTGGGAGGAGGAAGGGATGAACCTCTCACCCTAAGAATCTCTGTAGTAACCCTTCTTCCCCAACACAAAACTGTCTCATCTTACAGGGAGGTAGGTTTGTTTGTTTTTTTTAGTTCAGTCTAATGATAATAGGTAGTATTTATATAGCTTTAAGGTTTTCAAAGCCCTTTAAAATTTTTATCATATTTTATCCTTACAATCCTTTTACAGATGGAGAAACTGAGGCGGCAGAGGTTATGTGACTTGCCCAGGGTCTTACAGCTAATAAGAGTCTAAGGCCATATTTGATCTCAGGTCTTCCTCACTTCGGGGCCAGTATTCTATTCACCTTGTGGCCTCTCACCTGATCTTTAATCTCAAGGAAAATATGCCCTAAAGTAAAATGAGTAACTTTCTACCCTTTTATGGTCAGATTAGATAATATAGAATCACAGAATCTCGCGGCATTTAGTCCAACCAATATCTGAGCATCATTCCAGACTTGCCCCTTCCTTCCTTCCTTTCTAGGCCCCTCAGCACTTCCTTCAACTCAGTGTCCCATATTCATGCACAGTCCCAGTCCCCAGACTTGCCGCCCTGTGCTGACTCAGCTGTTCTGTCCCCCCTGATTTCAGGACATCATGGAAGCTATCCACCTATACCTGGTGAAGGAATACATCATCCGGCTCAGCAAAAAGCGACTAGTGCTGAGGACGGCTGACCTCCAGCTAAACCTCTCCAGGCAGATCTCAATGGATGCCAAGAACATCCAGTGGTTCTGTGCCGAGAACGTAAGAGGGAAAAAAACCTTTCATAAAATGAAGGCAGACTCTGAAAAGTTTCAAAGGGGAAAATAGCAGGATTAAGTCATTTTCTGTGGGCCCTCAATGACCTAGTTAAGGGGTTGGTCTGGGGCCAGGGTGATTTGCCCCAAAGTGGAGTGGGAGCCTTAGGGCATAACTGGTCAGATTTTTTTCTCCTTCAGGGATCACCTGCAGCCTGGCTAGAACCAGCCCTCCCTACCCTGGCAGAAATCATTCGTCTCCAGGATACTAGCGCCATCAAGATTGAGGTGGCAACGTTCGCTAGTAGGTTCCCAGACTTCAGGTGAGCATAAGGGAAGAGGGAAGTTAAAACTCATCCCAGGTCTTGTACCCATTATACAGATGAGAAAATGGAGGGTCATAGATTTGACACTGGAAAAACTCTTACAGATCCTCTGGCTCAACCTTTCATACAGATTAAAAAAAAAAACCTAGGCTCAGTGACTCACAAAAGGTCACATAGATAATGTCGGAAGTGGAATCTGAACTCAGGTCACCTCTCTTATCTCAAACATTCCAGCTACCTTCTAAAATCCACCTTATCTTTTAAACTGCCTATTAAATGCCAAATGAAAAAGGGTTTAGGAGGAAAGAGGTGAAAATGACATTTTGACTTCCTTTTTCTCCAGTGTTGAAAATGCTTTTCATTGCTTCCAGTGCCTAGGATCTTAGCTCCATTCCATCCACCAATCCTTCCCACCAGAAATGTGATTTCCAAGGTCACAGAGTCAATCAGTGGCGTTAAGTGGGATCAGAAAAAGGCTCCTTGCAGAAGAGTTAGGATTTTCACTGGGACTTGAAGCCAGGGAATCTATGAAGTGGAGATGAGAAAAAAAAAGTATTCCAGACATGAGGACAGCCAACAGAAATGCATCAGATCTGGAGATGGAGTGATTTATTTGAGGAATAGTCTTGGGGCAGCTAGTGGAGTAGATAAAGCACCAGTCCTGAAGTCAGGAGGCCCTGAGTTCAAATGTGAACATTTACTATCAGTGTGACCCTGGACAAATCACTTAACCTCAATTACCTCCAAAAGGGAAAAAAAAAAAAAGCAAAAGGAATAGTCTCTGATGTCAAGAGCTCTTTCTTGGGGGTAGTTGCTCTTTGTTCCTGAGGGTACTGGGGTAGAGGCCAGGGAATAAGGAGCCTCTCTTTCCTTGGGAAGCTCAGTCTTAAAGAAAAAAACTAAGAAGTAGCACTTGCATAATAATCATAGACTTACTAACATTCGTGTACCGTTTTATACTTTTCAAAGGGGCCTTTGCTCCCATTATCTCATGTTCTCCCAAAGCTCTGAAAAAGTAAAGGGCAGGGATCTATTACTTCTCCCTTCTGAGTCATTTCCTGGCATTTCAGGCCCCTGATCCTCCAGTTTCAACTTAAGCCTCCCCAGGCTTCTTCCCCATTGCTCTACATCTCTTCCTGCCTTACTGTCCCTTCCTGTGACTCGCAGCAAGCTGTTCCCCAGCCTGGATGGCAAGTTTTCCATTATTGCCTCTTGCACATCTTCTCTCCTCCATGAAATCCACCCCTTCTTCCATCCCAAACCTCTCCAGCCAAATGTGACCTCTGCTCTCCAGCTTTTCACTGAACATTACCCAGACTGCCCTATTGCACTCACATCACCATCTTTTGTATCAGAGTTATCTGTGTATGAGTTCTTCCTCCAGGGCAGAGAGTGTGCCATTTCTCCCTTAGTATCTTCATGGATGAGCACAGAGCTTCTCAGATACCAGGTTCTTAAAGCAAGTATCTGGAATTGAATCAACTCTGTAGAGTGAAGGGGTTGAGTTGATAATCTCTAAAGCCTCTTTCAGCTCTGACAGCTTGTATTCTGATTTTTCTAAGGTTTCTTCCAATTCCAGCTTTCTGTGGCTCTCTTATTTCATCTTTCTTTAAAATGTGTGGGAAACTGCACTCCAGGATGCCTCTCTTGGGGACATGGACACACACACACACACACACACACACACACACACATACACACAACCTCTGAGGAAGGAGAGGTTCGGAATGGAAAAGGGGGTGGATTTCATGGAGAGGAAAAGGCTCTCAAGAGGCAATGATGTAAGACTTGTAGTCCAGGCTGAGCACTCCCTCTATGGGAAAGGGAGAAATTCATCACTGGGGGAAAGCTAAGGGAATCAAGAAATTTCCTACCCTCCAGGAGCTAGTGGGAAGGGGATAGGGTGGGATGGGAGTGGGGGGCAGTGTAGGGGGGGAAATCATAGAATTATAGCTTTAGAGCTAGAGATCATGGAGTGCAACCTTTCTCATGCTACCCATAAGGAGAGGATGCGCCATCTGCCTAGGGTCGTACAACTAGTAAGTATCTAAGGCAGGATTTGAACTGGGTCTTCATAACTACATCACAATACCTTTAAAGTGAGAGAGCCTGTGACGCATACTTCTTATTTATCTAATAACTATAGCAATGTAATGCTATATAATTAATAGCAATTAACTATAACGTAGCACTAATGCTATAGTTGCACTAAGACGATGTAACACGTTCCTAAGGCGAAGACAAAGTACGTGGGATGGGAGAAGGAGCCTTCAGCCAGGAGCCAGACAGCATGAATACTAGACTCCACTGTGTCACTGACTCCATGTGGCCCTGCCTACAGCATGGACAATTTATGGTTCTCTTTAAGTTCTAATTCAATAAACATTTATTAAGCTCCTACTGTATGAAGGGTAAGCTACGGAAAATACAAGACGGATTAATTAATCAACAAGCATTTATTAATCATCTATCAAGCACTGTGCTGGGCACTGGGGATACAAAATACAATGAGTGAAACAATCCCTTCCCTATCTTTTGGGAGGGACAGCAAGTATATATGCTAGTATATACAGAATATAGATTCAAAGTAAACATATGGCAATTTCAGCATCGAGGAAATAGCATCTGGGGGCACCCGGGAAGACCTGATATAGGAAGTCATGCTTGGGCTTTGAAGGAAGTTAGGGCTTCTGAAGGGGAGAGGGGAGGAGAGAGGTCTGATTGTAGAGATAAGATATAGTTCCTGCTGTAAGGGAGATCTGACATAGACTCTCCTCAAGGGAAAGATTAAAGGGTAGCAGTGGTGTAGTAGAAAATGAATTATGCCTGCCCTTGAATCCCAGCTGTACACTTAATTGTCTGTTCCCCTGTGGCTAGTACCTATCTCCCTGGGCCTCAGTTTTCTCATCTTATATAATAATGAGGTTGGGTGGATTAAATAACCTCCTAACTCTGATATCCTTTGATCGTAGGTTGGCAAGGTGAGGCTGAGGGACAGAAGGGAGAAGGACCCAAGGAGGCCCTTGGATGCCAAGCAGCATTCCCCTTATCTTGGTATTGTCTTTTCTTACAGCAAAGGACATTTGGGAGCCATCCTGACCATCAAGGGCAACCTGAGCAGCAGTGAAATCAAAAGCATAAAAAGCATCTTGGACGTTAGCACTTTGTTGACAGATTCCTCCAAGTCCTTATTTTCACTTATAAAGGTTGGTTAGCTTTTCACCATGACCTGGCCTGCCGGGCCTGGCCCTCTTGCTGCACCCGTGACCCTGACAACTCCACCCAGCCTCTTGCATGCTCATCGTCCCTTTCTCCCACCCTTCCTCGTGGTACAACAGACTCACAAGTGGGAGCTGGCTGGTGGCCCAGAAGCTAATCATGTGCCTGAAGGTTATGGAGACTGAGGCTCCCCTGGGTCTCTCCCCCACCCCACCAGGCCTTCCAGGAAAAAAAAAGCCAAGGCCAGATGGCCAAAACGTGGGGGAGAGAATTTCAGACCCTGCCCTCGTGACAAGGCAGGAGCCCAGGAGAGACTGAGATTCACTTCACCTCTCAAGGCTTCAGTCTCTCCTTTCATTAAATGAGAAGGTCAGACTAGAAGATCTCTAAGGCACCTCTCAGCCCTGATACTCTCTGTCTTTAAGTCACTTCTCATGTCTGGTCCTCAACTAAGATCTGTTCCGGCTCTGCTGTTCTGTGTTCTGTGACTCGAAGACTCGTTCCAGCTCTGACAGTCTGTGTTCTGAAGTTCCACCTCTGGTGTTCCTTCAGTTCTATGAGGCTAAGACCAAGACAGGAATGATGGCTTCCCCAAATTTCACAGTCAATGTCTCTGCTGAGCCGAGAATCCAGATTTCTTGCCACCCAGCCTCCAGTTTTTCCCCTACTCTACACAGTCAGAAGCCCAAAGTCAGGTGGGAAAGCTCGTAGGAGAAAGCTGCCCCTCTTCTACCCTGGCTGCTGTCCTTCCTGCCAGCCCCTTGTCTAAGGGCTCTCTCTGCTCCCCTGCTCCTCTCTCCAGGATCCTCCTCGTTTCCATTCAGTGGTTCACAGCAAGCTTGGCATGGACCAGGGCTGGACCAAGACCTTCTTGAGCCTGACTCTGATTCCTCCTCGCCTGGGAGCAGCTTGCTGAGTGCCAAAGGGCAGGATTGAAAATGGAAATCCTCGAGGTCCTATGCTGGGGGACCATGTCCGAGGAGCTCTTAGTGGAAAGGTCTAGCCTTTTCCCTCCAGATCTCTACCTGAACTCTTGGAGACCACACGTTTGTTCTCACTCCCTCCTGGAGCAGTGCCTTTTGGTACCGTCGTAGACACAAACGTGCACGCACTTGGACTGTAATTATCCCTTCTCTGTCCCTCCAGGAAGCCAGAAGTGTTGGCTCTGATAAGTGTCTCTAGACCAGGGCTCTCAGGACTCTCTCTCACTCTCCCCTGAAATCTCTTAGTGACCAGTATTGCCAGATCTGGAGCATGAACCCAGGGTTGCACTGTCTTCCTTTTGCCCCAGGGCCCCAGCCTAATGTAAATTGTGTATATTGTAGAGAACTTTTTATCTGTATGTCTTCACATCTGAGATTTGTACCTGAGTTTTTATAGTTTGATATTAAAAGTTCTGTTGAACAATCTCAGATGGACTGTCTTCAGTCTGTATCTCAATTCCATTTCTGCACCAGAGTAATAATAATTATTCCTATGTCTAGGATAACAAATTATTATTTGAAGAAATAATCTTTTAGAATTGTGTTATTTATAAAGCATTCAGCCTTCTGAGACACAAGACTATCTGTTTATAGATGAGGAGGAACCATGGCTCATATAAGTGGCCTGGCCCAAGGTCACACAGCTAAGTGGGAGGGCTCAGTTTCAAACTCAGATCATCAGACTCCAAGGCCAGTACACTTTTCAACTATACCACAGAGTCAGAGAACAGTAAGATGCTTAGAGATCTAAACCGCTCATTTTACAAATGTAATGTTTTGTATTATTTCACATCTATAATTGCTATCATATTGCTCTCCTTCTCAGTGGTTGGGGAACAACCTGAATGGGAGGAGAGAATTTGGCTCCCAAAATTTTTTTTAAAAAAAGACAAAGAATACTAAAGACAAATTATAAAATTTGCAAAATAAAATACAAATGAGGAAATAGAGTTAGAGAGGGGAAGTGGCTGAGGGTCATAGGATTTAGAAGTGAAACCGACCTTAGAGATCATCCAGTCAGATGTTTTACTTTGCAGAGTCCCAGAGAGAGGAAGGAACTTTGCAAGACCACAAGGAGAGACGGTTGAAAGAGGGGTTCAATCTTCCGACCCCCTGCATGAGGCTCTAACCATGACTCCCACACTACCTTGCCTGTTTGTACACACAGTATACTCAACTCTGACCACAGATCACCCTCCATATGCCTCCCTGTTGCTAGAAAGCTTCCCAGGCCTGAAGTGTGCGCAAGCTAGCCTCCAGACAGATATACAAAAACATAAACATTATCATCAAGCTGTCTGTCTCTAAGCCTGCAGCTGTCAAGCCTTGTTTTGCCCTTAGAAATCTAGATAAACAGCAGTCTAACGCACTCCCTGTCTCCGCCAGCAATCTCTCTCAGAATTCCCCAGAATTTTCTTGTTCTCCCTTCCTGTGTGGGGAAATGGAATCTTTAAGCAGAACCAGACCTTGGGACTAGGTCATGAATACTCACTCTCTCCCTAAGGTTCCCTTGTGAATAGGTTGTATATGTTGGTGAGAAAGTGGGCTCAGGACTCAGTCTGAAGTTGAGTCAGGATTCAAGCTGTGAATTGGGTCATGGCTCAGTCTGGAGTCAAGACAAGGGCTTGGTCTGGAAGTTGCGCCTGACCTCAGAGTGGGGTCTAGGTCGGGGTTCTGTTAGTGACTGGGCTCAGGAACTGGTCTCAATCCATGATCAGGGCCCAATTGGGGCTCAGTCTAGCACTGAGGTAAGGATTCAAACAATAAAGGACATTAGGGTTCAGAATTCAGGCTGTAGTCAAGACTGTGTCATAATCTGGGCCTAGGCTTTGTTCTAGGGCTCTGCCTGTGCCTGGAATCAGGAGTATACTTATACCAGCTACTAGGGTCAAATAAAGATTAACTATTCAACAAAAAACTCCTTAGAAAACTGGAAAGAGTCTGGCAGAAATTAGGTTTAGACAAACATCTACCATTTACAAAAATAAACTTCATATAGATAAATAATTTAGATACAAAAGGTCACATCACAAACAAATTAGCAAGTAAACAAGTAAGAAATTTCCTATAAGATCTATGGATAGGGAGAACGTGACCAAGCAAATGATAAGAGAAGATCACAGAAGATAAAACAGACAATTATGACTACATGCATAAAATTAAATTTTTGCGCAATGAGTACAGCTAAAATTAGATGGAAAACAGACCAGGAAAATAATTTACTAAGTTTCTCTGATAAAGGCCTCATTTCCAAGATATATAAGGAACTGATTCAAAGAATAAGATCCATTCCCCAATTCCTCAACTGATAAGTTCTCAAAGGATATAAAAAGGTAGTTTTTAAAGGATGAAACACAAACTAACGACATTCTCATGGGGGAAAAGTGCTCCAAATCAAAAATAATTAACTTTGAGGCTCTATCTCCCACTTATCAGATTGGCACAGATAAGAGGGAAAATGAAAAATATTGGGAGGGACTGTGAGAAAATCAGCCTATGAATGCACTGTGGATAAAGCAGTGAACTGATCTGGTTATTCTGAAAAGCATTTTGGAGGTGTGCTCCAAAAGCCACTAAATGGTGCATACCCTTTTTCACCGAGAGCAACACTTCTCCAAACGTGGTCCTTGGACCCCCGGAGGTTCCCAAAGAAACTTTCGAAGGTCAAAACTATTTTCATAGTAATACTAAGACATTATTCCTCTAGTAAAATACTCCTCCCTTTTCCAACTAAATAGCTTTGTGAAGCCAGATTCTTCAAACAAAACAACATTGCAACAGATGGAATGCAGAAGTAGATATGAGGATCCAGCTGTCTTTCATTAATCTAAACACTAAAGAGATTTTCAAAAATATGTAAAACATGACACTGACTAAGCTTTGAGGAAAAACATAGTTATTTTCATTAAAATATTTTATTTGTGTTAACATGTAATAGATTTAATTATTGTTATTTTAAATGAATTACTATTTTAAAACATTTATCAGTTTTAATTCCAAATACATTTAAAATCAATTGCTAACCCACATAAAGTTCTTTGGGGTCCTCGCTAATTTGAAGAGAATCATGGGTTCCTGAGACCAAAAAGCTTGAGAACTACTGACTCAGAGATAACACTAATGCACCTATAACCTAAAGAGATCAGAAAAAGAGGAAAAGAACTCATATATACAAAAATATTTATAGCAGGTCTTTTGTAGTTGCAAAGAACTAGAAACTAAGGCAGTGCCCATACGTTGGGTATTGGCTGAACAAATGATTGTATATTAATGTTATAAAATATTATTATAATCTAAGAAATGATGAGAGTCCATTTCAGAGAAACCTGGGAAAATTGTACAAACTGATGCTGAGTGAAATGAGCAGAACCAGGGGAATAATGTCTATAACAACAACAGTGTAAGGACAAACAGCTCTGAAAGACCTAAGAATGCTGATCAATGCAATGACCAGCCGTGACTCTAGCGGACAGATGGGGAAGCACGCTACCCTCCTTCTGGCAGAGGAGAGACAGACTTACAATGCAGACCAAGGCGTACCTCGTTAGCCACGGCCAGTGTGGGGATTTGCTTTGCTTGATTCTCCATATCTGACGCGAGGATTTTTTTCTTTTTTTTTTAAGTGCAGAAGGGTAGAAGGGAGGTATTTCACTATTTGAAAAAAAAAGTTATATAAAAAAAAAGTCTTTGTAAAGCTCAATTTGTGGCCTTAATCAGAATATATAATATATATAATATATATGTAATATATGTGTATATATACATATATATACATATATATAGATATAGATAGATAGATAGATAGATAGATAGATAGATAGATAGATATAGATATAGATATATGTAAGCCCTGTGACCATGGGCTCGTCTCTGACAGATCAGCTAAAAGTTATAGGTCAGTTTAAGCCAGGGTTAGCACTTGGCCAAGGACTTGAAATAGAGGAAGGAACAAGCATTTCTTAAGCAACTATTTACACCAGGCACTGAGCTAAGTCTTTTACAAATATCATTTTATTTGATCTTCACAATCACCCCAAGAGGTAGTACTGTTATTATCCTTATTTAACAGGTGAGGAAACTAAGGCACACAGAGTTGTTAAGTGACTTGCCTACGGTCACACAGATAATATTTGTTTGTGTCCAGATTTAAGCTCAAGTCTTCCTGACTCCAGACCCAGAACGCTATTCACTGCCCCAGCCAGCTACCTCAACATCTCAGATCAGAGTCAGAATTCAGTTTGGGCTCAATGTGCAAATTCAGTTTTAACTTCTATCCTATCCTAGGCCTAGGCTATCTAAGTCACATCAGCCTTGTCTTGGCACAAGGCTCAGTCTAGGGCCCAGGTTGATATTTAGCTCAGATTATACATTGGAGTTGGAGCCAGTGACCAGGATCAGAGCTCCTCTATGACTGTGATCAGTGTCCAATCTTGGGTCAGAGATCACTGGGGGACCACTCTGAAGGCTCCATCTAGAATCAGGATGGGGGGGTTCTGTCTGGAACTGAGGTCATCAATGTGAAGTTTAGGTCATGGCTCTTCTGCAAGGTGTGGGGACTATGGTAGCAGCCAATGAAACAAATCCCCTCAACCAGAAAAAGGGCTTGGGGAGGAGAAAAGGGAGCAATTTGCCAGCAGGATCCAGGACAGCCAAACACCACAGCAGATGGAGCCCCTGAGGAAAGAAAGAGATAAGGAATGAAGAAGCTTATTCTAAGGAAGTGTCTTAAAGCTTGTAAGTTGTCAACCATCCTGGACTCAGGAGGCATTTTCAAGGTTTAACCACTCTGGCCTGTAGAACTATAACTGTCTTTATCCCATCCCTCCCCAGACAACTTAGAGTGATTGTCAGACTTGGACAGCAGCTGTGAGATGACCAAGCCTATCCTGATGATATTTACAGAGGACAAAATGGGGGATCTGAGAAGTGGAACACTTGCCCAAAATCATACAGTGACCCAGATTTCCTAATCCCCAGATCTGGGCCACTTCCACTGTACTGCACTGACTCGCATGCTGTTTGATGGGGAAAGAAGTTAGTTGGAAGATTTTGAGTTCTCTATAAAGAGAGACCTTGGTAGGAATTTATTGCTCTGGCTTTCCCTCCAGGCATAGGCGAAAGGCAACTAAGGTTTTGAAGAAATGGCTAAGTATCAGAGCTGAATCAATCTCCATGATGATAAGATTTCTAGACTTGAAATTGTAAAACCTAGGCTCTCATCTCAGCTCTACTACTAACTGCCTCTGTGACCGTGAGCAAGGCATGAACTTCTCTGGGACTCAGTTTTCTCTGCCTGAATAACTGGAAGGACAGTGATGCCATTCATAGAAATAGCAAATTTCAGAAGCAGGGAGGGAGAAGATATTAGGTTCTATTTTTGGACATTTGAAATAGTTACAGGACTTTCAGGTGGAACTACCCAATAAGAAGTTGCTGATATTGGACTAGAACTCAGGTGAGAGACATAGTTGGCATATATAGATCAAAGAATCATTGAATCACAGAATATGAACATTGGAAAGGACCTCTAGTCCAAGCCACACATAAAAGGAATTCCCAGGCACAACAAGTGGCCATCCAGACTCTGCTTGAAGACTTCCAAGGAGGGCACCCTACCACCCCCTGAGATGGCCCATCCCACTTTTAGACAGCCCTAATTGTTGGTAAGTTTTCCTTGATATTAAGGCTAAATCTTTACAACTCCCACTCATTGCTTCTGGTTCTGTCCTGTGGGTCCAAAGAAAATACTTTCACCCAATACACTGTCAAATGCTTGAAAATACCTACTATGTTTCCCCTGTATCTTTTCTTCTCAGGGCTAAACATGACAAATTACTTCAACCACTCCTCATATAACATGGACTTAAGGTTGCCCTCTTCTCAAGAGTCTCTGTCTTATCAATGCCTTTCTTAATCCACAGTGGCCAGAACTGAACACAATACTCCACACAGATCTGATGAGGGTAGGGTATGATCAGATTATCACCTTCCTATTTCTGGAGCTATGCCCTCTTAATGCAGCCCAGGATCACAATGGCTCTTTTGACTGCTATGTCATGATGGTGCTTACTACTAAAACCTCCAGATCTTCTTCAGAACAACTAATGTCTAACCATGCCTCCCCCATCTTATATTTGTATCCAAGTATAAGACTATTTCTATTCATCCCCATCTAATTTAATTTACTTATGAGATTCAACCCAATTCTCCAGCCTGTCAATATCCTTTGGAATCCTTACTGTCAACCGGTGTGTTGGTTATCCTGCCCAGCTTTGTGTGGTGTACAAAGTGGATGAGCACACTATCCAAGTCTTCATCCAAATCACTGATAAAAAAAGTTAAACACAGAACCAAGCATAAATCCCTGGGGAACTCCACTAGAGACCTCCTGAACCCCATTGACTCTGAACCAGTTCTGAATCAATTTCAGTCAATAAATGCTTATTAAGTGCCTACTATGTCCTAGGCATTGTGCTAAACTGGGGATTAGAGAGAGAGAGAGAGAAAGAGAGAAAGAGAGAGAGAGAGAGAGAGAGAGAGAGAGAGAGAGAGAGAGAGAGAGAGAAGACAGTTTCTACCTTCAATGTGCTCACAGTCTAATAGGGAAAACAAAGAGCAAACTATATACGGGGTTAATAAGAAAGAGAGGGCACTAGAATTAAGAGGGATTGAGAAAGCTTCCCGTAAAAGGTACGATTTCAGTTGGGGTTTGAAAGAAGTCAGTAGGCTGAGATGAGGAGGGAGGAACATTTCAGGCATGAAGGACAGCCAGAGAAAATGCCCAAAGACAAGAGATGGAATGTCTTGTTAGTGGAACAGCCAGGAGGCCAGCACCACTGGATCTAATTATAATATACCTAGTCCTCATCTCTCCACCTTCTCCAGAAAAATAGTATAAAATAATTTATCAGATGATTTGCTAAAAATCTTGTTGAACTATATCCATAGCATCCTCTTTGTCTACCAATTTAATTATCCTGTCAAAAAAGGAAATGAAGTTAGTCTAGCATGACTTGTTCTTGATGACATCATTCTGGCTGTTTATGTTCCCTATTTCATTATCCAGATGTTTGCAAACCATTTCTTTCATTCTCTGATTTTCCCAGGAATCAAAGTCAAGCTTCTGGTCTGTGGTTTGCAAAGTCTATTTTCTTCTCTGTTTTAGGACAATATTTTCCCTCTAAGTCATCTACACAGAAAGGATGAGTTGATGGGAGTTGATATGGTTAACAAGAGAGAATTTATTGAGAGAAAAGAAGAGGACCCAGGACAGAGCCTTGGGTTATAAAACCCTGGTCAAAACATAATTAGAATTC
This sequence comes from Pseudochirops cupreus, assembly GCA_028627135.1. Taxonomy (NCBI): domain Eukaryota; kingdom Metazoa; phylum Chordata; class Mammalia; order Diprotodontia; family Pseudocheiridae; genus Pseudochirops; species Pseudochirops cupreus. The sequence goes on along the minus strand of CM053581.1, from coordinate 335,789,078 downwards.
TGTGTTCAGTTTTGGGCACCACATTTTAAGGACATGAAAAACTATACCTCATCCAGGGGAAATTGCTCTGTTGAGGGGCCTAGAAATCATGCCATGTGAATATCTCTTGAAGGATATGTAGCTTTAAAGAGAAAAGATGGCTCTTCAAATACTATGAAGAGGGATTCTGCTTTGTCTCCAGATAGTTCAAAGAAATGTGAGTCAATTACAGGGAGGTAGCTTTTGGCTCATTGTAAGAAAAACTTCTGTTCTTGTTCAGGTATGGATTGAACTGAAAGCCTTTGAAATCTCTTCCGACACTGAGTTTCTATCACTACTCTCAGAGACAAAGAGTAATTCAAGTGCTGATGGCCTAAGAGAGACCAGAATATAAATTTCGGGGCTGGTGCTGTCGCCAAGCCTCTGTGCGGCTGCCTGAACCCTCCCCAGCTTCTAGGGCGGGGTGTGATCATTCCTGTTCTTGGTGACCACAGTCAGACTAGTTGGTAAACTGGTTACTGTGAAAATAAGATGCCCCAGTCATGTCTTCATCCCAGCTGCTGGAAGCCATTCCCTTCTTTGGAGGGTTCAGAAAAGCCCATCTCTGGAGACAGCTTCCAATGCTAAAGGTAAACCTTGGGATCTCTTTCATAGATCAGCTCATAAAGCTCTGGTTTTCCCCGTTTAGCCCCACCTCTAGTCTTTTTACATTCTGGTTCCTGGGAGGGGCCTGCTCTTTTGCCCAAAGATACATGAGAGCAGTGACAAACTGTATGGCTACTTGCCCCTAAAACCTGCCATTGGTCTTCCATGGACTCCCTACCTCCATTTTCACTTCCTTTCAGATCAATAGAGAAAAAGCAGGCCTGGTCAGACCTTGACCTCAGGAAATTCATTCATAGGCTATGGAAGACAGAAGACGTACAGACTCAGGCTTGGCTTCCCCATAGATTCTAGCATAGGGAGACAATACATACATACATACATACATACATACATACATACATATATACATATGTACATATAACTAATTTGTTAAAGGCTCTAAAGATGGCTCTAAAGATAGATAAGCCCAGGTATTAGCGAGTGTTGAGGAGAGGGGAATTTGTCACTTATGGGAAAAAATCAGTAAAGGCAAGACTGGGACTGAATCTTGAAAAGCTCATAGAACTGGTCTAACAGTCCTTGAGGAAAGGACTAAGACACCAAAAATCCTGGGACTTGTATTTCTTCTTAGCTTGGAAAGAGAGAAAGATAATGTAAAATCAGGACTGAAGAAAAGACCAAGATGGGAAGAAATAGAACTCCCAGGGTCTTTAGTGACTTAGGACCCATTTCAAGGCAGCTAATTCAATTCTTACTAAGACTATTACACTTAAATCTATGAAAATTCAAAGAAGGGCTTTCTCTAAGCTTTGATGGAAAAGGTTAAAAGTGAGCCCCTACAATGAATTTGATGCAAACCAAGGCCCCACCTGGAGGGGCTCCTAGCATGAAACAACTCTCCTGCTCAGGGCCCAGACAAGAGCAACAGAAATAATGACAGGAATCATCCTTCCCTTTGTATTTTTCCCAAGGGATTTTCTGTTCCTTTCTCTCCTCCCTCAGAGAGAAGTTATTATCCCCATTTTATAGATATACAAACTCCTCCTCTATTCCTCTATTAGATGGCTACTGCCCAAAGAAGGAGACACTAAAACCCTAAATAATCTCTAGCCTGGATTAGTAGAAAGAACACTAGACTTGGATTCAGGAGACCCGAGGTCCAGTTCCATCTCTGACACTTAACTAGCCATGTGGTTGAGAAAGTCACTTAACCTTTCAGGACTTCGGCTTTCTCATCTATAAAATAGGGATAATAATCCTTGCCCTGCCTATATCAGAGGTGATATGAGAAGAGTAAATCTTTAAAAAGGTGTGGAGAACAGAAGAGGCAGAGCCAAAATGTCAGAGTGGTAAGAAGCAGTAGAACTGAACTCCCCTCCACAAAACTCCTCCAAACAGATTTAGAAAATGCTCTCCATTGAATCCTGATGGTAAAATCCAGAAAAAGTCAGAGTGGGTCATTTGTCCAGATCAGCTCAATGTAGACACTGGGGATGGGGTCTGGCCAGAAGCACACAGTGCACTCCAGTGCCCAGGGAGAGGTTGTACACCAAGCCAGGAGATCTTGGACCTATCCCTGGGCACCACCAGACCTATATAGGGCACCTTGACAGACAGGTGCCAATTGGAAGTTTTCTTACTTACTACTCAGTTCCAGATCACAGATCCAAGGTGGACTGAGAAGAAAGACTGTGCACAGTGCTGGTGGTCCCTTGAAGGGAGGTCTGGGGCTATGTACTGAGAAGGAGAAAGTTCAGAAGCATCCAGTGTGACTCAGACCCCAGGAGCAGAGTGAGATCTCAGTTCCAGCATCCAGTTCAGCCTGCAAAGGAATAAGGAGGGCAGGAATCCCAGATCAATAGGGAGCCTACAGTTCCATCACTGAACCAACAGAACTTCCCAGCTAGCTGTAGAAACAGTCCTGGAGCAGTCTGCTCTTGCTCAGACCAAAACTCAGTTCAGGCACTTGCCCATGATGGAAAGAAATACAACTCCCAGGATCTTTAGTGACTTTCAAGGCAGCCAATCCAAGCCTTACCAGGACTGTCACATTTGGAATCTATGGAGATTCAAGTAAGAGTATTCTCTAGGCTTCAGTGGAGAAGGTTAAGAGTGATGCCCTACAAGGAGTTTGGTGTAACCCAAGGCAGTACCTGGAGGAGCTCCTAGTATGAATCAGCTCTCCTGCTCAGAGCCAGAGAAAAGGGACAGGAGTAATGACAGTGATCATTCACCTCAGACCAATCAAGCTTTACCTCAGATTGGACGCAGCCTATCAAGACGCAATGCCTCAAGAAAATAGCAATAGGATTGGTCCAATCCTTCCCTCCAGAAGTACCACAGAATCCAGCCCTAATCAAAATCCCATCCCCATCAAATCCAG
>CM053581.1:335715462-335786010 GCA_028627135.1 Pseudochirops cupreus | reverse complement strand
ATATATATATATATCCCATTTTTAAAAGCCCCAGAGAAGACACCTTCATCAAGTCCCTTTGCCAAACCATAAAATCTCAAGACTGGAAAGAACCTAGTAGTCTACCCAGTTCATAGAATTTTATTTAGAGCTTAAAGAAATTTTAGAAGCCAGAATCTAATTCCCTGATTTGACAGATGGGGAAACTGAGGCACAGAGCAATTCAGGGTCATTCTGAGATAGGATTTGAAGTTAGGTCGTACTGATTCCAAATCCAGTGCCCTAACCACTATACCACAATGTCTCATCCCATACCAAAGAGGAATCCCTTCTACAACTTCCCCAGGCTTTGCTTGAAGACCTTTCAGGAATTATACTCTACTTTTGGACAGCTCTGATTGTTAGGATATACTTCCCTATGTAATAATCTTTCCTCATATAACTGCTGGACTTGGGGGGTTGAAGCACTAAGCCCTCATCTCTGCTAAGGGGGCCCTTCTCAGCCCTGGACACATATACACAAATCAGGTTCAGTCATGCAGGAGCCCCAATCCCCTAAAAGAGGTTCATACCTTTTTTCTTATTTTGGGGCTCTTTACACCCCTACCCTGGAACCTTGGGGGAAATTACTTAAAGAGTAGGTTTTGGTTCATGTCTAGGGTATATCCAAAAAGGGTGGTAGACAGATATTCAATGCACAGTGCAGATCAAGCATAGGACAAAAAAAAAACCGCACTTAACATACCCGAGACCCACAAGAGTGAATTAATAGAAAAACTTAGAAAAGCAGCAGCAGTTTCATAACTGCTACTATACTCTCCCAAGAGGAGGACACTTAAGACATGAAGACATGATGCAGTTTGTAGAATTGTTTAATAGGCATTTTACATTTCACCTTAGCTCTATGCTGCCCAATTTCTTCCAGGTCTATGTATTTTTCCAAGCCAAGTCAGGGGTTGGGGTCATCCTCCGGTCACTGACTGTTTTTGACCTCCAAGAAGCTCTGTATTAAATGTAGACAGGATATTTTCCACAGTGCAGCTGGCACCAATGGAAGACCCAGGATCTCCCAATCTCTTAAATTTGCAAGGCTGCTTCCAAGTCTGAACATGTCCATCTCAGGATTGTGCTGCTCAATCACCTATAATGAGACAAGGAAACAAAGCAGAAGAGGTAGCCAGGGGCCCAGCTCAAGCTCACCCAGTTGAGTCATTACTCTAGCTGCAACTTGGGAACAGGTGCCATTCTGCCAGGGTGGAGAAGGCCACCCTTCTCCTCCCCTTCCTGGGAAGTCCCAGAGTTACACGATGCCACCTGTAAAGTCAAATGAAGATAGAGAGAGAAGGAGAATAGACTCTTTTTTAAAGGCTCGTTGAGTCAGTGACTCTTCCCGCTCATCTCGAAGTGCCCAGTTCTTATCACAAGGCTATATATTTCCCTGGAGTCCCTAGAAGTTTCCAAGGGAGATTTGGGGCACAATACATGGGATGGCCCCATAAGCCTATTCCCATATATACTCAATGGGGTACAATCTCCACAACACTTAACATTGAACTGAAATATACCTCCTTTAACTTCCCTTCTCTCTAAAACAAGGGTGTTGAACCAGATGACTTTGAAGGTCCTTCCAGGCTCTGTCTTTTCAAGTTCTAAGATCTCCAACCAGCCCAAGTCAAAAGGAAGGCAGAGTAAAAAGTATCTGAATAACAAAGAAATGGAGTGACTTGTGAAAACCATCTATTAGGGCAGCAGTTCTCAACCTGTGGGTTATGTTCAATTTGTAACAATGAAAATACATCCTGCATATCAGTTTACGATTCATAACAGTAGCAAAATTAGTTATGAAGTAGCAATGAAAATAATTTTATGGTTGGGGGTCACCACAACATGAGGAACTGTATTAAAGGGTCATGGCATTGGGAAGGTTGAGAACCACTGCATTAGGAGTCAGGACCCCACACTGACCTTGGTTGACCCCAGTGGATTTCCTTTAGGGCCACTGCCCAGAAAGATATTCCCAGGGAATGAGGAAGGGCACAGGCAGAACTACAGTACCTTACACCTAGTAGCACAGCCCTTTGGGGAAGGGGAAGCAGGCTTCCTGAGGGCAGCAGATGGTATTTCCCTAGTTGCTGCCTGATCTCTGATCCTAGAAATTCAGCTGTCAGCACACAATGCCTGAGGAAAATTCTTGCCTTGGTGCTTAAGATGGCTAGATAACAGTGGGAGAACCAAGCCCCAGTGACCAAGCTCCAGTCGTAAGGAAGAAGGCATTCAGAGAAGGCCTAGTCTCCTCAGAGGCATGCATGTGTGCCCAACCCTACGCTCAGCTGGGCCTGTAAAAACAAGAATAGTTGGCTTTGGGGGACAGAGCAAGAGGCTGAAGGCTGACAAAGTGGGACCAGCTTGATGTCCTAGCCTGACCCAAAGACCAACCTCTGTGATTCAGCCCCTGGCCAGCTTCTTTGGGAAGCTGCCTTCCAGGGCCATGTGATTTCCTCATACAGGCTGCATTTCTCAGCAGCTGCTGTCAGGGAGAATAGAGAGAATGTGCCTGCCTCAAGCATTCCAGGAGGCAGAAAGAGTCCAGCTGGAGGCAGGGGAAGGGAGAGGCTAATGAAGCTGTGAGCCAAGAGAGAAGATACAGCTGGGCTCTTGACTGAATAGAGTAGGGCCTCTGTGTGAATAGTTAGGGCTGGTGGTGATCTGGGGATCCTGTAATCACAGACAGAGGGATGGAAGGAAATGTAGAGGTCATTTGGTACAACCTTCTCATTGTGCTGATGAGGAAACTGAGGTAGAGAGCCCACAGAGCCTGAAAGAAGCAGGAGAATCAGAATACTAGAGTCAAAAGGGATCTTAGAAATCATTAAATCCAATCTCCCACTCACCGCAGGAATTCTCTCTGCAGCAGCCCTGACGGAGGCCATTCAGAGACTGGGAGTTCATTACCTCCACAGACAGTTCCATTGTGAGGTAACTCTGATTATTACAAAATATTTCCTTCTAATAATCCAAAGTCCACCTTTCTTTGATTTCCCCCACTGTGGCTAGTTCTGCCTTTAAGGACCAAGCAGAGTAAGCCTTTGTTCTCTGAGTCCTTTTCCGTTTCAACAAATTTCAGCAAGTGTTTAAGCACCTACTTTGTGTAGCTCCAGCTCAGTTCTAGGTTTAGATAAAGCTCCGTCTCAGGCTTTCTGGAGTAGACAATGAAGTAGGAGGAAACGACATGCGATGCCACACGCTACAAGTCAGAAGACCCAGCCTCAAGGTCCTCAAGGTCCTCAAGGCCTCTGACCTCGAGTCCTTAAGTCTCTTCCCTCTTTGGAGGTTTCAATAAAATGAACAAGTGTTGGACTAGATGACGTTCTAGATTCTGTCCAGCTCTGACATTCTGTGACTGTTTTTAATTCTGACCAAAACAATTCTGTTATTCTCAGATTCTATTTCTGTTTGAGACCCACAAGTGTTCGGTTCCCAGACCAGCCTTCCACATTCAGGGTCTCCAGAGCCTGATCAGGAAGCATTTGGGCATCAGCTCAGTCCAAGCAACCAATCAATAAACATTTGTTAAGTACCTACTCTGTGCCAGGCTCTGTGCTAAGCACCGAGGATACAAAAAGAGGCAAAAGGTAGTCCCCGCCCTCAAGGAGCTTACAGTCTAATGAGGGAGACAACATGCAAACAAATATATACAAAGAAAGCTCTATACAGGATAAATAGAGGGAAGGCACTGGAATTAAGAGGGGTTAGGAAAGACTACCTGTAGAAGGTGGATTTTAGTTGGGACCTGAAGAAAGCCACGGAAGCCAGCCATTGAAGTGAAGTAGGAAGAGCATCCCAGGCCTGGGGGACAGCCAGAGAAAATGTCTGGAGCTGAGAGATGGAGTGTCCTGCTTGTTGAGCAGCCGAGAAAGGATGAGTACCCATTGGAGAGTTAAGTGTGAGAAAACTAGAAAGGTAGGAAGCGGTTATGTTATGAAGGGTTTTAAATGTCAAATGCGAGCATTTTTTATTTACTGCTGGAGGCTATAGGAATCCATGTGTGTGAGTGTATGTGAGTGAGTGTGAGTGTGTGTGTGTGTGTGTGTGTGTGTGTGTGTGTGTGTGTAGTGTGTACTTTGTAGTAAAAGTAAAGACAAGGAAATTTGGCAGGGAATACTGAAGGCATCAGGAAAGGCTTCATAGAAGTGGCATATTAGCTGAAATTTGAAGAGAGATAAGGTTTATAAGAGTGGAAGGTGAAGAGGAAGGGCATTACAAGCATCAGGAACTGTCTGTTCAAAGGCATGGAGAAAACAGATAGAAAATCATGTGTGAGGAAGAGCAAGAGTCTCTTTTTGGCTATACTGAAGGGTATGTAAATAATGTATAATGTATAAGGCTGAAAAGATGGATTATAGCCAGGTTATAAAGGCTTTTAAATGCCAAAAAGAGGATTTTTTTATTTGGTCCTTGAGGCAATATGGACCACAACAGCTATTTTAAAAGCTCTTCAATGTCTGATCCTGTCTAAGTGCCTAGTTATCTGGATGGGGAACTGAATTGAGCCAGAGGAGCTCTTCTGGCTCAACCCTGGGCCAGTCACACTATTGACAATCCCCCATTGGAAGTGATTAGTAAGTGTTTCTTTATTGAATAAAGAGACAAAGATCCATACTGTAGGGGACAGTCAACTGTTTGTCTTCAGAGTAAGCTCTAATCTTGGCCCGGAATGAGTACTGGCACCATCCCTGGGTTTTGCCTATGGTTCAATGGGGTTTTAGCTCCCTCTGCTGGCCACTCCCTAGCCCCACACCCTTAACTACCTTTAGCTCCCAGGTAGGAGAGGAGTTGAGGACAGTATTCCTTCCCAGTTCCTTTTGCATGGGGACTCTGGCAATAAAAACCCTTTTTCTTCATCTCCAAAAGGGATTCATCCTCCTGCCTAACCAACCTAACTCTCTTGTGTCTCCTCTCCCCTTCATCTGGAGATGTACACAAGATTCTAGATTCATATTAATAATTAGGTCCCTTCCCTACCTAGGAAGTGGGAAAATTAAGTATAATAATATTAGTAACAAGAACAATAATAATAATACTGTCATTTATACAGAGCTTACGATGCACCAGGCAGTCTGCTAAGCACTTCGTAATTATTATTTCATTCGATCCTTAAAGCAAACCTGGGAAGTAGATGTTATTATTATCCCCGTTTTACAGGTGAGGAAACTGAGGCAAACAGGTAAACTGTCCTGCCCAGGGTCACATAGCGAGTAAATGTGTGAGGCCAGATTGAACTCACATCTTTCTGACTCCAGGACCCCTTCACCACCAAGGACCAGAGAGGAAGACTGACAGACAGAGACACAGAGAGAAATACAGAGACAGAGAGGTGAAGAGATAAAGTGAAGAACCAGAAGAAGAGAAGGAAAAATCTTGACAGGCCAGAAGGTGAAAAATAAAACAGTCTGCCCTCAGGAGTTAAAGGCAGTTGAGGAGAGGATGCTAGATTGGTATTTCCAACTTAAAATATTGTCTTCACCTGGATGTTGTTCTGGCATCTCAAAAGCAACAGATACAAAGTCAAACTTATTATCTTTTCACTTAACTTACCACCTTCCTTTCTCATCGTAGCACTACCACATTGTTGGCTTTAGAATTATCACTGACTCTTCTCAACCAACTGTCATATTCAATCGATTGAGAAGTCCTGTCAGTTTCACTAACATCTCTCCCATCTATGATCCTATGACCTCTAAGATCCCTACCAGTCTTCTATGATCTATAATTGTGTAGCACTCACTCTGGAGTACTCTACCTACTTGTACTCACACTCATAGATTGGGTCCCCATCAGGTGGTTGCTACCTTGAAGTCTATAGAGGAAACCTCATTGGTGGCTAATCTTACTACTTCAGCTCACAAGCCCCCACCAGTGAATTTCCCATTAACAATTAGTACAATTAATATTTGGCAATCTACATGCCAAAAGAAACCCAGAACCTATATGAACACAACTACAAAACACTTTTCACACAAATTAAGTCAGATTTAGCTAATTGGGAAAACATCAATTGCTCGTGGCTGGGTCAAGCTAATATAATAAAAATAACAATTTTACTTAAATTAAATTACATATTTAGTGCCATACCAATCAATCTACCAAAAATTACTTCATAGAGCTAGAAAAAATAGTAACAATTCATTTGGAAGAACAAAAGGTCTAGAATATCAAGGGAATTAATGAAAAGAAATGCTAGGGAAGGTGGCTTAGCCATACTAGATTTTAATCTGTATTATAAAGCAGCAGTCATCAAAACTACTTGGTACTGGCTGAGGAATAGAGTAGTGGATCAATGGAATAGATTGAGTACCCAAGATTCGGCAGTCAATGACTATAGCAATCTACTGTTTGATAAACCCAAAGCCCCAGTTTTGCGGATAAGAACTCACTATTTGACAAAAACTGCTGGGAAGTATATGATCTAAGCATAAAGGCTGATACTGTAAGCAATCTGGGAAAGCAAGGACTAGTTTACCTGTCAGATTTATGGAGAAGGGAAGACTTTATGATCAAACAAGAATTAGAGAGCATTATAAAATGCAAAATGGATAATTTTGATTACATTAAATTGAAAAGTTACTGTACAAACAAAGCCAATGTAACCAAAGATTAAGAAGGAAATTGGGAAAGAATTTTTACCACCAGTGTCTCTGATAAAGGCTTCATTTCTAAAATATACAGAGAATTAAGTCAAATCTATAAGAATACAAGTCATTCCCCAATTGATAAATGGTCAAAGGATATGAACAGGCAATTTTCAGAGGAAGAAATTTAAGATATCTATAAGCATATGAAAAAATGCTCCAAATCACTATTGATTCGAGAAATGCAAATCAAAACAACTCTGAGATACCACATCTCACCAGTCAGATTGGCTAAGATGACAAAACAGGAAAATGACAAATGCTGGAAGGGATGTGGAAAAATTGGAACACTAATGCATTGTTGGTGGAGTTGTGAATCGATCCAACCATTCTGGAGAGCAATCTGGAAGCTATAAATAATTTTATGCCCTTTGACCCAGTAATACCACTTCTAGGGTTATATCCCAAAGAGATCACAGAAGTGGGAGGAAGACTCATATGTACAAAAATATTTATAGAGGCTCTTTTTGTGGTGGCAAAGAATTGGAAATTAAAGGGATGCTCATCAATTGGGAAATGACTAAACAAGTTGTGGTATATGAATGTAATGGAATACTATTGTGCTATAAGAAATGAGGAGCAGGTGGACTTCATATTTACCTGGAGAGGCTTATACAAACTGATGCTGAGTGAGAAGAGCAAAACCAGGAAAAATCTGTACACAATCACCGACACAATGTATGTGTGATGATCGACTTCAATGGACTGGACTCTTCTCAGCAATACAGGGTTATAAGACAACTCCAAAAGACTCATGATAGAGAGGGGGGGAGCAGGGAGTGGAGGAGAGGGAAGGGGAGAAAATTTCAAACTCAAGGGATTGTGGAACTGAATCTTGTAAACTAAAAGTAAACAAACAAATTAATAAAGACAAAAAAAGTTAAAAAAAAAAACAATTAGTACAATTAGCTCATAGCAAAGGCATTTACTCAAAAGTATAGCAAGAATAATTCCTATAAAATATAAACCTGGGGTATATTTTCCCATGAATACACACAGTATCCATGGGAAAAACAAATTTAAACTTAGAGTAAAATAACAGTGGGACACACTAGGATACATATGTAGCCAAGGCAATTATAACTCCAAGCACTGAGGGTCCTAAAAGTCCCTTCTGTCTTTGCAGAGCCACCAATAAGGGTGTCCAGGGGATGTTCCTCTCCATAATCCACCTCTAGCTTGAAGGGGTCACAAATCTTGAAGATGCTTCTTTCCCCTGATAACTGTCTTTCTGTTTCTGTGTCCATCTAGACCAGTGGTTCTCAACCTTCCTAATGCCGCGACCCTTTAATACTCGTATGTAGATGTATCTACATGTGGGAGGACCCGCCTGGAGACAGATAGAGGAGTGGTGAAAGAGTTGTTCAACCCCCCAAAGGGGTCGCAACCCACAGGTTGAGAACCACTGATCTAGACTGTCTATTGCTGCTCCCCACTGAATGTCTCCTTTCAGTCAAGTAGCTTTCCTTAAAAACTACAGATCCAATGTAAGGAGAATGAAAAATTCTCCCCTCCTCTCTTCTTCCTCTTTTTTCCTCCCATTTGAGTCTCCTTTTTTGCTTTCCTTCATAGATGCCTATTAGCCTTGACTACCTCAGGATTTGGTTATTTACATCCCTCAGAGGCATTAGCTAGTTGTACTGTTCTCTTCTTGATGTAATCAACAAGGCGTCTGCACCTAACAAAATGATTAAGATGCAGAGGAGTATCTCCAGTAAATTTAATGACTCTTTTATATGTTGTGACTATTCGGCTTCTATAACTAAATAATAGTGATAACTATAATAAAAATAATATTAACCATTGTTATCATCTGTAGGTGCCCCCCCTCCATCTCCATCGGCTCTAGGGACATCACCATCTTCCCACAGGACAGAATTTAAATAGAAGGATAAGAGCAGAGGAAAGAAAGGTGAAGGAAACAGCAAAGATGAAGAAGAGGCAGAAGGTTGAAATACAAGTTCTGGGAATGGGAGTTATGTGAATTTTGGAAGAGAATTTTTTAAAAGATAGTGTCTGAGAATAGGATTTAGATCTCCACATCATGCCTGACAGTGCAGGAATAAGCTAGGCCCTAGCTAAAGATGGAATATAACTGTAGCACTTTGGGTCCGCCATGTTTGAGGCATGTTGTATGTTAGTATTCACTGAAAACCTTAGCTCATGAACTTTGCTGATCTGTTCCTTTTACCAATGGACCAGAAAATGCAATAATTCAAAGCAAAAGAACTTCTTCATTGAGCAGTGTATCAAGAAAGAGTAACAAGAAAGATTCCTCCCATACACATAAAGATATGCCACATGCTGTGTATTATAACGGAACACTAAGAGTGCTCCAGATGGCATCTTTCCAAGTGGAAGAGGGTAAGGAGCCTACTTCTGAAAGAGTCATCATGACGATGAATGGAAATGTTTTGAAAAGACTTTGGAGTGTGGGTGAATATTCTGTAGTTGGTTCTGGTTGACTAACCACAGAGTGAAGAAAAGTCTCTTTGACTGGCTGCAGGGACATTCAAAAAGACCTGTCAGCATCAGCCTAGAACCTAGGCCCTTTGGGCCCTTTTTTTCATAGGATGCCCTGCTGGTTGACCTGTTCAACTCCATCACTCATAGTGTTAGGTAAGAGACAATGACGTAAAGGGAGAGTCCTTGGGGCTTCCCATCTTACACACACACACACACACACACACAAGGTCATGTGGTCCTATAAAATGAGCCCCAGTCCTTGTTCTTTTCTGTACTAGGTAAAAAGAGTGGAGCCTCCAACTCTGTGACTTTCTAAAAAAAAAAAGTCAGAAGGGCATCCTAGCATCCTAGTATTCCAGAGTCCAGGGCTGCAGTCAGCACAGCATAGAAGTCTGAGGAATAAGACGGGCCATTTAGAGTCCCAGCCCAGCAGCAATGCCACCTTTGGACTGTGGAATCAATGCTATGTAGTGAGCTAAGCTGAACCTATTCTCCCTAGAGACTAAAATGATGTGAGAGAGTGTACTTGCAAAGTATTGGGTGGGGGGGGGAAAGAGTTTGTCTCTTGTTCGTGCTATATCTTCAAAGTAAATATCTCTTCATAAAAGCTGCCCAATGTTAAGTGGTTAAATAGAACTGGTGTGCTAGTCCCTGGTCCCTAACAACAGAGAGAACACAGCTGTTGGGAGCTCAAGCTGATGGCAATGGGTAAGAGACCTTCCCCAAGCCCCTCAGGTCACCCTGGTTGGACACTACAACCAACGAACAGGAATGAATTAAGTGCCTACTATGCACCAGGCACCATACTAGGGGCTGGAGCACAAACACAAAGAATAAAATGATCCCTACTCCCCAGGAGTTTACACTCTAATGGGAGAGGGGATGCACAATGGGAACACGTGTGGTCAGGGAACACATAACCAAGGCAGCTTACACTCCTAAGACAATTTCTCCACTGAAACCTTCCTCCAGAGCTACTTCTTGGAACCAATGACATCATCTGGTCTTGACAACGGGTTTCAAGCTGCTTCCTCCACTGAGCTGGGGCCTTACATTGGTCTGTTGCCTCTGCCAAACTACCCTCTGTAAATGTCTCTACTGAACTTCTCTCTGAAAGTATCTCAGCTGAATTGAAGTTTACAAAATAATAATTCAGAACTAGAAGAGAATTCAGTGGCCATCTAGCCTATTTTATTTTGTACACACTGAATTTGAGATGCCAATAGAACATTCTAGTGAAGATGCTCAGCCTGTAATATGAGACCAAAATTCGGGAGAGACATTAGGACTGAATATGTAGATTTGAGAGTCATCTTTATACAAATGATCCTGACCAAAATTGGAACATTAATGTATTGTTGATGGAGCTGTGAACTGATTCTACCATTCTGGAGAGCAATTTGGAACTGTGCCAAATGGGCAATCAAACTCTGTATACCCTTTGACCCAGCAATACTACTGCTACTAGATCTGTATCCCAAAGACATCATACAAATGGAAAAGGACCCACAAGTACAAAAATGTCTATAGCAGCTCTTTTTTGTGGTGCAAAGAAGTAGAAATTGAGGAGATGCCTATCAATTGGGGAATGGTTGAACAAGATGTGATATGTGAATAGAATAGAATATTATTGCGCTATAAGAAATGATAAGCAGGATGCTTTCAGAAAACTTTAGGGTGACTTATATGAACTGATGCAAAGTGAAGTAAGCAGAACCAGAATACTGTACACAGTAACAGCATTATGTAAGGATGATCAACTGCGAAAAGACTTAGCACCTCACCAAGACAATGATTCAAGACAATTCCAAAAGACTCATGATCAAAAATACTGTCCACATCCAGAGAAAGAATTTATGGAGTCTGAATGCAGATTGAAACATGTCATTTTCACTACAGGTTTTTTTTTTGGTAGTTTTTTTTTCTTCTGTTCTATTTCTTCTTGAACAACATGACTAATATGGAAATACGTTTTATATGATTGCACATATATAACCTATATCAAATGGCTTACCATCTCAGGGAGGAGGGAGGGGAGGGAGAGAGGGAGAAAATTTGGAACTCAAAATTTTATTTTAAAAAGAATATTAAAAATTGTCTTTACACGTAACTGGAAAAAATAAAATACTATTTTTAAAAGGGGAGGGGGAGAGAAATACATGGGAGCTGATGAGATCACCAAGTGAAGAAGTATAGAATGCAGAACAGAAGAGGGTCCAGCACAGAATAGGTAGGAGGAGAACCAGGATGGAGGGGTCATGAAAACCCAGAGAGAAGAGAGTGTCAAGGAGGAGAGTGATCAACAGTGTCAAAGGTTGCTGAGAGGTCAAGGAGGATGAGGATCGAGAAAAGGCCTTTAGATCTGGCAACTGAGAGATCATTAGTAACCCTGGGGAAAGCAGGTTTGGTGAAATGATAAGGTCAGAAACCGGGTTGTAAGGGTTGAAGAAAGTGAGGAGAGAGAAGGAAGGCACCTATTGCATGTGGCCTTTTCTGCTCCTCTCTTCCCCCTAGCCTCCCAGACTTCCTCGAGTTCTACCTAAAATCCCAGGAGAATCCTTCCTCTTAATTCCAGGGCCTTTCCTCTGCTGATTATTTCCTACTTACTGTAGTTTATTTGTACTTAATTGTTCACTTATTCTCTCACCCCTTAGACTTGTGAGCTCTTTGAGGACAGTCTTTTCCCTTTTTTTATATCCCCAGGGCTTAGCATGGTGTATTTAGTAGGCCTCTAAGAAAAGCTTAACAATTTGACTTTCCATAAGGAGATAGGTTTGTCAATTACTACACTCCTGGCCCAAAAGGCTAAGCTCTTTTGAAACACAAACCGGCAGTCAACTCATCAGTTAGTGCCTAAAAGGCAATTTGTCTTTGAAGGGACTTTCCCTTTCTAAGAAGATGATAAATTTACCCAGTTGCAAAGCAACAGTTAATTCTTTCCAGGTCACTTCTTAAACAAGTGACTGAGCAAGAAAAGGTTCAAATTGCTTATGATTATTCTGTTCAAACTAGTCCCACCCTTTGCTTGCAAAATTGACTGACCACTGGCACTGGCATGAATCTGCACGACCCCAGTCCCTATCTTCTCCACGTGATTTCTACTGAAGGGGTGCTTGAACCCCAGCCCTAAGACCATATCTCACCCTAACCCAAAGATCACATCTCTGGCAATAAGCCATGAGTGGACCTCAGTGAAGCAAAGTATCTCTCTCTGTTACAAGAACCAGAACAAGCTGTCCTCTGTAGAATCTCCCTTGCATATACAGGACTGTCTTAAAACAACTATCACGTGCTGGCAGGCCTTGGCAACAGATTAGATATGACAAGAAAGGGTGTGAGAGATAGGGAAGAGTCCAGGATGACTCCTAGATTTCAAAACTGAGGGACTGAGAGGATGGTGTTATGCTCTACAGTAAAAGAAAAGTTAGGAGGGGGAAAGACAATGAGTTCAGCTTTAGATATCTTGAGTTTAAGATATTTACTGGACATCCAAATTTGAGATGTCTTCCATCTGGAGATGGAAGATTGGAGGTCAGCAGAGGGGTCTGGGCAGGATGGGTTGATATGAGGATCATCAGCATGGAGATGTAGATCAAATCCGTGGGAGTTTGTGAGATTACCATGTGAAATGGTATAGATAGAGCAGTGGTTCTCAACCTTCCTAATGCCACGAACCTTTAATACTCGTATGTGGGCACATCTGCATGTGGGCAGACCCGCCTAGAGACGGACAGAGGAGTGGTGTCTCAGTTCCTAAGATCATCGGAAATATGTGTTTTCTGATGGTCTTAGGCGACCCCTGTGACCCCTGAGAAAGGGTCTTTCGAACCCCAAAGGGGTCACAACCTACAGGTTGAGAACTGCTGAGACAGAGGGAGAAGAGAAGAGGGCCCAGGATAGAACCTGACTGAGGAGCATGATCGGGAGAAGTATCGAGCAAAAGAGACTGAGAAGGACCAGTCCAACAGGTGAGAGGAGAACCAGGAGAGAGTGGTGCAGCAACCCAGGGAGAAGATTATCAGAAAAGGTGATCATCAGTGTGCAAGGAGGTTGAAGAGAGTGAGGAATGAGAAAAGTCCATCGGCTTTGGCAACTAAGAGATCTTGGTAACTTTGGAGAGTGCTCTTTGGGTAGAGTAGTTTGCCAATATGCCACCTCAGGGGGTATGGTAAAGAGGGAACTTTGTCTATGAGACACACTTCCACTGACCTCTAGGAACTGGATCGGTGGCTTGTTCCTAGAAGGTTTGATGTTTGTGTTACTACTGGTTAATCAGTAAAGTTTGATTGCATCTGCACCATCAGCCCTCTTACACATAATAAATAATAAACTTTAAAAAGAAACAAGTGCATCCTAATCATACCCAGAAAATTCTTAAAAGAATTCATAGTTTCATAAATTTAGAACTGAGAAACGATTATTAAGTAACTAATTGTTAATATTGGGGCGAAACAGTTTTTATTCCTCTCTGAAATCTTCTCTCTGCCACATCAGCATCTGAAAGACATTGCTGATACCGTGATAATGAGATTGGATGAATTTTCTCCTTAATCTTGTTGCCCCAACCCCCACCCCCACCCCCAGGGGGGCGTCCATTGTGTTCTACTCAGGTTTGGGTAAGAATACATTCTTTGATTAGATTGCCCAAGACTGGGGGTGGTTTGAAAGTAAATGATATAATTAAAGTCACATTTTCCTCCTCTCTTTATTAGAATAGGTCCATCTCATTATAATGTTCATCCTCTCATTAGTTGTTAACCAATCAGAGTTGATTTCTACCCTCAGGAACACCTACTCTTCCAAGAGCATAAGTGGGTTCCAAGATTTGTCTTTGGCCTAAGAGAGACAGCCAAATGGCCATCCTTTTATTAATAAAATGTTAGCATTATTAATAAAATGATCAATTATCCAGAAACTATGTCTTGTGAACCTTTTAAATGTCACAGAACTAAAGAAGACCTTAGAAGCCATTTAGCCCTACCTCCATCCTCACCCCTACCATTTTATAGATGAAGAAATAAAGTCCTAGGGAGGATAGGTGACTATCCAATATAAAGCGACCAATGTGGTTTTTCCTTAAGCACAGTTCTGAACATGTCATCCCCTACTCAACATACTCCAATGACTCGCTTTTACTTTTAGGAGATAAAATATAAACTACTTTGTCTTACTTTTAAAGACCTTCAACACCTGGCCTCATCCTACCTTCCGGTCTAAGCTTCTCTTCCCACATTTTACAGTCCAGCCAAACTGGCCTTCTTGCTCTTCCTCATACACAGCACTCCATCTCCTACATCTGAGACTTTACTCTAGCTATCTCCCATGCCTGGAATGCTCTTTCCTCATCTCCCCATCACAGAATTCCTTGATTCCTTCAAGATTCAACTAAAGCACTACTTTTACATGAAGCATTTCCTGATCCTCTCAACTGTTAGCATGCACAAGTGTGCATGCACGCGCGCATGCACGCACGCACACACACACCATTCCACTAAACTATCTTGTGGGCTTTTTTTTTTTGCATTTATTCTGTATATGCTTCTATATGTAGATAACAAGGTGATGCGGTGCCTCTGTAACATTTTGGGGTGCCTTTGTAACATTTTGGGATGACTTTGTCTTCAGTCTGTAAAAATCTCATTTGTGTTTGGGTATCTAGGTATGTAATATCAGTCTGTAACATCAGCCTGTGCAATTAAGTTGTAAAAGTCACTCTTCCCCCCCAGCCATAAAGCATTAACTCTGTCTCTCCCCTTCCTCCAGCCTAAAAGCATTTTCCCTGAAACCATTAACTCTGTAGCTATGATAACAAGCCATACCGATGAATCCTTTAAAAGCATTACCTCCTTTGTTCTAGTGGCCAGCTGTAAACTATGAATCCTTTAATGGATTATCAGTAAGATAACTCCTAACAAACAAGACTCATCCATCTTATTAAAAAGGACTTTGATAGCAAACAGGATGGGTACTTCTCATTCAAATTTGACCACTCCCAAACTCCTCCCTAACTTCACCTCTGCAGACATAGTTAGCATAATTGATATCAGATTTATGGTTTTATCCCTATATAATCAGTATCCCTAAATCCTACACTTTGCAGGGTTTTGCAGGTTTTCTTCCTACCCCCCCCCCTGCCCGCTGCAGAGCGTCACACTAAACCCTGCACTTTTCAGGCTTTTTCTATCAACCCCCTGCCCGCTGCAGAGCATCACACTAAACTTCATAACCCTGCACTTTGCAGGTTTTCTCTCTGACACCCCCCTGCCCACTGAAAAGCGTAACATAGAACTTAGAACTCTGCCTTAAATCCATGTCAGCTTGCAGGTCCCCTTACCCCACCTCTCTTGCCTGCTGCAAAGTCAGTGTAACAATAAACTTTTATAACTCCGCCAAAAGACAGCTGAGTCCAGTAATTCTTTTCAGACGACACACCCTCAAAGGATTTCAATAGAAATCCCCCCTACTTATACCCCTTCAAAGGGACTTGCCAAAGAGAATCCATTCCCAAGGACATGCACAAGAGACTTACGTGGATGTTTACTGAGCCTACTCAGTAAAAGTTCAAAACTTCTAGGATAATAACATGGAACGGAGGGGTTTGTCTCTCCACTTTAGAGCATTCGTAGGTATCCTGTAACTCTTTCCTGTCTACTATTTGCCAGGTGAAGAAAGGGCCTTTTGGCTGGCTGCAGAACAGGACTTTTTTTTCCTCACTTTTTATTTATTTTTTATTTTGTAATTAACTTTTGTTTATTTTTTTTAGTTTACATCATTGATTTCCACAGGATTTTGAGTTACAGATTTTCTCCCCGTCTTTCCCCTACCCACCACCCCGAAACAGCGACCCCACTGTATGCCCCCTCCCCCAATCTGCAGAGCAGGACCTTCACACACGTACCACAAGGCCTGCCAATCACTTCTCTTCGCTGGATTGTAAGCTCCTTGAGGGCAGGAGCTGCCTGGTACGTAGCAGGCATTTATTAATTTATCGATTGACTCCTTTCTGGGCAGTGAGTGAAGAAAGACCTGCTTCTAGACTAGGGATAGAGAAAACAGACAATCCCAACTGCCTCTTCTCCCGCCTGGACAAATACATAGAGATGAGCATCATCCTGTCTCTGATACGTCTACGCTTTCCTGCTTAAGTGGCAGAGCATTGAAAGAGAAAAAATCTTCAGTAGCTTTAATGCCACAGCTCTCAAAAACTTCTCAACTATATCTCCACTGAACTGAGCAACTCCATTTCTCCTCTTTCAAACTTTCACAGATGCTACCTCTCCCCCCCCCCCCCCCACTGGCTTTATTTGTTTCTTTTTTTGAGGGAAGGCAGGGCAATTGGGGTTAAGTGACTTGCCCAAGGTCACACGGCTAGTGTTAAGTATCTGAGCCATAATTTGAAGTCAGGTCCTCCTGACTCCAGGGCCAGTGCTCTATTTACTGAGCCACACCAAGCTGCCCCCCTGCTTGGCTTTTTCATATGCAGATAGCCAATCAAGATTTGAGAGGGCACACCTTTGACAAAAGGGTTTTTTAATGTTCTAGCCTTTACAGACTAAAGGCCACTCAAAGCCTGAAAGGGGCATATCCTTATACCTTACTGTCTCTGTTACGTGCACCTTAGATGCTATAATTTTATCAAGTGAACTCTGGGAGACGTAACTGATCTGGGAATTAATGCCCTGCTACTCACTCAAATATTTCAATCTAATTGATGTGGCTACTACTTCCAATGAGGCAGATTGCAAAAACTCCCATTACATAATAGTAATATTGTATCTTTGCATCCAAGTAGGAATTGCATGTAGTCTTAACATATGCAATGGAAGCTTTTGAACAAAAACAACAGAAAAGATACAAGTAGAGGAAATGCATTTACGTTAAATATATATCTCTGATAAAAAGTCTGACAAGATTAACACAAATATCTAATAATAACAATGATAGCTAGCATTTATATAGTGTTTTGAGGGTTGCAAAACACTATTATTTCTTTTTATCCTAACAACTACCATGGAATGTAGGCATTATGATTATACTTTACAGGCAAGGAAACTGAGCCAGACAGAATTAAGTGAATAAGAGCCATTCCCCAAAAGATATGAACAGTTTTTTAAAAAAATACAAGCCATCAACAATCACCTGAAAAAATGTTCAAAATCGCCAATAATCAGCAGTATAATTCAAATTGACTGAGAGAGATGATTATTCCTCCCAGGTATTAATAACCAATTATTGAATTAGGACCAAGATGTTTCACTTTTTCTACTTCCTCATTCAGAAAGCAGCTCCTATAGGTTATTCAGGCAAGCCTTTGAAATGCAGTGCTGGTAATGAGAGGGAAAAGTCAAATCTATTCAAAAGGTAAAGAAAGTTTAGTTTAGGTGATTTGATGGATTCCAGACCATCTGTACGGACAGATCTGGGAAAAGATGGATTCTCCCTTTTGTCTAGATTATCCTAGAAGGATGATATGAGTATAAATAAGTCTCTGGTCAAAACTGAGTGATCACAGTCACATCCTCTAGTCCCTCATTAGACTAAGACCACATTTCAATATAATGTTCATTGTTTCACTACTTGTTAACCAATCAGAGTTGATTTTCACCCTGAGATGCACCCCCTTTTCCAAAGGTTTTATAAGTATTGAAGGTTTCACAGGTTAGGTCTCTTTGGTCATTGAGAGGACAAATGAGCCCTTCTTGTTAACCTACTTGCTAACAATAGTTGATAAAAATTGATATAATTGGGGGCAGCTAGGTGGCGCAGTGAATATCGCACGGGTCCTGGAGTCAGGAGGACCTGAGTTCAAATTTGACTACAGACACTTAACACTTAATAGCCATGTGATCTTGGGCAAGTCACTTAACCCCAGTTGCCCTGCTTTCCCCTGACAAAAAGTAAAACATAAAATGAGATAAAATTGATATAATTGACCCAGAAACTGTCTCTTGAAAATGTTTACTTGTAATACAAGCCCAATACCCAATGCTGCATACTCATCAATAATAACAGCTGACATTTATATGGCACTTACTTTGTGCTGAGCACTATGCTTAACAATTATTATCTCATTTGATGCTCAGAACAACCTTGGGAAGTAGGTGCTATGATTGTCCCCATTTTACAGGTGAAGTGACTGAGGCAAGCAGGTTAAGTGACTTTTCCAGGGTCACATAGCTAGGAACTGTCTGGAGTCACATTTGAATTGAGGTCTTCCTAACTCCAAGCCTAGCATTCTATCTACTATGCCAGCCACCACACTGCCATCAAGCCAGCAAAGATGCCCCAACATAGGAAAACTCACTGTTTGGTAGGTAATAGAAAGAAAGGCACATTAATTCACTGCTAGTCAGACTTTGAATTGGTTCAAAAGTTCTGAAAAATAATTTTGAATTATACAAGAAAAGTTAATAAGTTGTTTATACTCTTTGGCTCAGAGGTAGAAAAACATCTCAAGGAAGTTATCTACAGCAAGAAAAGGCCTATATACAAAATGTTCATAGCAACATTTTTTGTTATAACAAGAAGCTGGAAACAAAATATGTGCCCGGAGATTAGGAAAACTAAACACATCACTTAACAGTGAAGGCAATGGAATGTTACTGAACCATAAGGAATGACAAATATGAAGAATTCAAAGAAACATGGAAAGGCTTGTATGAAGTGACACAAAGAAAAGAAAGCAGATCCAAAATAAAAATATACAAAATTATTACGGCTGTGAACTTAAGAGTCAGCACAAGCAAACCACAAAATTCTAGGGAAATATAATGAGAAATGTTAAAATCGCCCTGTCAGACTGAAATGACACATCCCTCCTTTCTCTTAAGTTGTTTTTGTTTTGTTTTGTTTTTTGAGGAATGTGTTTTTGTAAGAGGGTTTGTCTGAGGATTCATGGGGAAGCAGCTGTTGTGTTCAAATAAAGCATACAGATAAAATTTTAAAACTTTAGCTGACAGATCTCATCACTGTGAACATTCCTTTCAAGATGAAAACTGCAAGCTAGCCATGCGTGACAGTCTTCCACATCTTCCCATAAATCCTCCAGGAGATACGCCTTCAATGTGTCTAATGGCATTCCTTGAATTCTTTTGACATTGCGTGGATACCAGTGTAGGACACAGGCTATTCACAGGGCATCGCTCACTCTCACACTGTGGTTTTCCCATAATATGTTTCTCTGATGACATCCTTTGCCCCACTTTTCCCACGTAATTCCTTATTGTAATTAACTATAGCCTGCTCACGAAGGCCTTTCCATTACCCTTTAGATGATCCTAAACTTCCATTTCTAGGGGATTATGGTATTTTAAGATTCAGTCACACAATATCTCTAGAAAAATATCAATGTTAAAAATATGGATCTTTATTCAGGGAGAAACTTGGTTAAAACTAAACAATTTCCCAAAAGCAATCAAGGCAAGTCTTCTCTTCCCATTCAATTTTAATCCCAGTTTATAGTCTACTTTAGATGTTTGCCCAAGATATATTTACTGATGGATGGAGGAAGATGGTGGAAGACTTGAAGTATTACCACCTCATAAAGCAACAAGAAGCATAGAAGGAAAGAAAAAAGTTAAAGAAAATGTGGCCAAAGACTATACTAAGTCAATCTAAGGCATTTACAGATGAAACTAGATGAAAAATTAAAAAAAAAAAAAAGCAAAAAGTGGAAAAGTTTTATCAAAATTTTCCTACCAAAATCCTCTTCACCATTGAAGACAGTGGAGCCATAATGTAACGTCACTGTCTCACCCATGCTGAACAAAGAAGTAAAAATAACATTGATGAAAACAAAAATTGGAAGGAGAACTGGCCTAGACCAAGTATATGAGAGGGAGTCCCTACTGGAGGCAATAGTTTTGTTTTAAGAATGGGGGAAGGGAGAGCAAAAAAAACCAATATACTCAAAATTCCTTCATTTTACAGAGTGGGAAAGAAGGCCAGCGACAAGAAATGTTGTCAGAGTTCAAAAGAGGGGATAAGCTTTAAAGCAGCATTGGACAATTGTCCCAGGATGTCACAGCTGGGCACTTGTTGACGGGCAGGAAGTTAAAAAGTGGAACTAATTGGGCTAATCTGGGCCCCTCTTTGTTGTCTATGAGCCTTCAAATCCAGCAGCCTATGTCAAAGATCAGTGGAGCTTACTAATTTTTTTTTAATTAAAGGTCCATCAGACACAAACTGAGAAAAATAATTTGTTGTAATTGTATATATCTTACAGGGGTCAGGTTGCCAGGCATTAATACAATTTGGGAATTAGACTATTGCTGCCTCAGTGAGACACTACTTGCTGGGCTTCCCCATTTGTAAAATGGAGATGATAATAATAGGACTTGCCTCCCAATGTTGTTATGAGGATAAAATGAGAAAATAATCACCAACCATTGTGCAAGTCTTAAAATGCTATATAAATGCTAACTAGATTATTATCATTATTGTCCTTCCCCCTTCCCCACCCCCACCAACCCAACTCCCCTGCTTTCAAGCTCCTTTTTATGTACTTTATTCCCCCATTTTAGAGTCCCTGGAGGGTAGGGGGTGTTATCCACCACCATCCTCCCTAAAGTTGTATTTCCAATGCTTAGCACAGTGCCTGATACAAAGTAAGCATTTAATAAACGTCCTGTTTCTCTACCCCCACTCTTCTCTTCCTTTCTCTCTTTTTCTTTTCTCTTTCTCCCCTGTTCCCTCCTGTCTCTCTCTGTCTCTCTCATCTTCACTGCAACCCAAACCCATCTACCCTTTAATTCTTCCTCAGTTAATCACCCCTGCACTGAGGTGCACCCACAAATCCCTCAAGGATGCAAGGATGCAATATTACTATTAGGTAATGAGAGTTTTTGCAATCTGCCTCATTAGAAGTAGTATCCAAATCAATCAGATCACAGGTCCTTAGAAATATTGGACTCTATGAGTAGTGATATGATCCCTTGATCAATTAAACCTGCGCTGGCTACCCCCTACCCCCTTCCCCACCCTGACCCCTTAGAGAAACAGTTCAGTTCTACATTATCCTCCTCTCTTGAATCTCTTGCCCCTTATCCTCACTGATTTTGCTCTATCCTCAGCCTTGGATTATTCATACCATCTGCTGCCTTCACTCCTACTACTCGTGTGCTATTGAGAGGAACTTAAAAAAAAATCATGACATCATACTGACTGGGTCCACTATGAATTTGTTACATCATCTCAACTGGGTCCTCACTGCAGCAAGACAATCCTTCTGTACCTCCTTAATTGATTTGCTGTTCCACTAACTACAGCATCTTTCCCAAACTGTTTTATCTCTCCTCAAATCCCTCATGGAAAAAAAAAAAACCTCTTATGGTCCCACTTTTCCCCATACTCTCAACTGAGAACCATATCTCATATATCAATGATAAATTGGGGCCATTTGCTACTCTCTTCTTCCCTTCTCATCTCCCAACACTCAGGTAGCAGTAGCTTCCTTCACCCTCTCTCCTTTCCAAGGCAAACCCCTCTACATGCACAAGCAATTCCATTCCATCCTCCCTTCTCCAGCAGATTGCCCTCTATCATCCCCATTCTCTCACCAATCTTCAATTTCTCTTTCTTTACTGGTTGCTTTCCTACTGCCCACAAACACCCTTAAAAACCCTGACTTGATCTTTCTGTCCCTAACTATCATCCTGTATCTTTCCTCCCTTTTGTGGCTAAACACCTTGAGAAGGCTAACTGTAATAGGTGCCTCTACTTCCTTTCTTCTCCTTCTCTTCTTAACTCCCTGTCATCTGGCTTCTTCATCATTCAACTGAAAACAGCTCTCTCCAAAGTTACTTTTGATCCCTAATTGCCAAGTCTAATCACTTTTCCTCAATCCTCATCCTTCTGGACTTCTCTGCAGCCTTTGAAACTGCTCATCACCCTCTTCTCCTTGGTATTCTCTTCTCTCTAGATTTTTGTAACACTATCCTCTCCTCATTCTTCTGTCT
Source organism: Pseudochirops cupreus (assembly GCA_028627135.1). Classification (NCBI taxonomy): domain Eukaryota; kingdom Metazoa; phylum Chordata; class Mammalia; order Diprotodontia; family Pseudocheiridae; genus Pseudochirops; species Pseudochirops cupreus. The sequence goes on along the minus strand of CM053581.1, from coordinate 335,763,920 downwards.
GACTTCTCCTCAATCTCCTTTGCTGGATCTTCATCCAAGTCATGCTGCTTTTGGGTATGCCAATATGGGTAGGTCCATGGACTTTGTCTTGGGCCCTCTTCTCTTTTCCTTCTAAACTATTTCGCGTGACACTCTCATCACTACCCATGAATTCAACTGTCTTCTTTAGGTCATTGATTTCCAGATCTACTTACCCACCTCTCCTCTAATCACCAATCTCACATCTGTAATTGGACATCTCAAACTGGATCTCTCATAGACATCTTGAAATCAACACGTCCAAAACTGAACTTGTTCTCTTTCCCGCAAGCAATTCCTTCTTCTTAATTATCCTATTACTTTAAAGGGCACAACCAGCCTCCCACTCATTCAGGTTTGCAACCTAAGAATCATCCTCAATTTCTCACTCTCTCTCACCCCCTATATCAAGTCTGTTGCCAAGGCCTGTTGATTCTCTTTTGGTAACATCTCTTGTATGTGTCCCCTTCTGGAACAGCCACCACCCTGGTGCAGGCCTTTCATCTCCTCATGCCTGGACTGTTGGAATAGCCTTCTTGTTGGTCTTGCCTTAGGTTCTCCCCACTCTAGTCTGTCCTCCACCCATCTAACAAACTGATATTCCTTAAGCACAGGTCTGACCATGTTAGCCTCCCACTCCCCACATTCAATAAACTCTAGAGACTCCCTATCATCTCCTGGATCAAATACAAAAATCCTCTGTTTGGTGTTCAAAACCCTTAATAACATGACTCCCTCCTACCTCTCAGTCTTCTTACATCTTACACACCCCGAAGTACTCAGTGATCTGACATCGACACTGCTTTCTTTGCTGTTACTTGAATAAGACTCTTCATCTCCTGACTCTACACATTTTCATGGACTTGTCCTCTATGTTTGGAATTCTCTCTCTACTCATCTCTATTTCCTAGCCTCTCTGTTTTCCTTCAAATCCCAGTAAAATGCCCAACTTCTACATGAAGCCTTTCCCAATTGCCCTTAATGCTAATGCCCTCCCTGTGTCCAGGAAATGTCTCCAAATTATCCTGTATGTAGCCTGTTTGTACATGGTCATTTGCAAGTTCACTTGCCCCATTAAACTGTGAGCTCCTTGAAGGGAGAGAATGATTTTTGCCTTTTATTGTATCTCTAGTGCTTGGCACAGTGCCTCACATATAGTAGGTGCTTAATAAATTCTTGTTGACTGTCTACATCTGGCATGTACTTTCACTACTTTTCAGAAAGTAGCTAGAGTTTATTACAAGTTTGTTGAATTGGATTTATAAGCTGTCTCAATTAACCAACGAGGCAAGGAGAGGGGCTGAGCATCTGTGAGGAGAGGAACAGGCAATGAGGAGAGAACAAACGATAGAGAAACGTGAGGAGTTAGGTCCAAAACAAACTTTGCCAACTTCAGTCTTGGTGGTGGGCAATGACTCCTGAAGGCTGTTGACATTAATACCAGCCCTTTCCCTATTGATGAAGAAGGAAGTGCAAAGTCTATCACAGAACCCATCTTCAACGAGAATGAAATTGTTCCAACCCCCAACTACTTTTCAGAATGAGCTGGGGGGATCAAAAGGTCATTAGGTATGATCCAAAAGAACACACAGTATTCTAAGAAGTCAGGCATACAGAAAAGCTAGATAGACTTGGCTCTCGTGTAAAACTCTCCAGGCAGCCCCTAAAAAACCATTTTCATTTTTATTAAGTTGTTACTTTGTAATCCTGGAATTTCCCAGTAAAAATAGGAGGTGGGGACCTAGAAAAAGAACAAATCAAAAATTCCCAAATAAAATGGAAATTCTGAATTAATAGAGGCTATGTTTATAGTGGGAATAAAAAGTCAAAATAACTTCTCTAAGTCCAGCATTCTTTCCACTACATCATGCGGACTCCCCCTTAAAGACATCAAGATCATAAGTCACTTTATAAATATTAATCAGACCTCACCCAGCTGTACAACTAAAACTCCTTAATCAGGCTTTGATGCTTTGTAAGCATTACATAGACAGACAAAAATGTTATTCCAGTAACGCCGAAGTATATGCTCTTAAAACTGGAAAAGTCCTTAGAGATAATCTAATCCAGATTAGAAAACTAAGGTCACAGAGGAAAAGGTACGTGCTCAAAATTATATAATAAATTAGCAATGGAATCAGGACTTGAGCCCAAGTCTCCTGACTCTCAGCACAGGACTCTTCTTAGCGCATCTCTAATAAATCACTTTGTTATCTACCTGGGGCTGGTCGTGCTCTCAGGCTCTGATAGTACCGGTGTAGAGAGTCCTCTCACTCTAGTCTCACGCTCTTAGAAAAAGAACAGCTTCATCTCTCCTTCAAGTTTCTATGAGTACCCTGAGAGGTTAAAGATGCCTCTTCTCTACTGCCTGTGGCTCAAGCCAATTTTAGGAGCCCCGTACACACACACTATTAGCTACCAGTGACTGGCTTCTCGATTTCATTTAAACAATAAATACAAATTAATTTTACAAAGGTAACTTTAGGGAAAAATGAATGTGAGAATAGGAAGAAACATAAATTTTTCTCAGCTGTACATGGCACTTTCACAAAAAATTATCATGTATTGGGCATAAAAACCCCACAAAAGAATGCAGAAAAGCACAATTACGAAATGTACCCTTTCAGGCCATAATGCAACAAAAATTACATTCAATAATGGGGCCTGGAAGCACAGGTTAAAAATTAATTGGAAACTAAATAATCTAATCCTAAAGAATGAGTCAAAGAACAAATCATAGAAACAATCAATAATTTTATTAAAAAAGAATAAAAGCAGTGGGACAACTTACCAAAATTTATGAGAGTCAGCCAAAAAGAACTTAGGGAAATTTTACATCTTTAAATGCTTACATCAATAAAAAAGAGAAAGTGCAACTCAGTGAAGTAGGTATGCAATTAAAAGAACAAATTTTAAATCTCCAAATAAACACCAAAATAGAAATCCTGAAAATTGAAAGAAAGATTAATAAAATTGAAATTAAAAAAAATTGAACTAATACATAAAACTAAGAACTAGCTTTATGAAAAAAATAAAATAGATAAGCCATTGGTTAATTTGATTTAAAAAAAAAAAGAAAACCAAATTATCAGTATCAAAAATGAAAAGGTAAATGCACCACCAACGAAGATGAAATTAAAGCAATTATTAGAAATTATTTTTCCCAATTATATGCCAATAAATATGGCAATCTAAGGGAAATGGATGAATACTTAACAAAACTATAAATGTCCCAGATTAACAGAAGAAGAAATAGAATACTTAAATATTTAGAAAAGAAAGAAAATATTTAGAAAAGAAAAAAATTAAGAAAAAGGAAGGAAGAAAGAAAGAAAAAAATTGAACACTCCATCGATGAGCTCCCTAAAAAAAATCCCCAGGATCAGATGGATTTACAAGTGAATTTCACCAAATATTAAAAGAACAATTAATTGCAATATTACATAAACTATTTGAGAAAATAAGCAAAGAAGGAGTCCTATCAAGTTCTAGTTATGGAACCAAGTTCCTTTTATGACACAAATATGGATTTGATACCTAAACCAGGAATATGAAAAATAGGAAAAGAAAATTATAAACTAATTTCCCTAATGAATATTGATAAAAAATTTAAAATAAAATACTAGCAAGAAGCTTATAGGAATATATCACAAAGATCATATACTCTTGCCCGGTAGATTTATAGCAGGAATGCAGATATGGTTTAGTATTAGGAAAACTATCAGCATAATTGACCATATCAATAACAAAAACAACAGAAATCATATGATTATCTCAATAGATACAACACTCATTCCTATTTAAAATGCTGGAAAACATAGGAATAGATGGAGTTTTCCTTTAAATGATAATTATTATTTATCTAAAACCAAGAGCAAGCATTATCTGAAATGAAAATAAGCTAAAAGTCTTCCCAATAAGATCAGGGATGAAGTAAAGCTATCCATTATCACTATTATTATTCAATACTGTATTAGAAATGCTAGCTATAGCAGTAAGACAAGAAAAAGAAATTGAAGGATAAAAATAAGCAATGAGAAAACAAAACTATCACTCTTTTACAAATGAAATGATGGTATACTTAGAGAATCAAATAAAAAACTAGTTGAAACAATTAACAATTTTAGCAAAGTTGCAGAATATAAGATAAAACCACATAAATCATCAAGATTTCTATACATTACCAACAAAGTCCAGAAGTAAAAGATAGAAAGAGAAATTCCATTTTAAATAACCCCAGACAATATAAAATACTTGGGAGTCTACCTACTAAGACAAACCCAGGAACTACATGAACACAATTACAAAACATTTTTCACACAAATACAGATCTAAACTAGAGAAATATGCATTGCACATGGGTAGGCCAACCCAACATAATAAAAATAACAATTATGTCTAAATTAATTTACTTTTTCAGAGCCATACCCATCAAACCACCAAAGAATTATTTTATAGAGCTAGAAAAAATAATAACAAAATTCATCTAAAAGAACAAAAGATCAAGAATATCAAGGAAATCAATGAAAAAAATGTGAAGGAAGGTGGGCTAGCTTTACAAAATGTCAAACTGTATATTGCAAAATGGTAATCACCAAAACAATCTGGTACTGGTTAAAAAATAGATTGGTGGATCAGTGGATAGATTAGGTAGTAAATTATTTACAGTAGTAAATGATCATAGTAGCCCAGTGTCTGATAAACCCAAAGATCCACATTTTGGGAGCAAGAACTCATTATTTTGGAGAAATCCCTGCTCAGAGCTTAGATTCCAGCTGGAGCTATGTTCCTGACCAAGAAACTTAGGATATCAAAGGTGCAAGTGGTAAAATAAAAATCATTGTCCCAGGATCAGACACATCACTTTGGGGACTTGTACAAGAAGAGCCCAAATCCAGGCCATTTCCATGGATACTGTTCAACCAGAAACAAATGACCGTTGGGCTCTGACACTGGAATATGAAGAAAACCAAGCACTGAACTACTCTATGATGGTAAATTCAATCCATTCAACTTCCAGAACCCCAACCCAGATATTGCTCCTTCTTCTCCATGCTATCCTGGCTCTCTTGCTGCTTTTCATCATGTGATGCTATGGAAATTGCTCCTAGAGACTTAACACCTATACCATGAAATGCATGCATGTATTCCAAGATTTGTACAAATTACAGATTGATAAAGACCGACTTCTGGACCCTGCTCCTGCACCAGCAGTTAAACAACTAATGGCACCAGCAGTTAGAATAGCTCCAATTATTCAATATACAGTCATGTTTCCTGCCTGCTGCAAGGTACATGAGCTTTCATTTTCCAATACCAGTCCTCCTCCATGATCAATTGAGAGACCAGTCAAGACCCTGAAGAGCTTTTGCCAATAGCTTCTGAAGAATGCCTTTCTCCAGATCTGCCTTTTCATCAAATCTGGGGATGCCTGAAACAGCTTCTCTTTATCTGCTGCTATATTTACTCAGTCCTCTTCTTAAAGGAGGAATTTTTCAAGACACTACTGCAAATTTCCTATAAACAAGTATGGACCCAAAGAAGAAATTTGAGAAGACATTCACACTCTGCTCCTTTACAGAGGTGGTAGGACAATTATTGTGCTACACTGAATATTTCTGCAGATGTTTTCAATGTGTTGATCAGTTTGATTTTTTTCCTCTGTAATAAATATTAGTTATATGGAAGGCCCCTCTAGTAGAGGATGGGAGAAGAACACTGTGAGAAATTTTAGTCATCAAATAAACAAATGATATCAGTAAAAATTATTTTAAAAAAGAAAAAAAAGAACTCACTATTTGACAAAAATTACTGAGAATATTGAAAAGTAGTTTGGCAGAAACTAGGTATAAATCAACTTCTTACACTATATACCAAGGTAAGGTCAAAATGGGTATATGATTTAGACATAAAGACTGATATCATAAGCAAATTAGGGGAGCATGGAAATTTTTACCTGCCAGAGCTATGGATAAAGGAAAAACAGGGATACTAATGCACTGTTGGCAGAGTTGTGAACTGATCCAACAATTATGAAAAGCAATTTGGAACTATGCCCAAAGGGCTATAAAATGTGCCTACCCTTTGACTCAGCAATACCACTACTGCTATTTGGGGTCTGTAACCCAAAGTGATCAAAGAAAAAGGAAAAAGACCTATCCATACAAAAATATTTACAGCAGTTCTTTTTGTGGTGGCAAAAAAACTGGAAATTGAGGGGATGTCCATCAATCAGGGAAAGGCTAAACAAGTTGTAGCATATGATTGTGATGGAATACTATTATGCTATAAGAAATGATGAGCAGGATGGTTTCAGAAAAACCTGAGATGATTTATATGAACTGATACAAAGTGAAGTGAAGTAAGCAGAACCAGGAGAACATACTGTTCAATGATCAACTGTGAAAGACTTCTGAAGGACTCATAATGAAAAATATTATCCACCTACAGAGATAGAAGTGATGAAGTCTGTGTGAAGACTGAAGCACAATGTTTTCACCTTCATTATTTTTCTTACTTTTTAAAAACAACATGGCTAATATGGAAATGGTTTGAGTGATTTCACATGCATAACTGATATCATATTGCTTTTTTTCTCAATGGGGAGGGAGGGAGGCAGAGAATGTGGAATTCAAAATTGTTCTTTAAATTAATGTTAAAAATAAGTAAATAATAAGTTGACTTACCAAAAAACAAAAACAAAGGGAACTTTACTTTGAAGATATAACAAGGATAGAACTATGTACAAACATTTCCCTCTAGCACCTTCAGGGGCACACTTTCCCTATATCACCTCAGTCACTGGGGAGAGTGGCTACAGATTTTTTGAATTTTCTACATAACTCAGCATCACTGTGAGATGAGTCCTCTCCCCAGGCTAGCTCCTGAAGGTGCCTCCTCGAGGTTATTGATGCTAGGCTAACTGCACAATCTGAAATAGACTAAACTCCCAGACTCATGGACCTCGGATGACTTATTTTCCTGGCCTCTGACCTTTCAAAACTCACGAGATAGAAGTCTCCCACTTCCTTCAAAAGTGAAAGAACTGAAAAGAAAAACGAACACAAAGGCAAAGAACTGAGGCCTGTGTTCATGGGACCACATAGCCCAAGGCCTTTTCTCTTACAATACTGTTTCTGGTCAGACAACATCAGGCAGGAAGAACTCAAACAAAGGCTGTGCTTTTGAATACACCCCCAGACAATTAAAAGTGTTCTTCTTTACTATCTGGTTAGAAGGCTGTAACAAGTTAAGGAAGTCTCTCTGGTGCACTTCCATTAGACACTATCACAACTCTCTTGAAAGCAGGTTCCCCAGTACCATCAGCACCAGTGAGCATGCTCCTAAAAGACTGGGTTCATGGGCCAGCCCCCTGTTACAGTGGTCTACATAGAGATCCTGCTACGAAGGTGCCAAAGAACATGTAGAAAATCTTGGAAATTAGGGGCGGCTAGGTGGTGCAGTAAATAGAGCACCAGCCCTGAAGTCAGGAGGACCTGAGTTCAAAGCCAGCCTCCAACATTTAACACTTACTAGCGGTGTGACGTTGGGCAAGTCACTTAACCCCAAATGTCCTACCAAAAAAAAAAAAGCAAAAAAAAAAGTCTTGGGAATTAATGGCAAGGTTTCATATGATTAAGGTCCTTCATCTCTGAAAACTACCTGGTGAAGAGGACAATTGATACCCATAGTACCACTTAATTATTTACTGTAAAAAAAGAAAATAAATCTAGGCTGTACCTTACAACTAAAATCTTTCAGTGTTGACCCGATGGGTGCTAAGTCTCTTCCAAAGAGGTAATTTACTAAACATTGTCTTTTTAAGTAATTAACTTGTTGCTAGCGTAGTAGGCATTTGGAAAACAATTTCTATGGGCAGAGGAAAGTCTTCAGTGCCAAGATGTATGAGTTTCTGGGAGATGTAGTCTGAAGCAGACAGCATTGTTTCCTCTTGCCTAATGAGAGGCTGTCATCAGAGAAATACATGCACACAGACATACAAATGAAAGAAGATACTGAGTGAAAAAAGAAAATGCGCACACACACACACACACACACACACACACACACACACACACAGACAAATTCAAACATCTACCTATATCTATCTACCTAGCAGACAATTCAACTACTATAGGTCTAGAGACTGGGAGAGATGGGGACAAGTCACAAAATATAGTGGCCAGGGTTAAATTGTCCTACCCCCCCCCTCCCAAAATAGCTAGCCTACTGAATACCCCTTCCCCCAATCTGTTCTCTCTTATATCCTTCCTCATTTCCACCCCCCCACCAACTTTCTAGTAGGGCAAGATGGATTTCTATATCCCAGTTCCTGTATATCTTATTTCCCAGTTGCATGTAAAAAAACAAAAATTTTTTTTAAATATTTGTTTTTAAAACTTTGAGTTCCAGATTTTTCCCCCTTCTTCCCTTCTCACCCACCCCAACTGGGAAGATAAGCAATTCAATATAGGTTGTACATGTGTAGTTACCCAAATCATTTCCATAGTAATTATATTGTGAAAGACTAACTGTATTTCCCTCCATCCTATTCCTCTCCCCATTTACTCTATTTTCTCCTTTGACCCTATCCCTTTTCAAAAATGTTTGCTTCTAACTATCCTCTCCCCTAATCTGTACTCTCTTCTATCCTTCCCCCTCTTATCCCCTACCCCCCTATTTTCCTGTAGGGTGAGATACTCAATTGAGTGTATCTGTTACTCCCTCCTTAAGCCAAATTCAATGAAAATAAGGTTGTCCCATTCCCTTTCATCTTCCTGCTCCTCCCCTCCACTGTAACAGTTTTCTCTTGCCTCTTTTATATGAGATAATTTACCCTACTCTATCTCTCCCTTTCTCCTTCTCCCAATAAATTCCTCTCTCACCTCTTAATTTTATTTTTTAGATATCATCCCTTTATATTCAACTCATCCTGTGCCCTCTGTCTATGTATACATGAACACACATATGCCCACATTCACATATATATTCATATACACATATACCCTCCTATACATACATATGCATGTATGTATGCATATATATACATATATATTCCCTTCAACTATCCTCATACTGAGAAAAGTCTTATGAGTTACAATTATCATTTTTCCAGGAAGGAATATACCAGAGAAATTGTTTAAAAAAGGTTTTTTTATGCACAAATTTTTATATGCACAAAACTATTTATAGCGGCTCTTTTTGTGGTGGCAAAGAATTGGAAACTGAGGGAATGTCCATCAATTAGGGAATGGCTAAACAAGTTATGGTATATGATTGCGATGGAATACTATTGTGCTATAAGAAATGATGAGCATGATGCTTTCAGAAAAACCTGGAAAGACTTCAACTGATTCATAGTGAGGTGAGCAAAACCAGGAAAACACCACACACAGCAATATTGTACAACCACCAACTGTGAATGACTTGGCTATTCTCAGCAATACAGTGATCTAAGATGGACTCATGATGAAAAATGCTATCTACCTCCAAAGAAAGAACTGATGGAGTCTGAATGCACATCGAACGAAGCATGCCTTTTTAAAACTTTCATTATTTTTCTTTTTTTTTCGGTCTGTGTTTTCTTTAACAATATGACAGAAATATGTTTTGCATTGCTGCACATGTATATCCTATATAAAATTGCTTGCCTTCTCAATGAGGGAGGACAGCAGAGAAGGAAGGAGAGAATTTAGAACTCAAATTTTTTTAATGAATGTAAAATTTTTTACAAGTAATTGGAAAAAATAAAATATTTGAAAAAAATTGTAAAGAACATCTACTTCAAACTCCTCTTTTGTTATTAGAAAACTGAGGCCTTTCACAAATGATAGCATCAAGTCAAAAATCTTGTCAGGGTCTCACAATGAACATATGCTAGAACCAGACATCACGCTGGAACATCTGACATGATACCCAGGGCACCTTCCATTATACCGCACTGCCCTACTTCACTTTGTCCAGCTCTGTATCCATCCCACACAGTTACAAAAGTCAGAAACTGAAATCCCCTACTACACTGCAGCCTCCTTTGAGAACTCCCCATTACAAGTTTCCTTAGTGTCATAGACAGAATCAGAGTGGAGCTGAGCTAGTGATTATGAGACTTTCCTAAAACCAGAGGGGTTTTTGTTGTTGTTGTTGTCATTGTTGTATTGTTTCCATCATGTCTGTCTCCTCATGACCCCAGGTTGGCTTTTCTTGGCAATGACACTGGAGTGGTTTGCCATTTCTTTCTCTAGCTCATTTTACAGATGAGGAAACTGAGACCAAAAGGGTATATGACTTACTCAAGGTCACACAGCTAGTAAGTGTCTGAGACCAGATCTGAACTCAGATCTTCCTGACTCCAGGCTCAGAACTCCATCCAATGCTCCACCTTCCTGCTCTTAAAACCAGGGGAACTAGATTCAAATCCCATCTCTATGGATTAATACCTATTTGACCTTCAGCAAATCACTTACCGTCTATGAGCCTCAGTCTGCCTCCTCTGTAAAGTGAGGGGGTTGGACTAGATGGGCTTCAACATCCCTTACAACCCTTACACTTTGATTCTAAGATATCTGCAGCCTGAAGCTCTGCATCCACAGATCTCCCTAGACCTAACACAAGACATCAGTACATCAGTGCACCACCTGGTGGCAGTGGGGGCAAACTGACCAATGGTTTTCTGGAGGTCTTGAAAACCTGAATGAGAAGAAAAGACAAATCTGATTTTTCTGCAAGATTTCTGCAAGATTTTAAGGCCCAAGTCCTAAAATTAACTCTCTTATTTAATGAAAGAATACAGTACATACAGCACGGAAAAATAAAGGAACTTTCAACATAGGAAGTGGTGTGTTATGGTGAAAAAAGGCCTAGAATTAGTAAAATTTTAGGGGAGAAATCAGTCAATATGTATACAATCCATGATAAATGTTCCAAAACCAATCACAACCTTTGGCTTAATGTTGCCACTGCTAGGGCCATATTCTAAGGGTGTTATTGAAAGGATCGTGGAGCCATTGACTTTGAATTGAAAGAGATCTTGGAGACCAACTAGTCTGACCAGCTTACTTGAAAAGTCAAGAAATTGAGGCCCAAAGAGGTTAAGAGGCTTACCCAATGTCATACAGGTTAAAAAAGACCTAGCTATATAGACACAGTCATAGCAGTTTCATTTCTACACGGAAGAAAACATAAGTCTAGTTTTAAAAAAAAAATCAATGGAGGCAACGTTATCATTGGAGTATATGATAGCACATGTGGAGAGAAAGATGAAAGTGATGAGGAGTTTAGAAAACAGATCACAAGTCTAGGTCAAAAAGATAATATAGCAGTGCTGTGGCATCCCAATTATCAGAATATCCACTGGAGTGTTTTCTCTATCTCTCTGTCTCTGTCAAAATCTTCCTGAGGCCAAGCTATTCAGTTTCCTGGCATGGTGCACGTTTCACAGGCATACAACAATGAAGTCAGCACAACAGCTCTGTAAACAGACATTTTGGTAGGCAGCCTAACACCTCTTCTCACCCACACTTTCCTTCAGAGTTACCAAAGACTGAGCTAGCTCTGGCAATGTGTGCGTCAACCTCATCATGTAAGTGTACATTCCTGGAAAGTACACTGCCAAGCTAAGTAAACTTATCCACAGTATCAAAATTTTTCCATTTTCTGGAACTGATTGTTCCACTATGGATGGTATGGTCCTGTCTGATTAAGAATCTCTATTTTCTTGGTACTAATTATTAGACCAAAATTAGCACAACCAGCAGAGATTCGATGCACACTTTGTTGCATCTCAGACTCAAAGGCTTCATTGAACATACTATCAGGTGGGAATAAAAAGTCACACATCAACTCTCCCTCTACTTCAGTCTTGGCTTGAAGCCTTTTCAAGTTAAATAATTTACTGTCAGTGCAGTAGTTGACATTGATGCCATTTTTATACTAGTTGAAGGCATCTGATGACATCACTGAAAACATCATGCTAAATAAAAAGCATGAGAGGAAGCACACAATCCTGCTTCACTTTACTGGTAACTGGGAAAGCACCAAAACTTCATCTATTATCCAGAACCCCTGCAAGCACGCTATCACAAAACTAGTGTACAATACTGATGAAATTCTCTGGGCAACCAAATTTTGCCATGATCTTCCCCAGGCCTTTATGACTGACAAAGGCCTTGGCTTTTAGCCTATCAAAGGCCTAGTTCAGATATTGTGTACAGACCTCTGTTCTGCTCCTGGCATTTCTCTTGCAGTTGTCAGACAACAAACACCATAATGGTCATTCCTCAGCCCTTTCTGAAGCTACACTGGCTCTCAGGTAGATTACCATCTCCCAGGTAAAGAATCAACAATTAATGAAGACTGTCAAGAATCTTGCTGGCAAAAACCAAGACAGAGGCTCTCTGTGATTGTGACAGAACAACCCCCTTTCCTTTATAGAGATGGACAATGTAGGCATTCTTGAACTCCTGGGGGATAACCTCCTCTTGCCATATAACCTGGAAGATCAGCCAGCTTTTGAATGAATAGTGGACTTCCTGCCTTATAGATCTTTGTTGGAATAGAATCAGAACCAGACACTTTGCCACACCAGAGGAGCTTGATGGCATTCAAAAGTTAGAAGCTCAGCTACAGAGGGATTGACTTCAATCTGAGGTATATGGTTAGTGGCTTCAGCATTGGTTGATGATGGTCTGTTGAGAATACTATGAAGTTTTCATTCCATTTCTCCAGGATCATGTCCTAATCAATGAGGCTCCAACAGCACTGAGTAGTTGAGATGCACCATAGGTCTTTGGCCATCAATAACCTTCAGGGTATCATAAAAAGCATTTTAGATTGTTACTATCAATGTAAAACTGAATTTTATCTGCCTTCTTACTGAATCCTGCATCTCTCTAAGCTTTGCCTGAACTTTACTTTTGATAGAGTTAAACACTGCCTTCCTAGAGATGGATGAACTATCCCACTGGTAAACCCTGAAGAGTCCTCATTTTTAGCTTAGCAGCTTCTGAATTTCATCATCATTTTTGTCACACTAATCTGAATGTTTGTGAGTGTTTCGGCCCAGATGAATAAATCAAATCTCTCCTTTTCTGCTCCACTGTTGCCAATCATGTGTTGGCTCAGCTTTCCCTTTAAGTGAGCACAACCTATTCATGCAGAGAAGCACTCTAATCTATTGACATTAAATCTTCTATCAGTTGCTTTGCCTGGGACCATTGATTTTGTTGAATGCAAATGTTTAACTTGAAGAGGTTAAGTTTATGATTACTCCAGCACTCTACACTACACATCTTTACACTCTCACATGTCTGTCTCTTCCTTACAATGACATAGTCAATGAAATGCCAATGTTTGCTGTGAGGGTGTATCTACAGTTTTGTTGTGTTTAAGTAAACAGAAGACAGTGTTGGTGATGAGGTCATGAGATGCACAAGTCTTCAGTGATAAGTGACCATTGCTGCTCAAGTTTCTGACTCCATTCCTCCCAAGGACTTCCTGACATATCTAATAGTCTGTATCTACTCCCACATTAAAATCCCCCACTATTACAAACTTGTCCTCTTTCAGCACATTGATGATGAGGGTCTCCAGGTTTTCATAAATTTTTTCTTTGACCTCATCAGGGTTCATCATGGTGGGAACATACCCACTGATGATGGTGGTTTGGCACTTTCCTGCAAGTGGCAATGACATTGTCATGAGCCTATTGTTCACTCCTTTTGGGAGACAATGAGCTTGTTGATTAGATTAGTTTTGATTGTGAAACCTACACTAGCTTCATGGCACTCCCCATCACTTTGGCTACTCCAGAAAAAAAACGTGTATCCAGCTCTGACTTCAGAGTAAGCTGGCTTTCATTTGCCAACCTTGTTTAACACAGGGCTGCTACTATGACACCTGCTGAGTTTTCTTGCAATAACAGTTGTTCTTCTCTCAGGTCTACTGGATTTCATGGTGTCCATAAGTGTGAGCACACTTATGTGTACCAATGGCAAGCGGAATCATCTTTGCAAAAATTTTGTACTTTTTCTGACTTTCGACCACAGGATAGGATCCCCACCTGCCATAAGTAGGTCAGAGTACTTTTTTAAAAAGGCTGTTCAGACACCCAGGGGGCTGCCAAATCCCACTGTTACTTCTGTCCAGTGAAAAGATGACCCTATGGCCTGGGCCACCTATGAGCAGGGTTGGAACTACAGCTCCCAGTGCATCCCCATCTACTGCTTTGTCACTTGTCCATCACCACAGGACTTCAATGTAGGTAAAAACAGTAAAATGGTATGGGTGGTATCCTTTGACTCACTTATAAATTGGATTTAAGTGAGGCAGAGTTACACAAAGTTGTCAGTCTTTCTCTTTTAGAGTCATCAAAGTCCAGTGGCAAGACAAAAGTCAGGACAACTGACAATGGCCTGGGATGCAGTGACCTTGGCATCTCTGACGTCTGACCAAGCTCTAAGTGTTCCATAGCAGCTGCCTTCATGGTTGTTGGAACAAAATATTCATATCTACCCATTCTGCCAAGGGAAGTCTTCACATGCTTGGGGTAGACATTCTCCTAACTCACCAATGGGTTTGAATTAGCCTCAACCTGGTTGAGCCTACCTTCCAAAACAGTTTAGTTTACTAGGATCCGGCCACTTTATGTGCTACAGCTTCTTATAGTTACAGGTGAGAGCTGGATGGCCAGTTGGACACGAAAGGTGAAAGGTAGACCTGATAAGGTCTTAGCAGCCCTCACACCAGAGGTAATAATCTTCCCTGAATAACCTGTATACCCCACACTTTACAATGACAATAATTCACAATTTTTATCTCATTTGAACCCCACAACCATCCTAGGAAGTTGATGCTATTATTATTCCTATTTTACAAAAGAGGAAACTAAGGTAAGCAAGGGTTAAGTGACTTGCCCAAGGTCACACAACGAGGAAGTATCTGAGGCCAGATTTGAATTAAGGTCTTCCTGACTTCAGGCCCAGTTCTCTATTCACTGTACCATCTAGCTACCTAGTACTGATCTCACTCAATTCAAAAGAAGATATGAAATGGGCCAAGAGGCCACCCTTTGCCACCAAAAATGGGGCTGCCACCATGACCTCAAGCTTCATTGTTGTTCAGTCATTTCAGTCATGTCTGACTTTGCATGACACCATTTGGGGTTTTCTCTTCTTTTTAATTGATTTGTTTATTTACTTTTAGTTTACAAGATTCAGTTCTACAATCCCTTGAGTTTCAAATTTTCTCCCCGCCCTCTCCCCTCCCCCCCATGGCAGCTTGCAATCAAGTATAGGATCTGCAAATACTTCCACATTGGACATTAGTCTGGTTATATAGAAGGGTTGTAACCAATGGAGTAAACAATGGGAAAAAAAGAAAGAAAACCAAACATGGAAAAGAGCGATAGCATGTAGGTTGCTTCAGTCTCCATTTAAACTCTAGTCTTTCTACATCTTTCTCTGAATGTTGACATCTCCTTCCATCCTGAGACTTGTAGAGTTCTCTTATAACTGTGCATTGCTGAGAAGAGTCCAGTTTATCAAAGTTGGTCGTCACATATACGATGTGTCTGTGATTGTGTACAAATTTCTCTTGGTTCTGCTCTCCTCACTTAGCATCAGTTTGTATAGGCCTTTCCAGATGAATATGAAAACCGTCTCCTCCCCATTTCTTATAGTACAATAGTATTCCATTACATTCATATACCACAACTTGTTTATCCATTCCCCAATTGATGGGCATCCCCTTAATTTCCAGTTTTTTGCCACCACAAAGACAGCTGCAATAAATATTTTTGTACATGCCATTTGGGGTTTTCTTGACAAAGATACTGAAGTGATTTACCCATTCCTTCTAAAGAAGAGCTAAAGCTCATTTTACTGATGAAGAAACTGAGGCAAATGGCGTTAAGTGACTTGCCCAAGGCCACACAGATAATAAAGGCCAGATTTGAATGCAGGAAGATGAGTCTTCCTGACTCTAGGCCTGGCACTCTATCCACTGCAGAGGCCTGGAGAGTACCAAAATACTAAGATAAAGAAGCTCCATGGAATGAACAGATGCAAGGTGGTTGCTGAGAACAGAACTAGTGACATTGTACTTTCCTATCCCTTGCAGTAGTCTGACTCACATTTTCCAGGGAAGCCTGTTCCCCACTCCCACTCCAATCCTTATCTGTTTGCTTTCTGTCTCACCATTTGTCTTGAAAAAAAAATCAGCTTCTCTAAAATAACATGATCATTCATTGCAGTACTGATTTGTGTGTATCCTTGGAATATTAAATGCAGAAGAGAATATTATGGCCAGCAAAACACATTGTGAGAGAGATCAATCGATTTTATTAGTAGTAGAAAGGCATAAAATTGGGGGCTCAGAGTCACAAAATATATTTTACCGACATATATTCTATAACATCTCAAAAACAGAGAGAATATATAAATTGGGACCAAAATCTATACAGAAAAGACCTAGTAGATCACATGGAGAAAAATGCTACAAATGAGCTAACCATGGTCTTCTGTTACTCTTCTTTCCTTTTGCTGCTCCAGAAGCAGATTTTAAAGGCCGTTCATTTCCATCCCCTCCCCCAAGGGAAGGGTCAAGGACATTGCTAAAGAGAAAGCCACAGCCCAAAGAGAGGAGTTGAGAACAAGTTGTACCACCTATACAAGGAGTGTGGCAGCTAAGAAGGGATAACTAGCTCTCCAGCTAAACAACCTTTGATTTACACACTGTCAGGAGCATACCACTAATCACTGCCAGGCACACAGAGAGAAACAGAAGCAAGGACCAGTAATGAAGAATGAATGGAACAGTATGGCATGCACTAAAAACCTAGACTGAGCTGAGGCTCACAAGAGAAGATAAGGACGTTAAGAAGGGGCCTTTTAAAAATTATATTGAGGAAAAGCAAAGGATCAAAGAAAGCACAGGACCATTGCTTAGGAGTTATGGGATGATAAGATAATACAAAGATGGCAGAAGTGATCACCAGCTCCTGTTTGGGAGCTGCTTCCCTATTCTATCTAGGATAAATTTAAAACTCCTCTCTTTAAGACTTCATAGTCTAACTCCATGCTTTCTTTTCTAGACTCATTTCATATTACTCACATTATCTGTTTCAACCAAACTAGTCTACTTACTGTTCCTTGTATTCAAAATTCCATCTCAGCCCTCTCTGACTTTGCCTAAGCTTTCCCCTATGCCAGGAATGCGTTCTCTCCTCACCTCTGCCTTTTGGAATCACTAGCTTCCTTCAAGTCTCAACTCAAGTACCAACATCAACATGCAGACGTCTCGGATTCTCTCAAGCCCAATGGCTAATGTTCCTCCCCCTCACTGAAATTAATGTTTGCTTCATATATAGTTTGCATTTTCTTATTGTTCATTTTTGCATGTATTTCACATTTCCTTACTGTACATTCTGTATGTGTCAAGCCCCCGTGCAACGTAAGCTTCTTCGAGGCAGCAATTTTTGTCTTCATGAGCCCCAGTGGATAGGAAAGAACGGGCGCTTAATGCAGGCTTGTTAATTTGAATTAAATCAACTCTAATTCTTTTTCTGTTTTTACTGCAAAGGAGGACAATCTGAGACACCTACATGTCCTTCATGTGCTGATTTCACTCCTATATGTCAGTAGCCCAAGTAACTTCATGTGCTGTTGCTTTTAAACCTACTCAAAAGTAGTGTCCAAAAAACAAAGAAAAAGAAAAGAGAGTCATTGAATCATTTTTCAAAAAATATTCAGCGAAGAAAACCAAGGGAAGGCCAGAAAGGATCAGAGACAAGAAAAACTTTGAAAATTACCTTCAGGAGGACCTGAGTTCAAATCCAACCTCAGACACTTAACACTTACTAGCCAGGTGTCCTTGGGGAAGTCACTTAACCCCAATTGCCCTGCCTTCCCCCCCTCCAAAAAGCAAAAACACACACATGCACACAAAGAAAATTGCCTTTGAATTCATCATCTATTTTAAAAGCAAAGCAATAATAAAGATTTACATTTTCACATACAATCCTTTTTTTTCTGTTCTGTTACATATATATGGAAATGTCCACTTTATGTAGTGTGTAAGTTCAGAATTTTAAAGTTTGTTGGGGTTTTTTAAGCTCTGGCACTGCATTAATTAGCATTGAGTTAAGGCAGTGCCTGAGTTGCCCACTAAGTGGTGCTCTGGCTAAGCTACCAGTCAATAGCCCTTCATTACAAGAATTAGAACAATAAACCGAATAGTCTCTCCACACTCCAGTACATCTTCAGCTGCCAGTGATTCTCCCAAAGCACCAGTCTGACCATGTCATCTTGCTATCGCTTTTGGATGGATCAGAGTTTGGAGAGACTTGTGGCAGAGGGATCAACCAGAAGTCTATTGCAATAGTCTAGACATGGAATGGTGAGGACCTACCTAAGGCCCATGGCAGTGTCAGAGAAGAAAAGGGGGCATATAGGGAAGAAGCTGTGAAGGTACAGTTAACAGGATTTGGCAACAGATTAGATATGGGAGGGGAGTGTGAAAACGAGTGAGGAGTTGAAGATGACACCCAGTTTGTGATTCTGGGTGACTGAGAAGACGGTAGTGCCCTCACCATGGGGAATCTGAAAAGGGAGCATAGTTTGGGGGAACAGATAATGACTTGGGTCTTGAATATGTTAGTTTAAGTCGTCTACAGGACATCCAGATCAAGCAGATCAATAAGCAGTTGGAGATGCAAAACTAAAGGTCAGGAAAGAGGTTAGGGTGGATAAGTAGATTTGAAAATGCCCCTGTTTGCTCCAGCTCCTCCTCCCCCTCCTCACGGCTGCTGCCATCACTGTGCCTGGGGGCCTGCTTCCCAGAAGCCTGGCCCCAACTTCAAGGCAGAAACAACCGTCCACTGCATCTGTTTCCACGACTTTTTAGGAGACTCATGGGCCATTCTTTTCTTCCACCCTCAAGATTTTATTCCAGTTTGCACAACAGAGCTGGGATAAGCTGCAAAGCTGGTGCTAGAATTTGCCAAGTGAAATGTTAAGATGATCAAGATAATTAAGCCTTTTCCTTTGACCCTATCCATCTTGTCTAGAGTAAAACTATCAGCCTATACAACAAAGAGGAATCCACAGAGAAGCTGCCCTTCCCTATCTGCTAACGGAGAGAGCACTAGGCCTGGCTGGCGTTAGGAAGACCTGATTCAGCCTCAGATGCTTATCACGTGACCCTGGGCAAGGCACTTAACTCTGCCTCCATTTCCTCATCTGTACAATGGGGATAATAAGAGCACCTATCTCCCAGGGTTGTTGTTTGTGAAGCACTTAGCAGGCTGACTGGTACTTTTTAATAGATACTTAATACTTGTTCCCTTCTCCTTTCCCTTGCTAATGATCATAATTGGGATCTTTCTGTCAGATTGGTTATGTTAGACCTGGATGAGTGGGATGGTAAGGGCATGCCTGGAATGACTCCTTTGGTATTTATTTTTGGCTCCGATAGGAAGATGAATCAGTCTATCCCAGGGGTGGGGAACCTTCAGCCTCAAGGCCCCATGTGACCCTCTAGGTCAGCAGTTCTCAACCTGTGGGTCGTGACACCTTTGGGGGTCAAACAACTCTTTCACAGGGGTCACCTAAGACCATTGGAAAACACATATTTCCGATGGTCTTAGGAACCAAGACACTGCTCCTCTATCCATCTCCAGGCGGGTCATCCACATGCAGACACGCCCACATACGAGTATTAAAGGGTCACAGCATTAGGAAGGTTGAGAACCACTGCTCTAGGTCCTCAAGTGCAGCCCTTTGACTGACTCCAACTGAACTGCCTTCGGGCCCTGCTGGATGGTGGCCTTAGGAACATATTCTGTTTGAGATTTAAATCTTTGCTAGACCCATTGCAGTCTCAATCACCTAGTATTACTGGTTGACATTTGAGAGAGGCTGCCTTGTAAGGGTATGACTTCTTTAACTGGAGTAAGAAATCTTCTCTTCCTGTAATTTGAGTTGGGAGACAGTTTAACTGTCAAGTTTTGAGCTTCACCTGACTTCTGGACATTTCTAAGTTTGTAACCAACAACTAGGAATAATTTAGTTATTTCAGATGGTGTTTTTTTTTCTCTCTATATTGAGTGTTCCAATCATATTTAGGGAAAAATAGAGACCATCTTTCCTAGCAAGTAGGAGGGAAGAAGAATACCACCTTAAAATATTTTTATTTCATCATTATAGTATCATTACGATTGAGATAGTCTTATGGTTGAGACTACAGGGTAGCCTCAGAGTAACTGCCGGTGAAGGACAAGTGGAGGGGCATAATTATGAGCGTCTTTTAAAATATGTCATTTTTCTGTACAAGGCAACTTACCCTTAAATGTCTATAATGAGATGAAATTATATATACTGTAGGGAAAGGAAGGAATAGAGTTACTATTTCTTTATTATGGAATGCTTTCTCTACAGTAGTTAGTGTTCTGTTTTCTGATATTTTTGTCTTAAGAGTAGCCAAAAAAAAAAAAGCCCCTTGAAATTAGAAAAAAAAAATGGATTTGAGAATCATCTATGTAGACATGATAATTGAATCCAAAAGTGTTGAGAAGATCATTCAAGTAAAAGAGTATAGTAGGAGAAGAAAAGAGGGCCCAGGACAGAACCTTAGGGAATGTCTATGGTTGGTGGACGTAACCCAGATAGAGAAACTGCAAAGGTGACTGAGGAGTGGTTGGACAGCTAGGAGGAGAATAAGGAGAGAGCAGTGTCATGAAAACTTAAGAGAGGAGAAAGTGTCCAGAAGGAGGAAATGATCAATAGTGTCAAAGGCTACAGAGAGGTCAAGAAGAACGAGGGCTAAGAAAGCCTGTTAGATTTTTGCCTCCGATTGCCTCTCAAATATCTTGAACTCAATGTCCTATAGGTATCTCAAACTCGATATGTCTAAAACAGAAGCCATCATCTTTTCCCAAAAAATTCTCCCTCCTTCCAAGCTTCCCTATTATTGCCCATGGCATCACCACATCACCATCCTCCTAATCCCCCAGGCTTCAAACCTCAGTGTCATCTTCAACTGACTCCTACTCACTCCACATACCCAATCTTGTCATTTCTACTTTCACAGCAATACGTGTATATATATATATATATATATATATGTATGTATGTATATATATCCCCTTCTCTCAACTCATCCAGACTAGTTCAGGTCCTCATTGTCTCTCACATGGACTATTGAAATAACCTTCAAACTATTCTTCTTACTTCAAGTTCCTTCACACTCCAACCCATCCTCCATTTAGCAGTCAAGGTGATTTTTCTAAAGTGTAGCTCCAACTATGTCACCCATCCCCTACAATCCCACCTTGACCACCTATTCGGTGAGCTTCAGTGGCTCCCTATTACCTCTAGGATCTAATATAAAGGGCTCTGTTTAGTCCTTCCCAATCTGACCTCTTTCTATCATTCTGGCCTTACTTTTCTCCATGTAGTCTACAACCTAATTACACTCATCTGCTGGCATTTCCTCAGCCACAATTCTCCATCTTCCATCTCCTTCTGTCTCAAAGTCTTTATACTGGCTTTCCTCAATACCTAGAATATTCTGCCTCCTCATACCACTTTTTAATTTCCCTGACTTCTTTCAAGACCCAGCTCAAAGTCCATCTTTTTTCTACAAGAGGCATTCCTGATGCCTTCCCCTTTGAGATTAACTTGCATTCACTCTGTATATGTTATATTCTGCATGTCCCTAGTGATATGCAGATTGTCCCATTCATTAGAATGGACACTCATGGAGGTCAGGAACTGTTTTTTCCTCTTTCTTTGTATCCTTTAGCACAGTCCCTACAACATAGTAAGTACTTAATAAATTATTGTTAACTCACTGCTTGGTGGCCTGGACAGTCACAGGAAAGTTTGAAAAAAAAGTGGATTTGGTGAGGGAGGGGAAAGAATGAGTCTCATTTTGGACATATTGGGCTTGATGTGTCTATGGAATATACAATTCAAAATGCCCAAGTTAGTGATGCAGCATTGGAGAAATTCTGTGATTTCATGATTCTGTGACTTGAGCTGCATTTTTTTTAAGTCAAAGAAAAAGGGATTCCTGTAAGTTCAGAAGGAGACAAAGCAAATATATTTCTTGTCTGTTCATGTGTTGATTTGTTTGCTTTCAGTTTTGCTAAACTACATGACATAGTTATTTTTTTTCCTCTTCCCTATTTAATTCTGATGCCAATGGTTCTAATTTGGAAGTTCTAGATTTATGCCATGACTGATTTGGTAGCTAGCTAATGAGTGTTTGTTGTAAAACTTGTGTTTTGTTATAGTAATTAAAATAATTTTTAATGTGTCATCCAAAACTGAATAGCCATACTCCAGGTGAGGACTAGAGCAGAGGACAGTAGGACTATGACCTCCCTTGCTCTGGTCATCTATATCTATTAATGAAACCTAAGATCTGTGGATATACCAATGCAAGGCAGAAACTATCACAATTTAGTGTCACATTATTTCTCAATAACTGGGTAAACTAAACCATGAATGAGTAAAGGAATAGGGGAGTCATAAGTTCAATAAGTTAAGGAAAAAAAATCTAAATCCAAGCACAGACTGTGGTATTCCTATTATCAGTTACCCATGTTCCCTCACATCATGCCCCTACCATTACCAGATATTTACTGACATAAACCCCTGCCAGAATTCCCCACTCTCACTACCCCCAGCTCCCTGGTATTAGAAGCAGTAAGCTATGGAGGTTGATGAGGACACTATGCATAGTCCTCATAGGCCCAAGGAGAGTGGGCTCCCCTATCCAAATGTTCCTTTGCTATAGTTAGTAAAATTCCACCAGCTGCCAGGGGAGAACCCTCTTGACTTCAACCACCTGCATATGTCTTTGCCTTTTAACTATGCCGAACTCTTCAGACACTGTACCTGTCTTTCCAGAATTCTATCTTACAAGTACCCAGAACCCTGTTCAGGAAGATCTAGATATCAGCCATCCCTAGTCTAACCTGATCTGCCCATCTACCTTCCACCAGACTCCAGGAGGGTTAGAACCCAATGCCTTCACATAATGAGGGCAGGGCCAATGGAGGGACAATGGCCCTGGACACAGAACAGAAAAGGTCAGAAAGCAAACCTCCTTCCCACAAAGTCATTCTCTACTATTTCAAGAGGCAGCCTGGTATAATTTGCATTTGGTTTGCAAAGAACTTCGTATCTCCTTTGATCTTCACAACAACCCTGTGAGGTAGGTTCTATTATGCTCATTCTGCAAATGAGGAGAGGAGACTGAGGGCGACAGCAGATAAATGAATTACCTGTGTCAGAGAGTGTCTGAGGCAGGAGCTGAACCCAAGTCTTCCTGACTTCCAGTCCAATGTCCAATGCTTTATCTACTGTGCCATGTGGGTGCCGTGACACACAACTGGTATAATGGAAAATTCCTTGAACTTAAAGTCAAGAGGTCTAGTTTTAATTCCTGCTTGGGACACTTACTGGTATGCTTGTGATGAATCAAGCCAACAATCTCTCTGGGTTGCAGTTTCCCCATGGAATGGGGATTATGGGAATAGCACCTCCTTCATTGCGCTAGTATAACAATCAAATGAGACAATACACATGGTAAACGCCTTGGAAACAACAAAGTACTATATAGAAGTCAGAAACAGTGAGGGGATCTTCTCTGACTCTGTTTTCTCATCTGTAGAATGGGGATAAAAATAATTGCCCTGCCTGCTTCACAGACAGGACTGTTGTGAGGAAAGTCATCTGTAAACCATAACATTCGAGCATAACTGAGAGCTTTCATTTTTTTGTTATAGAAGGATGCTCAAGCTGGTTCCAGAAAAGCCCAGGAACAAAAAAGGCCTCGGGTGCTTCTGCCCACAAATAGTAATAGCCTGAGACTTGAGAGAATGTCTTCAGGAACCAAAAGCCTTTCTTAGATAATGGTTTCTGTCATACCATTTCTAATGAGCAGACTTTGCAGCTTTATCAATAGAGGAACAAATCCTTGATCAACTCATCTCACATTTATCAGTTTCATTCAGTGCCCAGGACAAAAATGGCCCTACAATATAAGATAAATGTCAAAGAAATGCATTTGCAGCAAAATAGATTCCCTACCTCCTCTCCCCCACCAAAAAACAAACACACAGACACCTTCTTGCCCCCAAAATGCACCATCTACTGCTGGGGGCCTATATTTAGTGAACATTTAATGAACACAGTCTTGTCTTATAAACAGCCTACCTAGAGTCTCAACTCTAATGAGGTTTCCCAGGCAGTAGAAGCTGTTTGGAGCTGAGAATTTAAATATGGCTTGAAGTCATAACGCAGCTTAAAAAACTTCCTCTACAGGAAAAGCAACACATTGCCTAAAGGTCAGGGACCCACTTCAAACACAATTTAGTGGGTGGTTCATTCCTGCCACAGTGGGAAGAGCCATCTCTGCCTCTTACTGGCTGTGTGACCTTGGGCAAAGTCCTTTGGCCCCTCTGGGCCTCCATTCCCGTGTTTGTAAAAAGAGGGGGTTGAACTAAATGTACCCTAAGGGGCCTTCCAAATCTAGCTTTCTATGGTTCTATGATTCCAGTTCTTTTCTCTGGGTGGAAACTACAGTTGCACTCAGCTGATAGAAGCAGAGCTCCCAAGCCTCTGTGGAAATTATCTGGGTTTTAAACTTTAATTAACCTAGATTCTTTGCCAGGACTGATCCTAAAGTCACTTTCTTGACCTGGTTTTTCATCACATCTGCAGAGGATGAACAATAGTTTTAGATTCAGCCACCACCAGATCTGGGACACCTCTCTGAGAAAGGCACATCAAGGGGATGTCTACCATCTGGGAAAGATACTCAGTAAAATCATCAACTTAGGGTCATGTTGGTATTTCTTCTACCAACAGCAAATGTCTCTTTGAGGGAACTGTGAGAACTCTCCACCACAGCCAGGGGCCCTGATCCATTCCCAGAGAATGACTGGGTCACAAAGGATAAAGGACTTGGAAACCTACAATAGGAAAGTCCCTTCCAGTGAAAGAGTAGATCCCTTTCCATGGTCTGGCCAACAGAGCCCCAGAGACTTAGAGACTCTCCATCAGGATGGGAAGTATAGTGAAAAGAATCCTGCCCTGGGAGTTATGAGATCAAGGTTCAAGTCTCAGCTGTGCCACTAACTTGCTGTATAATCCATGGCAAGTAACTTTCCCTCTCTGAGCCTCAGTTTCTTTCTTTGTAAAACTAGCAGACTGAATCAATTTATCTACAAGAGTCTTTCCTGCTCTAACAGTCTATGATTTTGTAAATTCTAGACAGAAAAAGAATGTCAGATACAGGCACAAACAGCCAATAGATGAATGGGGTCTCTTTGATTCTCAGGAAATCCAGATCTGCCTTAGTAAGACTAAGCCCATTAAGACCCAGAATCCACTCAGGATTTTCAGGATAGCTGATAAAAGGAATAAGAATATAATGAAACCTGCTTAAAGCAGCTACTCTCCTAGAATACTTCTTGATGTTCTGACCAGTCTTGGTGAAGTTTGCCCCTTCTGAAGTATTACTAACTGGGGCATCTAGGTAGCACAGTGAATAGAGCACCAGCCCTCGAGTCGGGAGGACCTGAGTTTAAATCCTGCCTCAGACACTTAACACTTACTAGCCATATGACCTTGGGCAAGTCACTTAACCCCCATTTCCCTGCCCTCCCCCCTCCAAAAAGCAAAAATAAAATAAAATAATAAAGTATTACTAACTCTGACCCTCTGACTTTGAATCTAGTACTAGGAACCACAATGATCTATCTCCTTATTCAACTCCTGGTTCTGAATGACAAAACCTACACTTCAGGCTAATCCACAAGAGTAAATTTTTTAGTCAAAGTTTCTCCTCATATACCCTGATTCACAAAGTTTCAGCCTAGTCATGCAGAACCATCCTAACTCCACATTCTCCTCAGGATTTGGGTCAGGAAAAGCCTACCAGGTTGGTGGTAGTAGAAAATGAGAGGAGGTGACATGTCACAGATGTTTTGGAGCCTCCTTGAATTAGTAACTTGGTAGATATGAGAAGAAAGGGACAGGGAAGAATGAAAGGTAACACCAAGGTTTCAAACACAGGAGTCTGAGAGAATGATAGTTCCAGTGACAGAAACAGCAAGATCAGCAGCAAGAGGAGGTTGGGTGGAGGGTGAAATATTAAGTTTAGTTTGAAACAAATTGAAGGTGGGACATCAATTCAATTGAACAAATCCTCACATAGGCTGGTGTCATCCCACTTTGATGGCCTTGAGTTAATAAATAGTCTCTCTGAAGTCATATAAACTCTCACTCCTGATAATGAGGATCTGACAGTCCAGTGAAAATTGGTCTTAATAATGACAGCCTCCCATTCAGAGGAGGGTAATTTTTTTAATAAGGCAAGATAATAGGAATAGGCATGACATTCACAGAAGAATGTTTCCAATGTTTTGACCCAAATTACAAAATAAAAACCATGGCAATTTACAAGGGTAGTGACTTGTTAAAATATGAAAGCATTGACTCCAATTCTGTCTAGACAATAAAAGTAAACCTACAGGATTGTGGAAGGCAAATTTGGCTTTATGGTGAAACAGTAGAGTAAATCCTAAATATAACTTTCTTGGGTATGGAGAGATTCAAAGAATTTGAGAGAGAGACAGAGACAGAGAGAGAGAAAGAGAGAGAGAAAGAGAAAGAGAGAGAGAGAGAGAGAGAGAGAGAGAGAGAGAGAGAGAGAAAGAGAACAATCTTAGATGGCAACAGAAAGAGCCATGGTCTAGGAATAAGAAAACCTCAGTTTGAGCCCTGGTTGTGTCACTAACTTCCCTTTGAGACTCTGAATAAATCATTTTCCCACACTGAGCCTCAATATCCCTACTTGTAACATGAGGAGTTGAGTCTAGGTACTCTCCAAGGTATCTTCTGACTTTCATATTCTAGGATTCTAAGTCAAAGAGGAAATTCTAGTATCTTTTTCTTTGATAGTTTAAGGTCTATGAAAGGCTGGCTCCAATCCAGTCCATTTCAATCAGTAGAACCTGAGAAGCTTCAAGGTTCAGGGCTGATCTAAGGAGAGCTATGTGAACTTGGGCAAGTCACTTAATTTCTCTGGATGTTATTTTTCTTCTTATGTAAAAGGCAGTTATATTAGATGATTTCTAAGATCTCCTCCAGCTCTAGAGCCTCTGGTGCCTCTGGACAGCTAGGGTATGCATTATCCTCAGCCATGAACTTTGTAATTCCCCAGCAGGCAAGTGTGGAATATGACCGAACCCATAGAAAAGGTTTCTTTCTGTATTCCTTATCTAAGCCAGCAGACTGTTCTAGAGATGAGACCAAAAAACAAAGTCTAGCCATGGTACACAGCTTCAGAATAATAAAAATTTTCTCACCAAAAATAACCAATAATGTCATGTCAAGAACCTCAGATGTGGAAGCCTGTCACCCAGAAAAATATATCACTTAATTTAAGGAAATTCAGAATGAATTCACTATTATTTAGCCACTAAATTTATTATTTTCAACTGTTCCATCTGGCACTAGCCACAATTACTTAGTAAAATCAGTTGAACTGCTTAACGGTTATTTATGACAAAGAGCGTCAACATGCTTCTGCCAACCCATTACAATCTAGTAGCAGAGGCATCAAGAGACCTGGGATCAAATCCTAATCTGCAAGTAACAAGCTATGTGGCCTACTACAGTAGGTCACTCTGCACCTCTCCTTCACAGCTGTAAAATAGGGATTATTACTTGCACTCGCTCAGTTACTGTCATAACAGTGTTTTGTAAACTTTATAGCCTATTTGTTGCTGTTCAGTTGTTTAGTCATGTTCAACTTTTCAAGAACCTGTGGACCACAGCACATCAGTGCTGTCCATGGGGTTTTGTTGGCAAAGATATTGGAGTGGTTTGCCATTTTCTTCTCCAGTAGATTAAGGAAAACAGAGGTTAAGTGACTTGCCCAACTAGTAATTCACTCCTGACAGCAGGTCCAAAGCTCTATCCACTTACAGCCTATGGAAATATGCTTTTATTATCATTATAATAGAAATCCCCCATATTCATATGGGTCTTTATAATTTTCAAAGTACATCACGAAGACTTTCCCAATCCCCTCAACTGCCAGTGCCCTACCTCTCAAAATACCTTGTATTTAATTACTTTGTGTTTATATTCTTCTCTCTATATTCATTATGTGTATACTTACATATTTCTTGCCTTTTAAAATGTAAGTTTCCTTGAATATAGGAATAGTTTCATTCATTGTATTTTCATCCCTTGCTCTGAGCTCAGTATTGGTCCTATGATAGGTCCTAATAAATACTTGCTGATTCATTAATTTTGCAATCATTATCTCATTTGATTCTCACAACATTCCTGTGAAAGATGTAGGGAAGAGATTGCAGTTCTTTTTTTATAGATACAGAAGCTAAGGCTCAGAGAGAAGGGATTCGTCCAAAGTCATAAGCTCCACCACGATGCTTCTACACGGAGACAGACTACTTGGGCAGAGCTACACAGGGTTGGCCAACTTCAGTTGTTAGCCATCCCTCAACCTGTTACTTGACTCATAACTATACTCATGCTCATCATCCCAGATTCTAGAATATTCCAGGCTTATGTTTGGATATTTTCTCATTAGCAAAATTGCAACCTTTTATATTAATTACTCAATTGAACCTCCCCAGTTTATTAGATATTATTTAATAAATTGGAGATACCACTTCCATATAAGTAGTCATTCATATCTCTGTGTATTGAAGCTGCTAATCTCATTATTAAAATTACTAGCCACACTATTTATTAATGACAGAATCAAAAATAACTCAAAGATATAAATAAGTAGTTATAATAGTTTAGCTGTGAGAAAGATCATAGCCAGAGTTAACTCTAACCCTTTTCATAACTGCAGATGACTCCTCCTTACTTCTGGAAAGACAATTCCACTATTCAGTTTGCCCTGGTTCAAAAGAAGATATTGATACATTACAACCAAACTCTACTTTATCATCCAAAATTTCAAATGTAACAGCATTATAATAATCATTCAAGATGTAAATTGGGAAGGATAGCAAGAATTAGAGCTATGATTTCAAAAAGTTAATTTCATAGCTTGCCAATATGCTTACTGTCACAGTGTTCCTTATGGAAACACTAATGAGTTGACTTGTTGGGGGAGGGGGTGTCTTTTTTAAGTTAATTTCTTGAACAAAATCGGTTTAAAATGACCTTTTCTTCATTTTACAGGTTGCCATGGCCAAAAAAAATTATCAGCAGGTGCATGATATGTCTCTTTGCACCTAGAACTAAAATGGTGCTCAGTAAATAGTCTGTCTTAAAACTTTTCCAGGATGGAACACTTTAGAACTATGCCCTAAGAGCCGTAAAATTATGCATTGACCTTTGACCCAACAATACCACCACTAGGTCTATATCTCAAAGAGATCAAAGAAAAAGGAAAAGGACCTATATATGCAAAAATATTTATAGTATCTCTTTTTGCGATGGCAAAGAATTAGAAATGGAGGAGACGCCCATGCATTGGGAAATGGCTGAATAAGTTGTACATAATCTCAGTGGAACATTATTGTGTTATAAGATAGAGGATGGTTTCAGAAAAATCCAGGAAGACATATAAACCAGTGTAAAGTGAAGTGAACAAAACTAGGAGAACATTGTATATAGTAACAGCAATATTGTAACCATGATCAACTGTGAAAGACTTAGCAACTCTAATCAATACAGTAATACAAGACAGTTCTGAAGGACTCACAATGAAAGAATTCTATCTACCTCCAAAGGAAGAACTGACGAATTCTGAGTGCAGACTGAAATATAATTTTTTCACTTTATTTTTCTTGCTTTTTTAAAAACAGTATTGCATGATTTCACATGTGCAATTGATATCATATTGCTTACCTGCTCAATGGGGGGGTGGGAGGTAGAAGAATTGGAGGGAGGGAGAGAATTCAGAACTCAAAATTTTAAAAAATGAATGTTAAAAATAAATAAATAATAGATTTATTCCAAACTAATGAGATCATGTATCTACTTCAGAACATTTGAATAACACAGCCTTTAACAGTAGTTTTGGTTTGGTTTGGTTTGGTTTTTTAAGTGATTCTAGTGTTACATTAGTTACCAAAACAAAACCTAGAAAATATATAACTTAGGAGAACAAAGTTGTAAGACAAGGACTTGTGGTAATGAAGTTGCCAAAGTCCTTGTTTATTTTAATGTCCGTGTAACCAGTGTGTCAATGGGAACCCAGTCTCTGATACAACAGACCCAAGTATTATAATTGCCAAGTGGTAACTCACTACTTGAGCACCTGAAGCCCCATTCTCCCCCTGCAGAGCCTCCATGAAGTTTCCTTTAGGACGGTGTAGCCACTCTGTTAGGAGGGCCACTCAGCCTGCCTCTCAGGGTCCATACCTTTCTGTAGTCCACAGCTATTCTTCTCTAGAACAAGGTGTCAAGTTCATTGAAACTGCTCCTGTCCTTGGCTATCTTTCCATATTCGTTTCAGCAACTATTTCTCTGATGGATACTCCTATTGCTTATATTTCTCATAGGACCTCTGCATCGACTAAAATTGAATTTTATGGACATTCGAAGCAAGGAAACCAAAGAGACAAAGGCAGCCATACGTTGAGTAACCGTTGGTCAGAGACGGAAACTAAATGAGCCACCCTTCCACCATGCTGCTTCCAGGAAGGTAGCTCAAATGAGTCCTATCTCTGTTGCTGCAAAGGAAAAAGAGCAACACAGAGGAGGAGCATTTCTTTAATCCCATATTTCACCACATAATCGTAGCCAATGTATGCCAATGTTTTTGCAAAATAGTGGGGTTGTGCCCATTATGTGAAGTTTTTAAAACTGTGCCAGTATTACTTAAAAATCTTTTATTACTAAACTGTATCACTGGCAGACCAAAGCACAGTCTAGCTAGTAGGAAGATGCAAGTCTTACCCTATCACATGACCTACTCATGGCAGCTTTGCCTGCCTGCCCGCTCCCCTTGTGCCTACAGCTCTTCATTGGGTCGAGTGACAATATCGTTAATACTGCAGCACTCTAAACAAACCACCCAAGCCAACTTTGGGAAATATACTGATAATGCACATGCACTGAGAATTCTAGACTTGCAGCTCACAATGCATGAGAGATAAATGCGTATCCATATGCCACTGCTGAATACGTTGCTGCTCTATTTACCTTTTAAGCCTCATGATGAACAGAATTATACCATGAGATGATTATGCGATAAAAGGCTATAAAACGATTTTTGGACTGAAAAAACAAGGTCCAACAATTATGCAGGGGCGATGATTATGCAGTGAAATACGGTATGTCTACTCAGTCCTAGTTCAACAATCTCTGAGTCATGACTTCTTACAGCACTACAATCCATTAGAAGTCATTTATCATCTCACTGTGCAAGCTTTTCATCACACACAGTCAGAAATCAGCTCCCCAAAGTTCCATATGATAGGCTGAAATTGAGCAGGAAATATTTATCCACATTATAAGGACTAGCCTTCCATTGGCCAGTCTTTCCCCACTTGACTCAATTCTTAAGTCTCACTCACCCTACATATCCTTTCAGTGGCCAAATCTTATTATTTCTACCTCTACAAAATCTACCACATCTACCCTTTTCTTTCCACCTACACAGTCACCATCCTAGTCCAGGGCCTTATCATTTCTCCCCTCTTGAGATTCGTCTTCATTGGCCTCCATGCCACAACTCTCTCCCCACTCCAATTCATCCTCTACACAGCTGCTGGCATGATTTTCCTGAAGCACAGGTCCCTATGACTATGTCATTCTACCTCTCAATAAACTCTAGTGGTTCCTCTAGGATCATGTATTTGGTATTTCAAGTCTTTTACAACCTGGATCCTACTTACCTTTCCAATCTTCTTATATATCATTCCTTTCCATGTAGTTCAGTCAAACTGATTTCCTTACTATTCCTAATACATGGCATGACAAGCCATAATCTTTGCACTGGCTGTCTCCCATGTTTTCTCTACTTGCAGCCACCTTTTGGAATCCCTAGTCTCTTTCAACATTCTTCTCAAGCAGCCCCTAACGCCTTTCATGATCATCCCCCTCACCAAAACACCTTTTATCTATTGTATACACACCAATATATGTCCATGTTGTCTTCCCTGATAGAGCACAAACTTCTTAATGTATGAAGACAATTTTTCACCTATGTAAACACAACGTGCCTGACACATAGTAGGTTTTTAATAAGTGCTTATTGATTTATGGAAATCATACTCCCAGCAATGTGTCAAAGTGTACTTTCCCCCAGAACACCATGTCAACTTCCCTGTGAATTTGGCATATCCTCCAGAAATGCAAAGGTCACGGGAAGCAAGACTTGTAGAGACAAATTACCCCAGAATATGGTACACTCTACATAAAGATGCCATTTTTAAAATAAGAAATAACAATAGATCTGCACAACATAATCTCAATGAGGACACATAGCAAATCACTGCTGAACTGATTTAAGCTCTGAATATTCACTTGGGCAAAGAAAATATGGAAGCAGCTAGGTGGTGTTAGGGATAGAGTGATGGACCTGGAGTCAGGAAGACCTGAGTTCAAATCTAGCCTCAGACACTAACTAGCTATATGACCCTAGGTAAGTCATTTAACCTCTATTTGCCTCAGTTTCCTCATCTGTAAAGTACAAATAATAAGAGCACCTACCTTTCATGGCTGTTGTGAGGATAAAATGTAATAATACTTACATTCTAGGGTTGTTGTGAGGATAGAAAGGGATAATATTTGTAAAGTGTTTTGTAAACCTTAAAGATCTATATAAATGCTAGCTAAAATTATTATTAGCTAAGCTAGAATATTAACATGATTATCAAAGCTAGGCACACTGAGTCATGAATTTCCATTTGGGAAAGCAATTTGGAATCATGCAAATTAAATGGTTAAAATATTCATAAACTTTGACCTAGAGATTCTACTATTAGGCATATACTCTGAAAGGTCATTGGTTTAAAAAAAAAAAGGTCTCCATATACATCAAAATATTTATAGCAACATTTTTTACAGTAGAAAAGAATTAGAAATACAATCAATGTCTAACAATTAGGGAATGGCTAACCAAATTACCGCACTGTATGAAATGACTATAATAAATAAAGAAAAGCACAGAAAGACTTACATGAAGCAATATGAAGTGAAATAAATAAAGCCAAGTAAACACAGTGAATATAACAATATAAATGGAAAGTACAACACAAAATAACCAAAAGTGTTTACCCCAAAATAAGACCAAGCATGGCCTCAAAGAAGATATAAAAAGATACCTCCTCCCATCCCTCATTCCATCTGCAGAGGTGGGAGGTCCACAAATGTGGAATGCTAAACAAATTTTCAGATTATTTTTCTATGTAGTAATCAGTTTTGCTGATTTTTCTTTTCTTACTCTTTTTTCATGTAAAATTTTTTCTTTGCTAGATGATTTTCTAGGAGGGAGGAAGGGAAGGATACAGGTGGAAATTTAAGAAATATAAAAATAAAATATTTCATCCAATAGTCAGGCACAAGAGACAACAGGGTGGAAGCTCACTCCTGCCACCTGTCTTGCTTCTAGCTTATCCCTCAAAACTATCATCTAAGCAAGCCAGACTAGTTGAAGCAGCAGGTGACTGAAACAGGAGACAGCATGTGCCAAGCAAGTCCAAACACCACAACCACCTCCACCACCATCTTCCCTCAGATACTGCTGGAGACAGCCCAGGACCCTGAAGCCAAGAGGCTTGAGGATAGCAATGCTTCCCACCCAGTTCCCACAGCCGTCATCCTGAGAAGCAACCCCTATGGAGATGCAGCTTGGCAATTGCTCCTGCCCCTGTTATATAAAGCCACAGCTACTGAAGACACTGAAAAGAGACTTCTTGTCACCAGTCAGATGGTTCAGCACCAGAAATCGATATGATTTTATCAGTGGAAATGACATTAAAGTAGAAGCACTAACACCCAATCTGATGTCACATCCTACAGATTGTGGGACTTTTCCATTTGATTTACAGCCAAAATCCTCTATATGTCTTGTCTCCTACATAAAAATGTGAGCTCCCTGAGAGCAAGATATGTTTTACTTTTCTATTTATAGTAGTGAAAGCAGGAACTTACTTAGCTCACACTACAACCACCTCTAATACCTGTAAAAAATGACTTTAAGCAAATTTTAGAGCTACAGAATCCACAAAACAACACATGAAACAAATCTTCTGCTGAAAGCAGTCTGGCAGGCCAACAGAAAGGGTCTATCACACTGGGCTGGGAGCAGAGTACAGTCCCACATGAGCCATGCCTGCACAGACCAGCAGCACAGACCAGCCAGAACAGACCTCAGGGGACTCAGAAGTTCCCTGACTTCTCAACCCATAAACACCAAAGAGAAAGTAAAAGGTTAGTGGGGAAACTCTAATGGACCTGGGTGAGAGAAGATTGCAGTCCGGCCCCTGCCCCCAGGGCAGCAGAGGGGGTGGCTGCTTCTGGAGCTCCAGGCCCACATATAGTGAGGGGATCAAGCAACTGACCAAAGGGCAATTGCAGGAATCTTTTTGGTGGCACTGAGGCAGATTCTCTTGCTTTGCCCTGCTTGGATCTGGGTCTCAGTGTTGGGGAGAGGAGAAGTGCTGGCATTGCAGAGCTTGCTGAGGTTGTGGAGAGACAATCCTCCTCACAGTTCTGAGCCAGGTGCCTAGAAGAAGCTCTGACAACAACTGTGCAAAACCCCAGAAATTTGGGATGCCGCACTCTCTACTCTGGAAGCTGAGTCCTAATGTGGCAAAGACTGAAAGTCAAGTAACTGATTGGCAAGATGAGCAAACAGAGGAAGAGAAATCAAACTAGAATCATTCTTTGGTGACAAAGAAGATCAAAACATAGAACCAGAAGAAGACAACAAAGTCAAAACTCCTGCATCAAAAGCCTCCAAGAAAAAAGTGAACTAGTCACAGGCCATGGAGGAGCTCAAGAAGGATTTTTACAATCAAGTAAGAAAAGTGGAGGAAAAATTGGGAAGAGAAATGAGAGTGATGCAAGAAAATCATTAAAAATGAGTCAACAGCTTGTTAAAGGAAACCCAGAAAAATACTGAAGAAAATAACACCTTAAAAAATATGCTAACTCAAATGGCAAAAGAAGTCCAAAAAGCCAATGAGGAGGAAAAATGCCCTAAAAAGCAGAATTGACCAGATGGAAAAGGAAGTTCAAAAACTCACTGAAGAAAAGAATTCCTTCAAAATTAGAATGGAGCAAATGGAAGCTAATGACTTTATGAGAAATCAAGATATTATAAAACAGATCCAAAAGAATGAAAAAATGTGAAGGCAATGTGAAATATCTCACTGGAAAAACCACTGACCTGGGAAATAGATCCAGGAGAGACAATTTAAAAATTATTGGACTACTTACATTTTTATTTATATCACTAACACAGTATTTTACACATAGTAAGTACCTAATATATACTTTATTCATTCACTGATAAAAGAAATATTTAGAGGGAAATAAATAAAATAAATGTTACAAAATTACAAAGAACAAACTTGGTCCCAAAGAAGAGATATGAGAGATGAGATATGAGAAGATGCCTCTACCTACTATTCTGCAGAAAAGGGGTCCACAGATACGGAACACTGAGGATATTATCAAGTCTTTTTTTAATTTTTTTTATTTTTTGGCTTTTTGGACAGGGGAATGCAGGGCAATTGGGGTTAAGTGACTTGCCCAAGGTCACATGGCTAGAAAGTGGTAAGTGTCTGAGACGGAATTTGAACCTTCCTCCTGACCCCAGGGCCAGTGCTCTACTCACTGCGCCACCTATCCGCCCCATCAGGTCTTTTCAATGTATTGATAGGTTTTGTTGATTTTTTTCTTCTCTTTTTCTTTTATCAAAAAATTTTTGTAGAACTCATTTACAAAACATATAGACAACTGAATCAAATTTATAAGAATACAAGTCATTCCCCAATTGATAAGTGGTCTTATGGAGGTGAATGTTGAAAACTAAAAATAAATTAATATTTTTAAAAAATCTATCATATGGGATGACTGTCTGGGACGGGACAGAAGGAGGAAAATGGGGAAAATTTGGGCTATGTAAAACCAAAAAAAAATGTCCAAAATGTATGTTGTAAAAAGATATCAAATCAAAGTTCGTCTATAATCCTGTGCTGTGGTAGGTCTATGTCAAGTCTGCTGAAGAACCCTTGCACTGCATTATAAGGGACTCTCTATAGCTATTAAATGGAGTACTCCCTGATATGCTAATCAACAAGGCTCCACACATTGCCAAAATTACAGCTGGTTTCAATTCCTTGTGTGTATACATGTGTACACGTATGCATGTAAATATACAGAGGTTACAACCAGCTGTAATATTGTCAGGAGGAGAAGCCTTAATGATTGGCACATCTGGGGTCACTCCACATAACAGTATACATTAATACATGTATATGCACATATTTCCATATATATGGATATGATACACCATCAATTCATTGGATATCATCATGTTCCTTTATTGTGTGTGACACTATCCATGGAAATATTCACCATTTGGAGAGTCCCACTAATGACAAACCTTCCATGTGTCCATGATTAAACATCACTTTAGTACCAGTAATATCGAAATATTGGGGGCAGCTAGGTGGTGCAGTGAATAGAGCACCAGCCCTGGAGTCAGGAGGACCTGAGTTCAAATCCAGCATCAGACACTTGACACTTACTAGCTATGTGACCTTGGGCAAGTCACTTAACCTCAATTGCTTTGCCTCCCCCCTCCAAAAAAAAAACCCAAAACTGAAATATTGCTGGTCTGACCATGTCACCCTCCTACTCAATAAGCTCCAGCGGTTTGCTATTACCTCTTGGATCAAATATAAAATCTTATGTTTGGCATTCCAAATCGTTCTAACCTATTCATCTCCCACCCTACCTTTTGAGTCTTCTTATACCTCCTCCCACTTCCCTTTGATCCAGGGACACTGGCCTCCTTGCTGTTCCAAGAACAAGATACTCCATCTCTTGCTCCAAGCTTTTGGCTGCCCCCCCTACCTGAAGTACTCTATTTCATCTCTGCCTCCTAACTTCCCCAACTTCCTTCAAATCCCAACTAAAATCCCACCTTTTACATGAAACCTTTCCCAATCCCTCTTAATTCTAGTGACTTCCCTTATTTCCTACTTATCCTGTATAATTTGTTTGTATATTTTTGTTTTCATATTGTGTCCCTTGTTAGATTGTGAATTCCTTGAGGGTAAGGAAC
Source organism: Pseudochirops cupreus (assembly GCA_028627135.1). Taxonomy (NCBI): domain Eukaryota; kingdom Metazoa; phylum Chordata; class Mammalia; order Diprotodontia; family Pseudocheiridae; genus Pseudochirops; species Pseudochirops cupreus. The sequence goes on along the minus strand of CM053581.1, from coordinate 335,726,597 downwards.
TTTTCTTTTGCCTTTCTTTTTGTACTCAGCACTTAGTATGATGCCTGGTATATATCAAGTGCTTAATAAATGCTTATTTAGAAAAAATTAGGAGATAAGGAGGTGGAGTCAAGATGGAGAAGAAAAGGCAGTGACTTGCCTGAGCTCTCCCCCAAACCTTTCTGAATAATGCCATAAAATAATTCCTGAAATGGCAGAACCCCCAAAAGGATGGGGTGAAATAATTTTCCAGCCAAAGATAACTTAGAAGGTCAGCAGCAAAGGTCTATTGCACCTGGATGAATATGGAGCACAGCCCAGAGCAGGCTGTACCAACACAGACTGGGCCTCAGCAAACCAGGCCTTGGGAGTCACTGAATCAGCAGTGGCAGCAGCACCAGTTACTTCAGAGCTCCCAGATCACAGATGCTAAAAAGGTTGAACAACTGATCAGGAGATTACAGGGGTCTTTTGCTGGCACTGGAGGTAGAATCTTACTTTGCTCATACTCAGATCTGGATTACAGACTTGGGTGGCAGTCCTAGGGCAAGAAGGAGCACTAGCCTCACACAGTTTGTGACCAGAGTAGAGCAGGGACCCTTGTCACAGTTGTAGGACAGAAAAGAGTACTTATGGTCACTCACAGACCAGAGTACAGGTCAGGATAGCTTTAAACACATCTCTCCTTAGACCCCACCTAGGAAGAACTGAAAACCTACAGGTCCCTGGAAGTAACTCTGAAAACAGATTCAGAAAATCCCTAAAGCTTGGGACAGTGTACCCTCCACCCTAGAAGCAGAGTCCCACTTTAAGAAAGAGTTAAAAGTCAAGAATTAGACTGAAAAATGAGCAAACAACAGAAGAAAATCTGATCGTAGAAAGATACTATGGTGACAAGGAAGATCAAACACATACTCAGAAGACAACAAAGTCAAAGTTCCAACATCCAAAACCTCCAAGAAAAATATGAATTTGTTTCATACCATGGAAGACCTCAAAAAGGATTTTGAAAATCAAATAAGAGAGGTAGAAGAAAAATTTGGAAGAGAAATGAGAGTGATGCAAGAAAATCATGAAAAAAGTGTCAACAACTTGGTAAAGGAGATACAAAAAATACTGAAGAAAATAACATCTTGAACTGATCCAACTATTCTGGAGAGCATTTTGGAACTGTGCCCAAAGGGCTATAAAAATGTGCATACCCTTTGATCCAGCAATACCACTACTAGGTCTATATTCCAAAGAAATCATAAAAATGGGGAAAGGACCCACATGTACAAAAATATTGATAGCCGCTCTTTTTGTAGTGGCCAGGAATTAGAAATTTAGGGGATGCCCATCCATTGGGGAATGGCTGAACAAGCTGTGGTATATGAATGTAATGGAATACTATTGTTCCATAAGGAATAATGAGTAGGTGGATTTCACAAAAATCTGGAAAGACTTACATGAATTGATTCTGAGTGAAGTGAGCAGAACCAGCAGAACATTGTATGCAGTAACAGCAACATTATACAATGACTAACTTTGATAGACTTAGCTCTTCTCAGCAATGCAAGGATCTAAGACAATTCCAAAAGACAAAATTCAAAAAAAAAAATTCCAAAATAATGGAAAATGCTATCCACATTCAGAAAAAAGAACTATGGAGCCTGAATGCAAATCAAAGCATACTATTTGCTCTTCTTCTTTTTTTTGCTTATTCTTTCTCATGGTTCCTCCCATTGGTTCTAATTCTTCTTAACAACATAATTAATGTAAAAATATGTTGAATATAAATGTATATGTACAGCCTATATCAGATTGCATGCCTTCTTGAGGAGTGGACTGGGGAAGGAAGGTAAGAAAATTGAGAACTCAAAATCTTATGGAAGTGAATGTTGAAAACTAAAAATAAATTAATTTTTTAAAAACTATTTTAAAAAAGATACTAGAGAATAAATAACCTAAATAACTAAAAATAGAAAATAACACATTAAAAAACAAACTCGGTCAAATGGTAGAAGAGGTACAAAAAGCCAGTGAGGAGAAGGATGCTTTCAAAAGCAGAATTGGCAAAATGGAAAAAGAGGCACAAAAATTCATTGAAGAAAAAACTCCTTAAAAAGTAGAATTGGCCAAATGGAAAAAGAGGTTCAAGAACTAACTTAAGAAAATAATTCCTTAAAAATTAGAATTGAGCAAATGGAAGCTAATGACTTTATGAGAAATCAAGAAACAATAAAACAAAAACAAAAGAATGAAAAAAATACAACACAACGTGAAATATCTCACTGAAAAACAACTGCCCTAAAAAATAGATCCAGGAGAGATCATTTAAAATTTATTGGGCTACCTGAAAATCATCCCCAAAAAAGAGCCTAGACATCATCTTTCAAGAAATTATCAAGGAAAACTGCCCTGATTCTCTAGAACCAGAGGGTAAAATAGAAATTGAAAGAATCTATCAATCACCTCCTTAAAGAGATCCCAAAATGAAAACTCCTAGGAATATTATAGCCAAATTCCAGAGTTCCCAAGTCAAGTAGAAAATACTGCAAGCACCCAGAAAGAAACAATTCAGGTATCATGGAGTCATAGTCAGGATAACACAAGATTTAGCAGCTTCTACATTAAAGGATCAAAGGGCATGGAATGTGATATTACAAAGGGCAAAGGAACCAGGATTACAACCAAGAATCACCTACCCAACAAAACCAACTATAATTTTTCAAAGGAAAAAAATGGATATTCAATGAAATAGAAGAGTTTCAAGCGTTCCTGATGAAAAGACCAGAGCTGAATAGAAAATGTGACTTTCAAATAGAGACTCAAAGCATAAAAAGGTAAACAGGAAAAGAAAATCATAAGAGATCTAATAAGATTAAACTGTTTACATTCCTACATGGGAAGATTATACTTGTAACTCATAAAAAACTTTCTCATTATTAGGGCAGTTAGGCTTATATATAGACAGAGTACATAAGTGTGACTTGAATATGAAGGGAGGATACCTAAAAAATAATATTAAGGGGTGAGAAAAAGGAATGCACTGTAAGAAAGGGAAAGAGAGGGGTAGAATGGGGTAAATTATCTCACATAAAAGAGGCAAGTAAAAAGCTTTTACAGTGGAGAGGAAGATGGGGAAGGGGGGGTGAATGATGCATATGCACTCATTTGGTAGGAGAGAAAGGGTTAGATAAGAGAAGGGGGGGATTATAGAAGGGAGGACAGATTGGGGGAGGCAGTAGTCAGAAGCAAAACACTTTTGAGGAGGGACAGGGTAAAAGGAAAAAGAGAATAGAATAAATGGGGTGGAAGAATACAATGGAGGGAAATACATTTAGCATTCATAACTGAGAAAAAATTTTGAAGCAATTTCTTTGATAAATGCCTTATTTCTCAAATATATATATAACTGAGTCAAATTTATAAAAATAAGAGCTATTTCCCAATTGATAAATGACCAAGAGATATGAACAATTTTCAGATAAAGTAATCAAAGCTGTCTATAACCATATGAGAAGGTGCTCTAGATTGCTCTTGATTGGAGGAATGCATATAGAAACTATTCTGAAGTACTACAAAGGAGAATGACAAATGTTGGAAAGGATGTGGGGGAAAATGAGACATTAATGCACTGTTGGTGGAGTTGTGAACTGATTTAATCATTCTTTAGAATAATTTGGACTTATACTCAAAGGGTGATGAAACTGTGCATAACCTTCAACCTAGCAATACCACTACTAGGTCTGTATCCAAAAAGAGATTTAAAAAAAGGGGAGGGGGAGACCTATATATATAGAAATATTTGTATCAGCTCTATTCTGGTGTCAGGGAATTGGAAACTGGAAGAATGCCTATCAATCAGGGAATGATTGAATAAAAGGTGCTATGTGATTGTGATGTAATGCTATTGTGGTATAAGAAATGTTGAGCAGGATGCTCTCAGAAAAACCTCGAAAGACTTACATGAGCTGAAGCAAAGTAAAGTGTACTATGTGCAAAGTAACGGCAATACCATAAGATGTTCAGCTATAAATGACTCAGCTCTTCTCAGCAATACAATGATCCAAGACAGCTCTACAGGATTTATGATGAAAAATGCCATCCATCCCCAGACAAAGAAATGATGGTGTCTGAATATAGATTGAAGCATACTTTTTTTACTTTATTTTTCTTGAGGGTTTTTTTTGGCGGGGAGGGAGTCTATGTTTTCTTTCACAACATGATTAATATGGAAATATTTTTTGCATGACTAAACATGTATAACCTATATCAAACTGCTTGCCTTCTCAATGAGGGGGGTGGGAAGGAAGGAAGAAGAAGAGTTTGAAACTCAAAGCTTTAAAAATGAATGTTAAAAATTTGTTTTTACATGTAATTGGGGAAAAATAAAATACTAAATAATTTTAATGCAAAAAAAAGAAATTAGGAAATAGATCATTCCAAAAATACATGGAAATACTTATCTGAACAGATACAGAATAAAATAAGAACCAAAAAGAATACATTATAACATCAATATTATAAAAATGAACAATTTTGAGGTCTTTCATAAACTGATGAAAAGTTAAATGAGCAAGAATCAGAACAACTCATGCAATAACAACAATGCCATTAAAGCTGTCAGAATTGTAGTCAATACAATTATAGTCAATACAATTCATGATTATAATTGTAATCAATAATTGCAATTATATTTACATGTAATTATAATCATAATCATAATCAATACATTCCTGATTCCAGAGACCAATGATGAAACACGCTATCCATGACAGAAATGTGATGGATTGAGGGTGAATAATGAGACATTTTTGTATAAAACCACTGAGGAAATTTAATTTACTTGACTATATTTATTACAGGATTTTTTTTCTTTTTTTCTTTTTAGTGGTATGGTGGTGAGGAAAGAAAATATATTTCTGCTAATTTTTTAAAACTGAAAGGTAGGCAGTACTACAGATATTAAAATTGCATGCTCTTTTATAGGAGGTCACAGTTTTATTAGTTTTACTTAACTCTTTTATTTTGTTATAAGAGACTTCTTATGAACTGAGAGTAATCTGTAAATTAATATAAAAACAACACATATCAATAAAATTTTAAAAATAAAATGAGAAAATTAGTTGCTGACTAAAATATAGACTACAACAAAACTACAACAAAACTTCATTTCACTTTGAAAAGGTAATCATGAAGGTTCATGTACATGCACAGAACTTTTTGAGGTAAAATATTATTCCTAAAAGATCATGGGGAATCATGCATGCCCTGCGATTACAAAAAGCCACAGGCGTGTTTGCAGCGGTTCTCAACCTGTGTGTTATGTTCAGTTTGTAACAGTGAAAATACATCCTGCATATCAGATATTTACATTACAATTCATAACAGTAGCAAAATTACAGTTATGAAGTAGCGACAAAAATACTTTTATGGTTGGGGGTCGCCACAACATGAGGAACTGTATTAAAGGGTCGTGGCATTAGGAAGGTTAAGAACCACTTTGTTAAAGGATTTTTCAGAGTCAAATCAATAAACTTTGATTTAATACCCTTTACATGCCCAGCATTGTGCTAAATGCTGGAGATACAAAGAAAGGCAAAAAACAGTCCCTTCATCAAGAAGCCCACATTCTAATGGGTGAGATATTTGCATTTTGTACAAACAAGATATGTACCGGGTAAATTGAGGGAAGGCACTAGTGTTAAGAAGAATTTCTTGCAGAAGGTGGAATTTCAACAAAGACTTGAACGAAGTCAGGAGGCCAAGATGAGCAGGGAGGAAAATCCTCAGTAATGTGTGAAGTGGGTCTAAGTGGGATATTTAGGTCTCTTTCAAAAGGCTATGCCTCTTCAGAAGAGGTCTGGAGATTGCAAAACTTCACATGAAAGCAACAACTAAAAACCTTGCTGGGGATATACTGAGCCACATGGCAGAAGACATGTTTGGTAACCAATCAGAAGCAGAGGGGAACAGATCTCCCCACTCTGACAATGTCACAGTCAGTTTTTAAAAGAAGTCAGAAGAAACAGAAGAGAAAGACTGTCCTCCAAAACAGAAAGCTGCAAAGTATATCAGGCATATGATCCACCCAAGGTTTTTAAGAGAAAATCCAAGAAGATGTGGAAGTCACGTAGAGTCATAACTCACCCTCTAAAGAAGACATTTTCTAAAGAAGAAAAACAAAGTGGCAATAGTTTTTGACCACTGTAGCTTTGAAGAATCCTCCAAATCTGAGAAGAAACTATCTCAGCAACTACCTACACAAACTTGAACCAAAAATAGTACTTATGTCAGAGTCTCCCTTCTAGCCACTCCATCAGAGACTTCCCTCCTGGAATTGTACATGGCTCAGAATGGTGAGAATTATTTAGATCTGAGTAAGATTTAAATAATAACATGCTCTACCTCAACCATAAAATCTGGAGAGGGAGAACAAACATGGCACTGATCAACTATCTCATTGTCTCTAATTTCAAAAACTCTCTGTGACCCTGGGTGACCACTTACCTCCTCAGCCAGAGCAACAAGCCCTTGTAGGGTTTTTACTGGGTTGGTATTCAATGACAAAGCGGGGTAGGTGGTTAAGTGAATAGAGTACTGGGCCTGGAGTCAGGAAGACGTCTTCCAGAGTTCAAATCCTGCCTCAGACACTAGTTTGTATGGCCCTGGGCAAATCCCTTAACCCTGTTTGCCTCAGTTTCTTCATCTGTAAAATAAGCTAGAGAAAGAAATGGCAAACCAGTATCTTTGCCAAGAAAACCCCAAGTGGGATCACAAAAAGTCAGACCCAACTGTAATGACTAAACGACAACTCTCAGTGACACAGGAGCAGCACAGTGTTTGGCTGCCAGGTTTTACAAGGGTATGGACAAAAGGGGAAGTAATTATGGCTTTGTGATCTGGACACGTATAAGAGTAGGCAGCAAAGGGCAGCAACCTGTTTTACAAAATAAGCTAGTAATGTACACAATATAAAAATCAAGGACTGAGGATGCCTTCAGCCTGGCCATTGAACTAGACTAATGGTCTAAGCTGCATGCCCCCATCACATCTCTTGGAGCTCCCCCCAGCCTTGCCTTTATTCACCTAGTCACCAGCCTAGGTCATGCTTCATCACTTCTCACCTAGACTATTTCTAACAGCTTCCTAATTGGCCTCCCTGCCTCATGTCTCTCACCTTCACAATCCATCCATCTGAGAGCTGCCCAAAGGATATTCCTAGAGCGCAGGTATGATCATATCACTCCTCTGCTCAATAAATTCCAGTGGCTCTCTGTTACTTCTAGGATCAAATACCAACTCCTCCACTGAGAAATTAAAGCCCTTTGCAACTTGATTCCAACTCCCTTTTTATCTTTGTTATTCATTACTCCACTTAATGAACTCCACAATCCAAAGTGACTTTCTTACTGTTTCTCATACAGAGGCACAGGCTGTCCCCTATGCCTGTAATATACTTATTCCCTCTTAGGATTCCATTTCCTTCAAAGGAAAGATAGGAAACACCTTCTACATGAGTCCATTTCTAATGCCCCCAAATGCTAATGACAAAATTACCTTGTATTTATTTTGTATATGCTTATGTATGTATTTACTGTCTCCCCTGATGAAATGAAAACTCCATGAGCATGGAGAATATTTCATTTTTGTCTATAATACCAAGTGCCTAGCATAGGACTTCACACATAGTAGTCAATACTTGCTTGACCTATCTGTTCTCTTTTCCAAGAGGGTCTGGGTAGTACATGGTATGCTTCTGGGATATTCCATGGCCTAGTTACCTATAATACCAGGCATCCTATGAACCACGTGGGACAAAACTGCTTGAAATCTCAAGAGATAATAACTATGTCTATAATAAGAACCTTCTCCTGGGACAGCTATCTAAAGTGGGCACTGTGGGATTTGTGGATAATGGTGCCCTTTGTGGGATTTATTATTAAAAATATTACTAAATGGAATACTATTGTGCTATAAGAAATGGGGAGGAGACGGTCTTCACATTCACCTGGAGAGGCTTATACAAATTGATGCTAAGTGAGAAAAGCAGAACCAGGAGAAATTTGTACACGATCACAGACACATCGTATATGTGACGACCAACTTTGATAAACTGGACTCTTCTCAGCAACGCACAGTTATAAGACAACTCTACGAATCTCAGGATAGCCTCACGGAGCTATAATCAAATAAGAGAAAAAAACACACAAAAGGAAGTAGAAAGGGGAAAGGGGATGAAAAGAAAAGCAGAATGAAGAGACAGCTGGCCTGGGAGCCCTCCTTATCAAAGGTTTTCCACCCTCCATTCAGAGGAGCCCCAGGGTTAGAGAGTATTGATGAGTCTATATGAATATCCAAGGGTAATTTGATGTAGGATGATGAGATTCCTCTAGGCAAGACGAAGTTCAAAGTAATCCATAGGATAAATCTAAGGAAGCTTGGTTATTATCTGTGGTTCCCACTGTTTTACCAATACACATGCACTATAAGGAGTAAACTCATAACCAGGCTGTAAACATGTAATCTGAAGATATTGGTCAAAATGGCAAGACAGTTATGAGCTTTATAAATGGAACACTTAACTGCCTGCTAAAGTCATGAGTAAAGCTAATCAAGTATTGCTATCAACTGAAAATCAAATGGTATCGCTTAGTATTTTTCTTGTTTCTTATCTGCACATTTCTTTCTCAAGCCAATTTCTCACCACCTCAAATACTCTGCACTCTTTGTTCAAACCTCAAATAAAATGAATAGAACATGACACTTGCATGAAGATACTAAAAAAAAAAAACACCTTTATTTTCAATGCAAATCAAACTTTTCTCTTAAGTCTTTTCAGAGGTTGTGCATATCCTTGAGATGTCAGCAGATACCTGTTCTTCAAGGGGCACAAGAGAATGGAGATTCCTTGAAGGATCCACTTTGAAGTGATACAACTTTCTGATGACACAAAATATGCTTAATATAGTGCCTGGTATATAGCAGTAGAGCCATCTGGCCACTTGACCCAGATGGCTCCAGAGGAGAAAGTGAGCCTGGTGATTTTGCACAGCCCTCCCTCACTTAAATCCAATTCACTTGTATGTCATAGCACCACCTCCCTGATATGATGGTCCTCTTTGAGAAGGAAATACAAACAATAAGAACAATGGCACACAGCAAATGATTAATAAATGCTTAATGACTCAGTGACTAGAGGCTAAGCCTCTGCATACTTGCCAGGTGTCCCTAAAGTCTGGACACATAGGAAATCTCATTAACTATGCATATTTTCAAGAAATGAAATGAATAAAATTTCCAACAACATTTTAATTAGCATAAATGAGATTTCATAGGAAGACATAGGAGACACATGAGAATTCTCATTAATTAAATTAATCTCATTAATATGGAAAATAGTCCTCAATAGCTAATGAAAGCTTTTATTCCACATGAAATTGTCATGGCTAAAATTTATGCTAATTAATAAAATGTTGTTGAAAATTTCATTTCTTGAAAATATACATAGTTAATGAGATTTCTTATATGTCCAGAATTTAGGGACACCCTGTACTCAACTAGACTGGGTCTTGTAAAAGACACACAATCCATCTCCAGATTAATACTCAAAGCCTTTCCATTTTAGCTTCCTTCAAGATTTGCCTTAAGCACAACTTCATTCGGGAGGCTTTTGCAGGTCACACACCCTCCCCCTCCAGGTTCTAATGCCTTCCCCTCTAAGGTTACCTTGGCTCTATCTTATATGTATCTTGCATACACTTATATATGTATCTGTCTCCTCCATTAGACCCTACTCAAGTACTACCTTCTAAATGAGACCTTTCTTAATCACCCCAGCTGCCAGTGCCCCTCCCCATAAAATCACCTTTTATCTATTTTGTAAATGCCTCCATGTGCCCCAGTTATCTTCCTCATTAGAACGTAAATTCCTTGGGGAGTGGGGAGGTGGAGGGAAGTATTCTCACTTTTTCTTTGTATCCTCAGCAATTAGTACCGTAACTGCTTATTAAATACCTGTTGACTGTGCTCCTGGGGTTCTCAATGACAAAAGACAAATTTGTTAGGGTCCTCATAAAATCTGGCCAGCCTTCAGGCAAGCATGTGAGACTTTCTACCTGATGGAATAAAACGCAAAGTCAACTATTTTAGAACCCCTTCTGGACTACCTCCGTATAGCAAAGAGCTCTTCTCTGATTCTGATTATCTTGGTACTGTGGCAATTTTCTCAGAAACAACTCTGTTGTTGTTTTTGGTAGTGGTGGTGGTTTTCTAGTACAGCAGGTCACGTTATTCCAAGGCTTCCTGGACCATGCTGTCCCACTCCATAGGTTTAATGATGTGAACATATCCCCCTTGGTAGGAATAAGTTTTAATAAACTCTTTTTCTTGTTCACTCTCACTGATAAAAGTTTCGCTGAAGCACAGAGGCATTCTTCTTTCTCTTTTCAGAATCATCTAAGTCTATACATTATTTCTTTTGTGTCAATATCCAGCTGGTGACTTACCAGGGACAGTATGCTTCTCACAGGTGTGGATTTGTTCCTCAGTTATTCCATGTGATGGCAAGGAGCCAGGTACAGGTTCTCTGCATATGCCATTAGCAGCTGATCAAGTGGGATAGCAATACTTAGCAGAGGTCCCAGAAACCTACCTGGTTATTTCACCAAACAGTTGTTTTAATGGTGATAGGCTTATACTTCATGAGATTTTTATCTTTAAAACAAGTATCTGCATCATTGACAATGGGATATTCATTTTCAGTGTGTCAAAAAGTCATCTTTGCTATGGCTGAGACCAGGCCATCAGAAGCTCTGGACAATATAGCTTTTCTTTTTCTTTTATTTAAAATTATGGTTTTATTTTGCTTTCATTCATGAACATATGCACAGACTCAAACTTTTCAGCATTCTTTTGTGTGATCACTTGAATATGCAGGCTTTAACATGCATGAGTTTTGTACTTAAAAGATCCAAATAGAAAAATGATACAGAATGGAATAGGCATTTCTCTTTTTGTCTTTTCTTTTTTTTTATTGACTTGTTTATTTACTTTTAGTTTACAAGATTCAGTTCCACAATCCCTTGAGTTTCAAATTTTCTCCCTTCCCTTCCCCCCACTTCCATGGCAGCATGCAATCAAGTATAGGATCTGCAAATACTTTCACATTG
>CM053581.1:335602356-335714962 GCA_028627135.1 Pseudochirops cupreus | reverse complement strand
ACATCCTCTCCAGCACTTGTCATTTTCCTGTTTTGTCATCTTAGCCAATCTGACTGATGTGGTACCTCAAAGTTGTTTTGATTTGTATCTCTTGAATCAATAGTGATTTAGAGCATTTTTCCATATGCTTAAAGATATTTTTAATTTCTACCTAGCTTTTCTTTTTCAAGGGGCAGATTGCACAGGGAGTTTTAGTAGATTTGACTTTTGCTATATGTGCTGAGACTTGCTCAGGGCAAAGCTAATTGTGCGTGAATAATGATAGGGCCTCAGGTCCCAGAGCTTCAGAGTTTCATCTCCTATCTCCTCAAGATATACATAGCTGACCAATCTGGTTCAAAAAGACTGATACTCAATACAACATTCTTCAGGTGTGAATGCATATAAATCCATGGCAAAGTATCCACAGGATTTCTTTCCAAGTTGGGGGAGGTTCTTCTGAAAAAAAAAATGTGACTAGGTTGGGGCACATTAGTTGAGTCAGTGTCATGATTTGTTACAGAGATTTTTAAAAGAACCAAAGAGATTTTTAAAAAAGAGAAAAAAGTTCCTATATACAAAAATATTTATAACAGTTTTTGTCATGGTGGCAAAGAATTGGAAACTAAGGTGGGGAGGATGCCATTTAATGGGGAAATGGTGGAATAAGTTATGGTATATGTATATGTGCATATATATATATACACACATATATATATATATATATGATGAAATGCTGTTGTGCTATAAGAAATGAAGGGGATGGTTTTATTTTGGGGGATGGATTTTTTTTGTAAATTTTTAAAATTCATTTCAAACATACAGAAAATGAGAAAAGAAAAAAGAACATGTACACAGCAGAACATAAGAGAGGATTCAATATAAAAAGACAAATTTCCATCTCAAGAAAACCTATATAATAAATACTATATATTGTTTTGTTTTCAAAGCTACCCGGCTTCTCTTTGTTTCCTTGTAGGTTTTCTTTTGTTTTCCGCTGTGCACTTTTTGCTTTTTTCCCCCTCCTTCCTGTCTCTCCCTCACCCCTGAAAGGCTACAAATAATGGCAGATATAGACATATATACACGTATATCTATATACACATGTTTACACTCATATACATATATTTAAGACCATACTATGCACATGTCCACTTGTCATCACTTTCTCTAAAGGTGGATAGCATCTTTCTTCATAAGTCCAAGTCTCTCCATTTTTTTCTAAATCAAACAGTTCATCATTTCCTATACCACAGCAATATTCCAATCCAATCACATCCTGAGAGACTGTCTATGAAAGTTCTTCCCCCCATCCCCATTATCCGTATTCTTTCTATTCTTGGCTATGTTGGTTTTATTTACACCAGAAAATTTTAATTTAAAATAGCAGAAATTCCATTTTACACTTCAGCCATGCTCTCACCTTGTACCACAGTTCCAGGTCTGACACTGCTGAATCTGCTTCTTTTACTTCTTTTTTCCCTGGCTTCCTTGAAATTCCTGGCCTTTTTGTTCTTCCAAATGAACTCTGTTATTTTTTCTAATTCGGTAAGATAATTTTTTTTTTTAGTAATTTAGTTGAGATGGTATTGAATAGATTAGTTAAGTGAAATTGTCATTTTTTAAATTCTGCTTTACCTACCCATGAACAATAAATGGCCATGGCAACTATGGGAATTTGTTTGGCTTGACTATACATATTTTAAAAGTCTTTGTTTTTCTTGCTTTCTCAGTGAGTAGAGGAGGTGAAAAATTTGGAACTGAAAATAAAATTACATTAAAAAAAAAGAACTGAGGTGGGCTAGGTGGCGCAGTGAATAGAGTACTGGCCCTGGAGTCAGGAGGACCTGAGTTCAAATACAGCCTCAGACACTTAACACTTACTAGCCATGTGACCTTGGGCAAGTCACTTAACCCCGATTACCCTGCCTTCTGCCCTCCAAAAAGCAAACAACAACAACAACAAAAAAAACACATATAACAATACCCCAGACACACCCTCCCAGAGTAATGCTGAATACATTCCTCTTCAGGATTCTAGGGGTAACCCTGAGGAGTAGTAAAGTAACTTTTCCTAACGTCATCAGCTCAAGTCCCTACTTCAGAGTGGTCCTCTCACTGTTAACCTGCCAATTATTAGTAGTTCCAACTAACTAATTATCATCAGCTAGTTTTTTACCAAGGATATTTATATGAAAATACAGCAAAAAAAGTATCTCCCCTCAACAAGAGACACATTCTCCCCTATTATCTACCACCTTCATCCCTGAGGAGAGGTGGATCAGCCAACATAATTTCTACATAGTATTTGTCCCACCAAGTTTACTTCCAAATGAGATATAGCCAAGAAACCATGTTTCTCTCTCCAGAATGTAGCCAAATCAATAGCAAAGCACTGACTGACCAGTACCTTCTGAATACACCCCACTTTTAGCTAAGAAACCAATCAACAGCTGGCCATTCATTATATGATTAGCAGAATAAAATCAACTACAGAATATCCATGCATGCCCCAAATCAGGGAGTAGCAAGTCACTGTGCCCTTCCAAAAGCGGGTTCCCCATCTGCTTCCACCTGGGAGAGATTTTTTCACCTCTCTCTGCTCCACTACCACCCCATATCCTGTAACATATGTATCTTAGGGGCAGAGCTAAGATGGCGGAGTAAAAGCAGGAACACATGTATCTTGTGTTCAGGTTGCTAAGATGTCTCCTTTTACCATAGCAGAATATATCTTGGAAAATATCAACTCTTTTGGAGAAAATTTTTTCATGTTCATCATTGTTATAGGAATCGTCCATTAGAACACATACACTCATGATATACTGACACTATTGGCTTGAGACAGCTCACCACTATTAAATATGGTCAGAAGGCCATACAAAACTGTTATTTAGAAGCTGGCAAAATAGTTTAGAGCTTCCTATGCAGACGGTCAGCCAGTATAACACCAAAAAGTGTTCTCATGAACTCTAGATTTTAATGCTGTTTGCTAACGATATTTCCCACAAAATAGCTTTTTCCTCAAATTATATGCCTTTCTAGGATACATGAAGATGAATGTTGTCAGTACCCATCAAAGGAGAGCTCAGCAGCCATAAGGGAGTGTTTTAACCATCATTTATGAAACTTTTCAAACATGGCAAATGTGTGGTTTTGCTTGACTGTACTTGTTACAAATACTGTGTTTTTATTTTTTTATGTGTGTTTTATGGCGGCCAAGGGGAGAAGACAGGAGCTAGTGACAGAGTTGTCTAAAAAAAATGAAAAGAAAGAAAACTGGGTTATTAAAGCTTCTTTTAAAATGCTCGGAGAACAGGAGAACCAAAGGGATAGCTTTGAAAGTAGTATGTTGAATTTATTATACACGTAACAAGGGCCTAGCAGATGGCACAGACCTCATCAGCTTACTCAGCTGATGCAACCTCTCAACAGGGAACACATTGAGGAGATGGTTTCTGAGAGAAACAAGTAAAAGAAGTGCCCTGGAGAGACTGAGGAGCATTCATAAATATTTTCTAACAGTCTCCAGTTGGCCTAATCTTGCAGTGAAGAAGAGCTTTCTTATTGACTGTAGTGGCATTCAAAAGGGGCTATCAACATCAATTACTGCATCTTTCATCTTATTCACTCATTTGCCTCCATTCAATGACTTCTTCACTCATAGTGTCTGGTGAAAGACCATGCTGTAAGGGGAGAAATCTTAGGGCTCTCTCCCGCTCTGAGTTCCCCTCCTCCCTGAGAAATGAGCTTCAGTCTTTGGCCTTTTCATTTGTTCCTTTTCCATTTTAAATGAGTGAGTTCAAAAGGTCCTTCTACAGAATCTGAGGTTGAGGACAGGTGTGGCAGCCAGCCCTGCATCAAATACCCCAAGGAGCAATCTTCAGGAGCGACCTTCCAGATCCACTCCAGCAAAAACTAAAGTAAGGTTCTGTCCAGGAGCAACAATGTGGAACCAATGAGACTAAAGTGGTAAAGGGGAGAGTATATCCTAGATGTATTAGGGAAAACGTTTAATAAACATAATAAGATTTATAAGTTTTGTTCTTGTATCTTTCAAGTAAACATCCCCTTTGAAAGCTATCTAGTATCAGGTGGCTAAATCGAACTGTGGTGCTAATCAGTGAGCCCTAACAAGTAGGGATTTGAACCGATGGTAATTAAGAACAGAAACACTCCAACCTCTCAGGGCACCCTGGAACCTTAGAAAATATGCAGCAAGTCTGGCCCTGAGAAAGGGGAACCAGAGTATACTTGTCCCACATGAATTTCCTTAAAAAGATGACTGTATAAAGATTTGTAGTTTCACATATCTCTTTCTATTCTATTTTGGATATGGAAATGTCCTTTTTAATTTCTGGTGTTTATTAAATTCATGAAATTATTTTTCAAATTCTGTTTGTCACAAACCACACATGATGTTTTTCAGCAGTTTGATTCCTACCAGGCAACATCTTTCATCATAGGTATAATTTCATTCTTCTGTAGAACTTTGGGCTGGCTCACACTCTGTGTAAAAGTCAAACACAAAATCCTTGAACCTATCTAAACTGATGTTTGTACTAGTCCCAACTTTCAGAACAGTTTTGTCACCCAAAATCTCATAACTGTATGATTTAGAGCTAGCTGGGATGAAGTCCATAATGTGTTCCCCTGACAGTAATTCACAGGTTGTCTCTCTTAAGTAATTCCCTTTGTGGGGAGGGAGAATAGGAAAGGGAGAGTCCCCACTCCTCTCCACCTTGGTAGTGAAAAGTCACAAAAATTTTCTTCATAAAGACAGTGTGCCTCCTTTGACCCAGCAATACCACTTCTAGGGCTGTATCCCAAAGAGATCATAAAATGGGAAAAGGACCCACATGTACAAAAGTATTTATAGCAGCTCTTTTTGTGGTGGCCAACAACTGGAAATTAAGGGGATGCCCATCACCTGAGGAATGACTGAACAAGAAATGATGAACAGGCAGACTTCACAAAAACCTCGAAAGACTTATATGAACTGATGCTGAGTGAAGGGAACAGAACCAGGAGAACATTATACACAGTAACAGCCATAGTGTGTGATGACTGATTTTGACAGACTTAGCCCTTCTCAGCAATGCAAGGACCTAAAACAATTCCAAAGACTCATGATGGAAAATGCCATCCATATCCAGAGAAATAATCATGGAGTCTGAATGCAGAGAAAAACAGATTATTTTCTTTTTTGTTTTGTTTTTCTTTCTCATGGTTTCTCCCATTCATTATAATTCTTCTATGCAATATGACTAATGTGAAAATGTATTTAATAGGAATGTATGTGTAGAGCCTATATCAGATCGTATGCTGTTATGTGTAAGTCTATATCAGATTGTGGAAGGAAGGGAGAGGGAGAAAATTTAAAACTTACGGAAGCGAATGTTAAAAACTAAAAATAAATTAATAAATTTTAAAAAAAGACAGTGCTCCTGTAAACAACCAAGCAGGTTCTAAAGTTCCAGTTGGACAGCAATATTGTATGATGATTAACAATGAATGATTTAGCTATTCTCAGCAATAAGATAATCCAAAACAATTCTGACAGACTTGGGATGAAAAAGTGGTAATCACCTGCAGAGAAAGAACTGATAAGAGTCTAAATGCAGGCTGAAGCATACCTTTTCTACTTTGTTATTTTGGGGTGGGTTTTTTGGGTATGCATTTTATTTTGCACTATGGCTAATATGGAAATGTTATGCATGACTGTATATGTGTAATTTAATTTCCATTGCTTGCCTTCTCAAAGAAAGGGGAGTGGAGGGAGAGAATTTGAGACTCAAAATTTTTAAAAATGAACATTAAAATTTTTTGTTTACATGAAATTGAGAAAAAAACAAAATTAAAATTAAATGTAAAAAAAAAAATAAAGTTCCAGTTGAAAACAGGAAAGGTACAAAGTTGTTCAAGATTTTCTATACCATGTACAGTATTGAGCCTTTGTATACTTATAACCACGGCTGTGTCATCATCTATGAAGTCACAATATGAGACTTCTTAGCAAGATTTTTTTAAAAGATACTTAAAAAGCTCTCAAGGTTTTGTCATGGGGAGAGGGGGTGGTGTTGTGGTATTAGGGGATGCAGAGTAGTTAGTTCCTTAGAAAAATCTACCCCACTATAAATTTTAAAACAACTTTGAAATCTCCCTCTTGGCAGAGTTCGCTTGGGTGCATTTGAGGCCAAGCTTTATGCCTTCTCTGCTATGGGAGTCCTGTTTGTACTATTTCCAGTCTCAGTGTCTTACACCAACTGCGAGGACCAGAAACTTCCTGTTTTAGGCAAAGAAAGAATTGCTAAAGAGATCTATGGAAATCTGTGGGAAATGACAGACTTCATCAATCTTAGGACTCTATCCTTTCCCCTTTTCCAGAGAGCATTCAATTCCCAGGTACACTAAATCTCTATTGAAGATTTCTTGCCTTTCTGGATAATATGACCAACAAGATAGAGACTAGATATTTCCTTCAATTTTACAACCTCTCAAACCTCTCCAAAATAGGAATTATGCATAAACAATCAAACAATTTCAGATGTTTCCACAGTCTAGGACACTAAGAAACCAAACAAGGTTAAAAACCTGATGGTGGGGCAGCTAGGCAGCACAGTGAATAAAGCCCTAGCCCTGGAGTCAGGAGAACCTGAGTTCAAATCCAGCCCCAGACACTTAACATAAAAGTAGCCTTGTGACCTTGGGCAAGTCACTTAACCCCAATTGTCCTACCTTCCCCTCTCCAAAAAGCAAAAAAAAAAAAAAAACAACAAAAAACCCAACCCCCATGAACTAAAAACAGAGGCTACTAATTCCCAAACTCTAAAAGCACCCCCTCCTCCTCTGCCCACCACTGTCCATCAGCAGAGTTGCAAAAGCTAACCATGGGCTGCTGGCCACAGAATTCAACTCTATACCTTATTCCTCCTTTCAGTGCCACGGAAATCCAAAACACAAAAGCTTGCTCAGCCAGAAAACTGAGGAATAGAGGGAACTAGGGCAAGAGCTATATGGGGCAGTTTTACACCCTACTAAGCTTAAGAAAAAGAGACCAAGACCCATGTTCAGCCAGTTCTGTCCCTGCAGAAGTGATGTCAGGTGAAAGCCAAGGCTGATGAAGCATGAATTGCCCAGCACAGGAGGAGACTGAGATGGTTTTGAGGTCCAACCCTCAGGGAAACCAAACTCAAAGGGAAAAGAGTAAGAAAGTGAGTAATAGGGGACTATAAGAAGAGAGAGAGACAAAGAGAGAGAGACTGAAATTAAAGGAAGAAAACTCAGATAAACCAAAAGGGAGGATATTAATAACAAAAGAGAATATGTCCTCCAAATCAGGTGAAAAAGTTCAGGCATGTATGAATAAGTATTGCATGACAAAGGAAAATAAATACTCGATAAGGCAAAGGACCCTGTGGATTCCCAAGAAAACAGGATCTTCCTGAAAAATTTAAAAGGGAAATTAATTATGAAAGCAGAATTTATGACCTTAATAGAAGAAATAATTGGCAGGATAAATTTGAATCCATGGTGGAAAGTCTCACCAAAGAAACAAAAGATATTCATAGGGGATGAAAATATATAGAAATGTAGAGCAATTTGGAATGAGAAGCAAAAAAGCAAAAACAATAAAAGAAAAACACAGTCCCTTGTCTTCAGGCCTCTTGCTGATGTCTTTCCCCACAGGTCTCACGCAATATAAGCCTCATGTTACTACTCACCCAGGATGGTGACACAAGAAAGAACACACCCCTCTGCAGATATACCTTTACTTTTGCTACCCTGAAGTATTGATTAACTCTGCATGTCTATGAGTCCATGTGGTATAAATGAAAGCTGAAAGAGTCAGATGGCTCCTGGATTCAAATCCTACGTTTGATGTTTACAACTTATATGACCTCGAACAAATCAATTAATCTCCCTTGGCCAGTTTTGTCATCAGTAAAATTAAGTGACTTAGCTAAATGGTCTTTGAGGTCACTTCCCACTCTAAATCTATAAGCCCTGAAATCACTGTACTCAATCTCTGGATGACAGGTAAGCACTTGATCTTGTTTGCAAATCGATACAGGGATATAAAATCATAATAGTACGATCCTTCCCTGTCTACTCAACAGTGCCAATGGATAGCATCTGCGCAACTCCCAAAGTTATCTCTAGGAAAACTAACTAGGCACGACCTGCAAAGAGAATTTCAAGTGTAAAATAATCACTCAGCGTCTTTTCCCATTTATGTTCCTAAATGATCATTACTTTAAAACTCTAACATTTGAGATAGTATAATCTAACCAAGGTCTCATTACGTAATTTCTACAAAATAATGTTGCTTAGAGGGTTCTTTCTCTTCCTTCCATCAATAGCTGACAGGATGGCCATGAAAAAAATAGCAATGAAACTCAAAGGTAACTCCCACATACCAAGTCTAGCAAAACTACACAGAAAATAAGGCCCTAAGACTGTATTTCCACCGTGTAGAAATTCCTCTACAGTTGGTAGTACACATTAACCAACAAATGACTGCTATCAAGAGTTGCTTTTTTAAGAACATTATACTTTTTTTAAAATTTTTTTCCCAGTTACATGTAAAGATTCTTTTTAACATTCATTTTTTTAAATTTCTGAGTTTCAAATTTCCTCTCTCCCTCACCTTTCCCCTCCCTGAGACAGTAAGCTATATGACATAGGTTATACGTGTTGTCACGCAAAACATATTACCATATTATTCATGTTGCGAAAGAAGACACTGACCCAAAGGGGGAAAAAACATGAAAAAAATACGGAAAGTGAAAAATAATATGCTTCAATCTGCATTCAGACTCCATAGGTTCCTTCTCTGGAAGTGGATAGCATTTTTCATCATGAGTCCTTTGGAACTCTCTTGGATCGTTGTACTGCTGAGAAGAGCTAAGTCACTGACAGTTGTACAACACTGTACAATGTTGCTGTATTGTATACAATGTTTTCCTAATCCTGCTCACTTCACTTTGCATCAGTTCATATAAGTTGAGAGTTGAGTCTTACGTCAGTGTTAGCCAAGAGGTGATACCAGTGCTATCTGATCCTCTGACAAAAAAATTTAAAACAGTAAATATGTAGACAGACATAAGCATAAGGTATTGGAAGGAGTGACTGACATGACTGACAGATGATAAGTAGATGAACCTGGTACTGACCACAAGGCAAAAAATGAAGGATCATATACTCCTGCTGAAACCATGAAGAGTACTGCTAGGGATGTGCTCTTTTGAGCTTTGACCAGGAAGGCTCAAGACCAATATTCATTGATTAAAACAGGGAACCTGAGGGTAGAGATAGGCATAGTCAATATACTGTACTCCAACACTTTTAACATAAGTATATGGAATGTTTGACAACAGTCTGAGATGTAATATGTTTTTTGACTATGTGTGATGGTAGACATATTACAGCTTTTGATCATCTTATTAAACCACACCCCCACATGAATAAGCTCTGAATCTGTTAAAAAATCATTCTAGGTCATGCTGTCTGATCCCTGAGTTGGTGAAAACATCCTTTCACATTATGGCAATGACCTCAGAGTAGCAGCATACAAGCCTATTTCTGGATAGGCATGCCCTGCTTACAGTAATAATGTATTGTATATGAGAGATAAAACATTACCTTGTTTTTCTCATACCAGCTCATCATCCTATCATCTTATCAGATCCGTAATATTTTAAATCTGTCAATGTAATCCTAATTCTGGAATATATTTAAGTTTGAGAAACGGCCCTTAACTACCTGGAAACCTCATAGGCCAAATCTGATGGAAGGTTGTGAGCTGAGAACTTTGACAGGCATTATTATCGCTCTTTAAGGCAATGCAATTGTTTCATTGAGTCTCACAGCAACCCTGGGGGTTAGGCAGCATGGGTATCATTGTCCCCATTTTATATGGCACAGCACACTAGCTCTTGGTTCACTCTCCCAACCCCGACAGATACTGGCAAGTCCAGTTTCCTGAGAATGGCCAACTATTTCTCCCCTCAAGGATCCAGAAGCAACCCTGAGGGATTCAAAGTTTCCTAGTAGGCTCCACTGATGTGCTTCCCAAAATAATTTAGTCAGCTAATGTCAATATCAATTAACCAATTAATAGCAATTAGCTTTTACAATGGGATATTTACTAAAGATATATGTGAAATCATATTTAAAGAATTTAGTTCACCTAGAAATGTTAAAAAAATAAATATTTCTCCTGTCTAAAGTTCTTTCCAGACTTACCTGAAAGGAAACTTTGGCAGAGATACTGGAGCAGTTTGCCACTTCCTTCTCCAGCTCATTTTACAGGTGAGGAAACTGCGACAAATAGGGTTAAGTGATATGCTCAGGGTCATACAGCTTGCAAGTGTCTGAGGCTGGATTAGAACTCGGGTCCTCCTGACTCCAAGGCCAGCATTTTACCCCCCCTCCCCCAGCTACAGCATAAATGTAATCCCTTCAGGAGATTGGATAATGTAGGATAGGATAAGGATTGGATAATTATGTTGGATAGGATCCTTATAAAAGGGAGATAAGTAGATAAAGTGGAAACTCTGGAGGAACAGATATTAAGAGATATCCCATTTAAAATAACTCTAGATGATATAAATACCTAGGAGTACACCTGCCAAAACAAACCCAGGAACTATATAAACAAAATTATAAAAAAAAACTTTTCACATAAATAAAATCAGACTTAAATAACTGGAGAAATATTAATTTTTCATAGGTAGACAGGGCTAATATAATAAAAAAGAAAAATTTACCTAAATTAGTCTGTATTTTCAATGCCATCCCAATTAAACTACCAAAAATTATTTTACTGAGTTAGAAAATATATTAACAAAATTCATTTGGAAAAGAAAAAGGTGAAGAATATAAAAGGAACTAACGAAAAATGTAAATGATTCAGCAGTAGCAGGTCTTAAACTATATTATAAGGCAGCAATTATCAAAGCTATAGTACTGGCTAAGAGGCAGAACAGGAGATCAGTGGAACACAGTAGACACATGATCGACAGCAGCAAATTACTAGAGTAACCTTGTGTTTGACAAGTGTAAAAGACTTAAGTTTGTGGATTAGAATTCATTATTTGGTATAAATTATTGGGAAAGCTGGAAAGCAATTTGGCAAAAATTGGGCATATATCAATATCTTAAATCATTTACCAAGATACGGTCAAAATGGAAACATAATCTAGATATAAAAGGAGATATTACAAGAAAATATGGAGAACATGGAACATATTACTTATAAGACTTATGGAGAGGCAATTTATTAAACGAGAGAGCATTGTGAGGTGTAAAATGAATAATTTCAATTGCATTAAATTAATGAAAGGTTTGTACAAATAAAACCAACACAGCCAATACCAGAAGGAAAGCAGAAAAATTGGGAAAATGTTTATAGACAGTTTCTCAGATAAAGTCTCATATCTCAAATATATAAAGAACTTTGTCAAATCTATAAGAATGTGAGTCATTCTTAATTGATAAATGGTCAGAGGATATAAACAGGGTATTTTTTTGGGGGAGAGGGCAATTGGGGTTAAGTGACTTGCCCAAAGTCACATGGCTAGTAAGTGTATCAAGTGTCTGAGGTCACATTTGAACTCAGGTCCTCCTGACTCTAGGTCCAGTGCTCTATTCACTGTGCCACTTAGCACCCTACAGGCTATTTTCTAATGAAGAAATAAAAACACTTTATAGTCATGTAAAAAATGCTCTAAATCATTATCAGAGAAATGCAAATATCATTTTACACCCATCAGACTGGCTAAAATGACAGAAGTGAAAAGCAACAAATGTTGGAGGGGATATGGAAAAACTGGGACAATAATTCACTGTTGGGGGAATTGTGAACTGGTCTAATCGTTTTGGAAAGCAATTTCAAATTATGCCCAAAGAGTTATAAAACTGCCTATACTCTTTGACCCCACAATAATGCTATTAGGTCTGTTTCCCAAAATGATTACGGAAAAAGGAAAGAACCTATATGTACTAAAATAGTTATAGCAGTTCTCTTTGTGGTGGCAAAGAACTGGACATTGAAGAGATGCCAGTCAATTGGGGAATGGCTAAACAAGTCATGGTATATGATCAGGATGGACTATACTACTGTACTATAAGAAATGAAGAGCTGGATGATTTTTAAAAAACATAGAAAGAGTTGCATGAAATAATGAAGAGTGAAATGAACAGAATCAAGACAACGTATACAGTAATAGTAATATTGTTTTAAAGAACAACTTTGAGGAGAAAGGTCATTTTGACCATTATAAATACCCAAATTAACTATAAAAGACCTAAGAAGGTGCTACCTGCATCCAGAGAAAGAACTGATAAATAGAACTATGTAGAATATGAAGTTACATATGTATATATATATATATATATATATATATATATATACATACACACATATAATATCTATATCTGATGGTAGCCATCTAAAGGGAAGGAATGGTGGGAGAAAAAAGAAAGTTACATAACTTTATTATATATTTTAAAAGAAAAGCAAGTTGTACGTAACAGATTTGCAGTTTCATGTGCAATGAAATGTGCAATCTTTTTTTCTTTTCCATTTTGTTATGGAAATACTTATTTTATTTCTTAAGTTCAGAATTTAAAAATTGTTTAAAAAAAAGAAAAAGTACTTATCGAATTTAATATTGAAGTGAATTGAATGGATAGGCTATTTTTGCTCTTAATACAAGCCTTTATCCTTTGTCTTTTGAAATACCATATTTCTGTCTTCCCTCTTTTTTTTTATAATAGTAACTGCCAAGTCTTATGCTATCCTGACCGTGGTAAAATACACATTTTTTAAAATTCATGATAAATCTATATTATAGCTACAGTAAGGTAAATCTCTTAAAAGGTTATTTTAACATATTTTAAATACTGCAGAGTGAATAAACACAAACTATGTGAAAAAGTTTTCTAGAAAATAAGAGATACAAATTAAAACAGCTCTGAGATTTCACTTTCATCTCTATCAAATTGGCAAGAATTATGAAAAACAACAAAATGCAATGCATTTTCCTATACTAAACTATGACCAATAAGCATGCTATTCCTTTGCTGGTAAGACTGTGAATTGGGGGCGGCTAGATAGCACAATGAATAGAGGACTGGCCCTGGAGTCAGGAGGACCTGCATTCAAATCCGGCCTCAGACACTTACTAACCATGTGACCTTGGGCAAGTCACTTAACCCCAATTGCCCTGCCTTTCCTCCTCCAAAAAAAGCAAAAAAACAAAAGTGTGAATTGGTCCAACCTTTTTTGGAAATATGGACATATACGAGTTATAAAAAGATTCATGTTCTTTGACCAAGTGCCCCACGATTAGAATTATACCCAAATGAGGTTAGTGACAGGGGGAGAAAAGATCTGGAAACAAACTAAGTATGAATCAATTGAGAAATGACCAGATAAGTATGACCAGAATGTAGTAAAATGTAAGCTCCTTGAGGGAATGGACTGTCTCACATTTGTATCTATAGCCACAACCCCTATCATGGTAATTGATATATTTTAAACCTTTAATAAATGCTTGTTGATTTATCAATTTAAATACACCATAAGAAATAACAAATACACAGAATTCAAAGAAATATAGGAAGACATGAAATAATGACAAGCAATGAAAAAGAGCCAAATTAACAATATACACAGAATACAATCATGTAAAGATTAATGACAACGAAGTCATGTTATACAGTTAATTTAAAAAAGCAAAAAAAAAAAGGTTGAGGAAAACAAGGTGAGGTTAGCAACTGCCAAATAATTAAAATCACAAACAGTTATAATCTCATTTTTTGATGGCTGAACAACAGAACAAGAAAACAAGAGAACCAAACACGCAAGTGGGCACGTTTGGTTTTCTTGTTTGCTTATTCTCTTGCTCATGTATTAGAATGCCTGCCTTTGCCAATGAAATTTACATTCAATTTATAAAGAAAATGCAGGAGTGACAGAGAAACAGCAATCAAAATGACACAAAAATCTGACTTCAATTCCATTCAACATGTATTAAGCATCTATTATGTACAGAACACTTAACTAGGCACTGGGCCAAAACAAAGCAAAACCAACAGTCCCTGCTCTCCCTCAAAGAGTTTACATTCTACTGAAAGTATAGATCATGTGCACAGACAAGAACATACAAAATGATTTCAGGAAGAAGAGAAAACTAGGAGGTAGGGGAGTAAAATTAGTAAAGGCTCCATAAAGGAAAAATGCTAGACCTAGGAGTTTGTATTTTTTCCTAGAGACAAAAGGTAGCCACAGATTTTTTTTTTTTTTTAGCAGGAGAGAGGTCAGACGTGTTTTAGGAGGATGATGAGCCTACCCTATTGTTCTATTTACTATCCCTGTGACTTTCTGGACCAAAACATCCTTCCTGACCACTGTTTCCCTTTATTTATTATCTCCCCTTGTTAGAACATAACTTCCTTGATACTGGGGACCCTCATTTTTTATTTGTGTTCCCAGTGTTAGGAAAATATAGCAAATGCTTAATTGATGCTTTTATCATTTATTCCTAAAAGATACTGAGATTATCTTAATGAGAGATGAAAGGGTAGTGGTGCTCTGAGCATAGAGGAGATAGACATAGCACATATTGTAAAGGCAGAATCAATAAAATCTGGCAGCTAATTAGAGGACGGGCAAGTGGGGAAGCATAAATAAAAGACGAGAAAGGGCATGATATCCAGGCTGCTAACCCTAGTGACTAACACATTCCCACAGAAGAGGGAAGTTTGGAAGAAGTGTAGTAGGAGCTTCTGGAAGGGTGAAAATATGCTCCCTTCAACATTAAGAGAAACAGTTTAAGCTGTCTACTTGCCCCTCTGCTGCTCAAAAGAGAAAAAAGGCTATCAGAAGAACCTTGCCACGCTGGATGGTTCCCCTGGGATGGCTGAACTCTTACTGCCTGTTCTAGGTTAACAGGTCTGGTGATTATGGGTGATTATGGAAGGTGAATAAATTTGTTTCTTTTTTTTAAAACATCTGAAGTATATTTTTCTGTAAGGATGGATGATATAAGAACCCATCTGAATCAAAGAATACTAAACTAAGTACGAACGACTTAGTTAATCAAGCTGGGAAGGCACTGAGTGAGATCAAATGATTACATAAGAAGTGTGCCGAGAATAGCTGAGGAGATTCAGTCATGCCAAGTGGGGGTCAGTTCAAACTCCAGCATTCATGACAAGCCAGGAGAGCAGCTCCATCCAAGGTTCTGAGAGAATGAAGAGGTTGAGGCAGAAGAACCCCTCAACACCTTACCCTATTTATTCCCTCTTGACCAGATGAAGAACCTCGAAACTTTGAAGACAAGAGAAATTCCTTCTTCTACATAGTTTTGAAGTGTGTTTGAGGTACTCACCTCTCTACCCTCAACCAGCTCTGTCCTAGTTTCGGCTCACACCAAAATTGAAGTTCTGCCCCAACAGGTTGGGGGTGGATCAGGAGGGTCTTTGATCACCATTGTAGAAGCAAAAGGGCAAGTAACAAAACTGTGCAGATGGCATATGAAGTTAATTAATCTAAGGTACGTGCCCTGAAATCAGGTAAGCAGTTTATATCCCAGGGCTCCCCAAGTCTCTGCAGTGCCTCTGGAAAGAGCAGTTTACATCCTGATAGAAAAACCATTTTCAGAACAACTAGTACAACAATTTCAGTCAGAGTCCCATCTCTCTCCTCCATACTCTTTAGATAAAGTTTTTCAGGCTTTAATGTAAAGCCAAATCGTTATAGCTAAACGCAATTTCACTTATGTAAGAAATTTCATGGTTACCTGTTCACCTAAATTCATAAGAAATACCACTAAAAAAAAAACCAAGCTATTGGTGTCCCTGAATGTTTGAGATTTTTGTGAGCAGAATGTATCTTGGCAAAACAGTCAAGAATTTCTTCTGTAGACCTTTTATTGGACCAGTGTAATTTTAAACAACTTTGCCTCAAGTTTTATGGAGTTTTTTGACCCCAGAATGCTATTCTACATATTTGCCAGCTTATCTTACAATATTACATAAGATATCCTGGTAAAAATGGATTAATGTTGCCAAAGCAGCATGGAAATTCAGGAGAATTTTCTCCATCAATGCCTGGCTTGATATACTTTCTCCACCAATTGTCAAATTTAAGAGAGTGTTTTAAAGTTTTCAATCATCAAAATTATAAAATATATCTTTTTTTTTTGAAGGGGGGAAAGTAGGGCAATTGGGGTTAAGTGACTTGTCCAAGGTCACATGACTAGTGTTAAGTGTTTGGGGTCGCATTTGAATTCAGATCCTCCTGACTGCTGGGCTGGTGCTCTATTCATTGTGCCACCTAGCTGCCCTGAAAATATCAACATCCTTAACAAAAAAAGATTTTAAAATATCTCAAGATAATTCTTCAAATGTCATCTAAGTGGTCAGAACCAAAACTCCGGGCAAACAGAACAAATTCAATCTTGAGAGTTCACATGGAATGTTTTTTCACTGCTTTTTTCCTGATCTTTTGGCCTCCCACCCTGCAGCAGACTGTGCATTAACCTGTAGCACCCTAGTAAGCCTCTTGCTAACAACAAAGCAGGCTTTTTAAGCCTGGAAGTTCAATGAATAATTGTATTTTAAGGTTATCTACTGACTCTGAAGAAGGCACCATTGAAAGAGTTTTGCACACTATCACCGTTTCAGAGTGCAAGAAATTGGGAAAGGTAATTAGGAGGGCAGGTGTCGTTGGGAATGCTGAGTGACTTAGTAGATACCATGTTTCCTAGAGAAATACCTAGAGTTGGGGCTACAGGGTAGCACGCTAGGCACAGTTTTGTTGCATGGCCCAGGTTCCCCTTTCCTTGCTAAGATGTGAACTTGTCTCAGCTTCTCTTTGCTCCATTGACGAAGCTTTTGTCTCAGTACTGAATCAGGTTTGCTGCTAAGTTCATATAACTATGCTCTTGTATTTGGCCTTTATACATAAACATGGACTCTATTCCTTGGAGAGGTGCCTGTGCAATGTGCCCCTCTAGGAAGTCACATGCACTAAGAAACTAGGACACCAGAAACTTCAGAGATTTCCTGAGGGAGAGGGCAGAGAGAGGAGGAACTATTACCAAACTATTGCCAAAGATAAAAGGAAAAGATTGGCACAAGAGGAAGCCGCAAGGGGAAGGAAAAACTTAAGACCCCTCTGTTGGTGCTATAAGTTTGCAACAACTATATGGGTCCCTGTGAAAGATGAGACTCCCCATAGAGAGAGATTGCTTGACTCAGTTCTTTTTCAAATGGGAGCAAGGGGTAAGCAGACCAGAAGGGTACTCTTAAGTACAAAATAACTGTATAGATTACAGGAGAAGATGAGGCTAACCATAGAAGGCAGTTTCTTTACTGTGGACTTGGCTACAAGTTCTTCCTACATTTTTCTGTGTGCAATAAATTTGTTCTGCATTCCATGCCTTGTTACCTTTAATGTTTGCAAAGGAATGCAGAACACCTTGATGAAAATTAAAATAAGCCAGATCTAGATCTTTTCAAGGAATTCCTGGGCAGGGTCATGAACAAAAATATGTACAATGTAAGTTCCTTGAGAGGGGAGACTATCTTATTTATGTCCTCGCAAACCTAGCACTTTGCACATATTAAGTGTTTAGGAAATGCCAGCTGAAGCGAAGTAAGCTGTTAAAACTCCCAAGATAGGTTGCTAGGCATAAAGCACCTGTCTTAGAGTTGGGAAGACCTACATTCTAATCCTACTTCTGACACACACACTGGTGGTAAAAGACTGGCTAAGTCATTAATCTCAGTGTCCCCAGTTAATTCTCTTATGACTATAAAATGTTGATCCAGTGCCAATACTCACATTAGCTGAGGGAATTTCCTCATAGGGTGTTTTCTATGCCAATGAAATCACAAATCTAGTTTAAAAGAAATGTATAAAGACCAAAACTCCAAAACTGACCCCTACCGGTCAAATGGACACCTGGGTTACATAAGCATCTTTCATTAAAATTCAACTGACCTGCCTCTCTTCACACTGTATGATCTTTTAGTATTCAGACTACAACAGAAACATATTACAGTACAGCCTCCAGGTAACCCCAGACCCTGACCTGCCTCTCTTCACACTGTATGATCTTTTAGTATTCAGACTACAACAGAAACATATTACAGTACAGCCTCCAGTTCAAAAGGTATATTGTATTACTCCTCTCTTCAAAGAGTACTTCTACAAATAAAAGTTATTCAGGTCTTTTGGAAGAATATTAAATAACTTTTTGTGGGGAAAAACTGTTAACCTCTAGTTTCTCCTCACCGAGCTAGATTCAGGTTTCATTTTAGGCAGATAAAAAACTCATGGTGGGGCAGAAGCGGAAAAGAAGAGTATCAGAGTTCTTAATTTGACGTCCAATAAATTTTTAAAAACCTGTTTTTCAAAATAATTGGTTTCCTTTATAACCTTAGTATTCCACCATCTATAAATACGTTTTAAAATATTATTCTGAAAAAGAGTGCATAGGCTTCACCAGACTACAAAAGGGGTTCGTTACACACAAAAAAGGTTAAAGTCCCAATCTAGAAAAAGGCAAAAGCAGAACTGCAACCTCAGCAGGTCCGCTTTCCTGGTTCTGAGACATCTAATGGGCTTTATCATTTTCCCTAGTGGCACAGTAGGATGTACACAGACGCCCCTAAACGCATCGCTGAAATGAGGGGAGCTTCCGTGTGTTCGCGGAATAAAAGGCAGCTTCTGCGGGGAAAAGCTGCCTACCTCCCATTCCAAACTCCGGGCCCAGAGCTCGGTTCCGATTTCACTCTGGAGAGATAAGAGGCAGCGTGGTGTAATGGAAAAACCCAGAAATAAAATGACAAAGAAATACCGCTTTTAGACAGACAAAAAACGAAGGCCGCTTTAACTCAGCAGGATACAGGCTTTGTTTTGCCTGGAGTTAAAAAAAATTTGAAAACAAAAATTTTTGTTCACAACTCCCCGAGGAAACCAGAGGGAGTGACCATAATGATGTAGCTGCTTGGCTTCTTTCTTCTTCCCGCATCAGCTTAGTAGTCGCTAATTACCTCCACGTGCAATATAGGGCGCTGCGCCTCAATAACCACTTCACTCACGTTGAGTCACCCTCAGGCAGCTCTCGGAGGCAACACCAAGACTCGCACGTGGACGCGCAGGGGAAGCCACCTCCGCGTCCCCGGCGCTGACCGCTTGACCTCAGGACGAGAGCGCCTGCGCAGTGGCAGGAAAGGCGTGCGCCACGGTTAACCCCCTAGAGGTGAAAGCGCGAGAGCTGAAGAACCACCCCGCTGGCCCGGAACTGGGGGCCGAGTAACGAAATCCACACCATCATGTAACGACAAACCCCACCCCCAAGAAGCGAGCCGGGGCGCCAGAAAGGCGGGGGTTGGGAGTAGAGACGGGAAGGAAAACCAACCGCCATTTTCCTCCCGCTTCGAGAACGAAACGGACACGCACGCGCCCCGTCAATCCGCGGGACCTCCTAATACCCCAACCCCTATAGCTTCCAGCGGATCTCGCGAGACTGCACGACTAGAAATCTCGAGCCGTCCCTTGGGGTTGCTGGTTTGGTCGAGGGGTGGGTGTGGAGAAGGGGAAGAGAGAAGACAGGGAAAGGCGGCAGACCTTGATTGACACGACAAAGCCACTAATGGTGTGCAGACTCGAAGGGCTCACGGACCAATTGGCTGGGATGGGTGGGGGTGGAGCTGTGGGGAGGCGGGGGAAGGGACGAGAAGCAGAGGCGGGCAGGAGACTGTGATTGACTCGAGGTCTTGGCCAGTGGTGCGTGAATTCGAATGGCCCATCGGCCAATAGGTTGGGACTCTCCACAAGGGCGGGTGTAAAAGTAGGGAAGCGAGACACTGGGGGAGGGCGGATGGCCGTGATTGACGTGAAGCAAAGGCCAATGGCGCGCGGGCTCGAGCGGCCCACCAGCCAATGGGCTGGGACGGCCGGACCAGGGAAGGCGGGGCCTGGGGGGGTAGATTGATCGCGGCGGCGGCATTGGCGTTGTTCAGTCAGAGCGAGAACATTCCAGAGGTGAGTCTGAATTGGCTTTGGCTCCGGCCTCGCGGGGCCTCCTTAGTCTAAAGCCGCTGTGGGTTTGGGCTCCCGGAACGACTAGGGGCGCCCGGGGTAGGTAGGTTGCGCCGATGCTTTTTTTCGAGGGGATTGGCCCCTGTTAATGGCGCTTCTGTCTTTCTCCTTTCAGGTCGCTAGGCTCCCAGGTGCCGAAGGGTGTTGCCTCCCCCCGGACGTCGCTGGGACCGCCCCCCCTTCCCCCCCGCTGGTCGGCGGCGGCACCTGGCTCGGGCCGCTCCTCCCGCTCCGCCTCCTCCTCCTCCTCCTCCTCCTCCTTCTCCTCTTCTTTCCTCCTCCTCTTCCCTTCCTCCTCCACCTCTTGCTGCTGCTCGGACTCTTGTTCATACCGCGCCTCAGACACTTCATCCCAGTCCCGGGCGAGCAGCGTTGGGTTTATGTCTTTATTTGACGAAAACGGTGAGTAGAGGGCGGGCATTGGGGCTTTGGCGAGACGGGGGCGGTGGCGGGAAGCTTGTGAGGAGGCGCCCCGGCCCTGGGGAGATGGCGGCCGCACAAAATGGCGTCCCTGCTTCCTCGTGACCTCCCCCCCCAGTCGCGTGGCGCAGTTTACTTCGCGAACCCCAGCTAGTCGGGAGAGGAAAGGGGAAGTCCCAGGGTCGACGGGTACGACCCCCTCCCCCCGCCCCCGGGAAGGGGGCGCACCCCGACCGGTGTTTGGCTAACCACTGGGGAAGGGGGGGTGGTGATTCTGGAAGCTCTGCGCATGCGCCACGCCTCCTCAAAAGCTGACTCAGTGCTTAATTGCTGCATTTATGAGTCATCCTGGCTGGCTGGGGGAGGGGAGGGAAAGGAGGGAGGGCCCGGCGCCGCAGGACTTGCAGGCCTCCGCTGCCGCTCTCTGCCCGCGGTGTCACCCCGTGGGTGCGGCTGCTGCGGAAAAAGGAGTCCCGAAGTCGGAGGCAGCTCGGGGCGAGTCCCCCCTATTTCTTAGTGGAGCCATCTCCAGGGTAGCTCCTGTTGGTGCTCCGTCTCCTGACCTAGAGAGAAATTGTACTTAAGGCCTTTCATGAGCCTGATGTCCGCGGTCGCGTTAGGATGCAGGTAACAGCGAACGTGCAGGCACCTTTTTGGAGCTAAAGGAAGAACCTAGACCGAACCATAAGCCGTTTAGCTGAATTCATTACAACGTTTAGCCTGGGTCGTTATGCCCTGTGTAGCGAAATGGAGACTTGTAACTAGCATGGCCTCATTATCTTTCTGATTTTCTCCATAAAATTAACATAGGCTTTACACTGAGCTTAGATTGCACTTTTTGCATTTTACTTAACATAAATTGTTGCATAAATACCCAGGATCAAAACAGTAGTTTAGACTTGTTTCTGTATCCTGATGAATAGAGGGAACCAGTTTGGAAAATGAATCAAATGTCAAATAGCTTGTCAAAAATGGATGCAAAGGGAAGAGGGAATGAATTCAGCTATCTAAAAAGACTTGATAAACATCAAAAACAAGAATAGGTATAGTTGAGTCTCTTGGTTGTGGCTTTAAAAAGCAGGGGTTCCCTCCCCCCACAAGTAAAAAGGCTATGTTGGTTTCTTGCCAACATTTTTCTTCTGTATTCTGAACTGACCCTTGTTTGGATTTTTTAAGTCCCTCCTCCCCATTTAGTGATTCTCTATATATGGCATTAGATGTGGCTTTTTGAGACTGTGATGGGACAACATACAAATCAGCAAATGGGGTGTGTTCTTACTTATAGAAGTCACTAAATTTTGGTTGTTCTCTCACCCTACCTCCCCCTCTGTTTCAGAGCTGTTGCGCAGCCACTGGTACCTGTATTGGGGAAATATAGCATACAAGCAAGACGCTTACAGCCTCTGTGGCAAAAACTTTTTCATGTCAGAGACCGAGAACTCTTGCAGTCGTTTATGTCATCCCTTCTTCTCCAGACAGAAGATACCAAAAAGTTGCAATCAAAGATCTCTTCATCTTATTGATAAAACTACTACTAATAAGCCAAAATGTCTGTCAACGTCAACCGCAGCGTTTCAGATCAGTTCTATCGCTACAAAATGCCCCGTTTGATTGCTAAGGTAATGTTTACTGATTTCCTTTTTCAGTTGGTTTGGGAGGACAAAGTTTGTGGGTAAGTCTCAACAACTCAATGTCGTATATTATCTTTTGTGCGTCAAGTGGCTCTGTTAGTAGTATTTGTGTCATTTAAACATGAAGATTAATGGTCTACTTTTCTAGGATGAAAATGACAGTGTTAAATTTTGCTTTTTAGGTTGAGGGCAAAGGAAATGGAATAAAGACTGTTATAGTCAACATGGTTGACGTTGCAAAGGCGCTTAATCGGCCTCCAACGTGTAAGTAATCTTTTGAAGAAATATGAGCAAATACAATCCTAATGATTCTGTAGATCATTCATGATCTGAAAGCTTGCTTGGGCTATGGACTGAATCCTTCAAAACATTGGGAACAGGACTAGAAGGCTTTTCACTTTTCCTCATGTTTAGTTTGTACTCCTTAGTATATATATCTACGTAAGCAATATTTTTAAAAACATACAGATAGCTTTTAATATAGAGCAATATGCATGTGGATGGGTAACAGTAATGAGTGTAGTAAACAGCAGTGAAGCAAGATCTCTTAGTTTATTCATTTTTCACTCCCTTAAGATCCCACCAAATATTTTGGTTGTGAGCTGGGCGCACAGACCCAGTTTGATGTTAAGAATGACCGTTACATTGTCAATGGATCTCATGAGGCGAATAAGCTGCAAGACATGTTGGATGGATTCATTAAAAAATTTGTTCTCTGTCCCGAGTGTGAGAATCCTGAAACTGATCTGGTAAGTGAATTGTTTGCATAGATACATATGTGCTGACATGATGTCAACATTAATGTTATTTGGTCTTTAAATCTAAGTACATATAAGTACATTCTCTGGACTGAATGCTATGCTAAATTCATTTAATGTTTTCTCCCTTGACAGCATGTCAATCCTAAGAAACAAACAATAGGTAACTCTTGCAAAGCCTGTGGCTACCGTGGCATGCTTGACACAAACCACAAACTCTGCACATTCATTCTCAAGAACCCACCTGGTAAGTAGTGTCCACCTATTTTTTGAACAGTTGTATAAAGCAGAGTGACAGTGGAATTGATAGCAGGTTTATGCTTTTAAAAGTCTAAGATGTACATGTGGATAATACCAATGTTTTTCCCTGAGGTATTGGCTCCACACAGTTCGCTCTTTGATTGTTGCAAGCAACACTCTGTGGCTGACAAAAAGTTGTCTGACACAATTTCAACTTGCAGAAAATAAGTAAGTCTAACCTATTCCAGTGATCTCTCTCAAATGAGACTATCTGTTATATAGACTTAAACAGTATCATCAGTACCCAGGACTAAAATACTTTATATAGAAACTTGATTTAACACTTACGACACAGGAAAGAAGACCAATCAAGAAGGTCCTATTTCTGGCAACTAGATAGGCTTGAAGAGGGTAAATAGTAATGGGAATTGTGAGATTCAACTTTGTCTTCTTCCCCTTTCTTCCTCAGAGAATAGTGACAGTGTTACGGGAAAAAAAGAAAAAGAAAAGAAAAATAGAAAGGGCAAAGACAAAGAAAATGGTTCTGTGTCCAGCAATGAGACAACACCACCACCACCACCACCCAATGAACTTAACCCTCCACATGCTGTGGTGAGTGTGGGAAGTCCAGTCTTGTTAGATCTTTTTATTTGAACTATACACCTTACAGGTATGAGGGGATCTGAGTTTGATGTGGGCAGTGATCCTAAAAGTAGGCAATAAAAGAGCATATAGAGTATAACAGTATATGACTGTTGGCTTAAATTAGCGTAAAAATAAAATTACTTGGAAGAAACATCAGGCAAAGAGGTAGCGATTTTATTAAGGATTCAAAAATGTGTTTTCCACAGGGAAAGGTCCGCTAATTCAAGCTTTTTTCCAAATGTAGCTGTAAGTTGTCAACTAGGTTTTTGTTCTTATGCAGGAAGATGATGAGGATGAAGATTGGGGAGAGGACACAACTGAAGAAGCCCAAAGGCGAAGAATGGATGAAATTAGTGATCATGCAAAAGTTCTGACACTTAGTGATGACCTAGAAAGGACAGTTGAAGAAAGAGTCAATATTTTATTTGATTTTGTGAAGGTAAAGTGTGTATGTATTTTAATATACTTCAGGAGTTTTCTTGAATTATTTTAAGTTAAACTTTTTATTCAAGGCAAGCAATTCTAGATAAGTGGTAAATCTGATTCTTAGACTGCCAGAATGAATGAGATATAGAATGTGTGAAACCCAAATTTTATA
This sequence comes from Pseudochirops cupreus, assembly GCA_028627135.1. Classification (NCBI taxonomy): domain Eukaryota; kingdom Metazoa; phylum Chordata; class Mammalia; order Diprotodontia; family Pseudocheiridae; genus Pseudochirops; species Pseudochirops cupreus. The sequence continues at coordinate 335,690,566 of CM053581.1, read as the reverse complement.
TTTGATCTGTTGTAATACAAAATGCCTCTTAATTACACTTTTACCCTTAATTTCATACATTGGGTACTTGTGAATGGGCAGTAAGATGTGTCTTCAACTCTTGTCTCCTTCCTGCAGAAAAAGAAAGAAGAAGGTATTATTGATACTTCGGACAAAGAAATTGTTGCAGAAGCAGAAAGACTGGATGTAAAAGCTATGGGCCCTCTCGTTTTAACTGAGGTTCTTTTTAATGAAAAGATTCGAGAACAAATTAAGAAATATAGACGTCATTTTCTACGAGTAAGCAGCTGTTTTTTATGGCTCCTGTAGGGGATGGACAACATCTCACTTTAAGTGAAGGGGAGGATGGTGGTTTTTTGACCCATATGATATATGGAAAAAGTTAGCAATGTAAGGTTTTTTATTGGAGGGGAATTAACCAGTATCTGTGGACTTTTATTGTGTGTTTATTACCTATAGTTGATTTCATGAGTAAGAGTTTGCTATTTAGATTATTTGAATGTTTTCTAATGCTAGGTTATATTTTTCCAGTTCTGCCACAATAACAAAAAAGCTCAGAGATACCTTCTTCATGGTTTGGAGTGTGTAGTAGCTATGCATCAAGCTCAGCTCATCTCCAAAATCCCACATATCTTGAAGGAAATGTATGATGCAGACCTTTTGGAAGAAGAGGTCATCATTAGCTGGTCAGAAAAGGTGGGAAGATGTTTCTTTTGTGTTGGGATTATTTATTATTTTTGGTTACAACTTCCTATAGTTTTTTAGAGTGTTAAGATTTCTCAAATGAAGCTAAACTAATAATGAATTTGTTCAGGCCTCTAAGAAATATGTCTCAAAGGAACTTGCCAAAGAGATTCGTGTCAAAGCAGAACCCTTTATAAAATGGCTAAAGGAAGCAGAAGAAGAATCTTCTGGTGGAGAAGAGGAAGATGAAGATGAAAATATTGAGGTATCTTGCTTGTAGGATACAAATTCAGGGGTGTGTTCATAAAGAATTTTACAGAAATACTTCTTGTTGAAAGCATCCTATTAATGAGAGGCACTCGAAGGAGCTAAAGCTTTTTTTCCAGCTCCCATCTAATATTCTTAATATTCTAAGGTAATTAATGGAATATGATGTGATATAATTAATGTATGATTGCTCAGGATAGTTTTATACCAAAGAATGCCTTTAGAGTTTCCTTTGAGTCAGACAAAATTATTTCTTTGGTACTGTGTGATTTGATTTTATGAAAAAATAATAGCCTTTGATTTCTATAGCATAGTATTTAATGTGCGATGACAAGGTTGTTGTGTGTTGTATTTCCTCCTAAAATAAAACTGCCCTTATTTCCTAGGTGGTGTATTCTAAGACTGCCAGCGTACCTAAAGTTGAAACTGTGAAGTCTGCTGATAACAAGGATGATGACATTGATATTGATGCCATTTAAAACAGTGCAACCGAGCTTACAGTGTAATGCTTCGAATTTCTCTGCATTTTCAGCCAGAAGTGCAACATGTATGTGCAGAAGCTAAAATGGCTTAACATCATGCTACACTTTGTACTCAAAATGTCTTTTTACTGTGAGTGGTCTTCTGTAACTAAGCCCAGTGAGACATCTAGGGAGTCCATATACATCAGTGCCCAGGTTTAGTTTGCTTATTTATAGCATGTTAATTTGGGGAAAAAACTAGTGATGGACACATTTGAATTACATTTATTTAGTTGTAAAAATAAAAATTTGTTTTTGGTCATTCTTCAGTTTGTTACTCTGAATGACTTGAGCCTAAAATGATACTGACTTCAGTGTCTCAGCCTGCTTAAGGAAGGTAGGGGAAAGGCTGAGTTTCTTGTGATCCTGGGAGCTTATTAGATTTGATATTTCTTGGAAGGCTTCACCTGGGGGAAAAGGTTAATACTTTGACATTAGTGTTAAACCTGGTTAGCAATATGTGGGGAAAGTAAAATCCCTCTATTTCTAACCCTTCAAATTTGGCATCTGAAATTGTTCCTTAGAGTAGTAAATGCTACCATAGAAATGATGAGATAACATCTTGTTTCACTCAAAGTTGAGGATATTAAGTGTAAACAAAAGTTGAAAGGGGTTTGGTTTTTTTTTTTTTTGAAACTTGAACTGTGCAAATTTATGTATGTTTGCTCCATGTTGTCATTGAGTTTTAATGCGATGTACATGTGGGCTAAGCTGAGAATCCTTCCACATTAACAAATGGAGTATTTCTGTATGTGTAGCAATTTTGCGGAGTGAAATTTCAAACTTTTTGGATGTGATTAAATAGATTGACCTATAACAGCCAAATCGAAGATTTATTTTAGGGGGAAACAGGGAGAAGATGTGCACTAATCTAAAACAGTGAATATTGCTGAGAATTTTTTCAGCCTTGACCTTGATAGTCTAGATCCCAACTTCAAAATGTTTGGGCATTTATTATACCTTTACAGTGTGCTACTTGCCCCGATGTTTTGGTTTGATATCTTTCATGCCTTTTTACATTGATATAGCTTGTGCTGTTTGGAACTTGGGCACTATCTTGCCAAAATTTTTAAGAAGTGTTAATATGTCTAACTTGATTTTTCTAAACATTCTTATTTAAAAAGACTGAAATAAAGCTAAAAGCGTACTTTATAAGTCAGAACCTGTAATGCAGAGTGTGACTTGGTATATCTTTTATTTTACATTGACAATAGCCAGATATTCATAGAATTGTGATGGGTGTCGAAAGCATTCTACAGGTGGGGGTGGTCCTAGCCCAGAGTTTTCACAAGAATATAACTCTTTCCAGATTTAAAATTTCTGGCCCAGACTCTAAAATATTTCAAGACAGCCATCTTTATAAAGGGATTTTGCTGTCTTGAAAACATAAGGGAATTCTAGAAATTGAGACACTATTGCTGAAAGGTAGAATCTTCTTAGGCATTTTCTGTGGATTGGGAAAATCCAACTGACTGACCTCACAGATGTAAAAGAAATTAGGATGCAAAAGTATTGCGAAAACACCAGAATTTCTTTGTCAGAACACCTTTGAAATTGAAGGGCACAGGCTGTGATACAGAATTGTGACATAGGGCATCACTTAAAACAAAGTAAGGTTCTTTAAAGCTTTGATAAGTATAAAGAAAAACATTTCAGTTTTTAAAACACTAAGTGACAGGAAATCTTGTACACTGGACCAATGTGAAATCTGAAGGGATCAAAATGTAACTAAATTTGAAGCTTCAAGAAAATAAAATATTCACAAAGGTTATCCTAAGGAGCAATTGTATGTTTTGCTCTCTACCACTTTCTTTAAACTTCCTGTTTTTCTTCTATTCTACATTACTTGATTATTAAAAGATTAATATTGAGCCTTTTGCATTTTTTGTGGAACCTTAAGCTTTTTTTTTAATAAGACATAATAATTGCAACTTTTTTGGAAATAACGTTTGCTGTCTCAAGGACAAGGAACTTGTCCATCCCATCCTGTCAGGTTTAAATGAAAGAAATGAACCGTTGTTGGATAGGTATGAAGATAGACCTCTTAACAGTCTTAATATAATTGGAGTGAATTGATATACATGTGCAGAAAGGAGAGGTGGTCCTTAAATTAATAATTTTGCTATGCTAGATAAGGTTTTTCATTGTGCATATTCTATTACCAGACCCCTAGAAAGCTGAAATATTTAATTTGTTTGGCTAGTTGGCTTTTCAATTACTGATGGTGGTTTGAAATCTGTCTTAAAGTATTCTGAATATCTGACTTTCCTGTTAAACTAGCTCAACCAGTTGAAGAGTATAAGTTGTTTTTTTCAGTTCTGTGTCATGAAAGGAAAAAAGCTAAAAAGATGTGAGCAATGGTCATTTAACCTAATCTTGATTGTGTGTATGATCAACCTGAGTTTGCATTTGGTAGAAGTGGGGTGGAGGGTGCAGATAAATATTAAGTGGTAATTTATCGTAGCATTTTAAAAGGTGGAAGTTCTCCGGTTGTCTAATTCAGGATCACTAATCTGTACTTAAGGTACTCTGGGCCATATGATGACTTGTATTTTTTGTTTTGCTAAATATTTTAGAATTATATTTTAATCTGTTCAGGCAGCACCCTCTATTGCAGTCCTAGATACATGTTTGACATCTATAGTTGAACTATTGAAGCAAAAGTTTTTACCTCTCTTTCTCCGTAGTGCTTCAAACAAGTACTTATCCAGGTTTATAACTTGGTTAGGATAGTAGCAATCTGTTTAACCACTGAGATAGACCAAAATTAGACAAGGTGGTGTTGGAGAGCAGCTAGGTTTTGAAGTATTCTACCTTACCCTACTTGTGGGAAGTAAGTTGTGTACAGCAGTTAGCATGGTATTGAGTCATCATCCTGAGTTCAAATCTGGCTTAAAATGGTTAGTAGTTATATGATTCTGGGCAAGTCACTTAACCCTGTTTATCTTAGTCACTCATCTATAAAATGAGCTGAAGAGGGAAATAGCAAACCACTCCATTTTCTTTTGACAAGAAAACCCCAGAGTTTAACACAGCTGCTAAGCCTCATTAACTTGGATTTCACATTGAAAATGGGTCTCAAAACATATTTAACTAATGTCCTACAACAGAGAGATTTGATTTTAAGTCCTTGAAACATACTCCCTGTGATAATGGGTATAAATAGTGAAAACCATTTTGAATGGTTTTTGCTTTTAATCTGAAGGAGCGGTTTAGCTATAGAAGTAGGAATGAGATGTTTTAAATACTAGCTTGTTACATGAGAATCTTATCAGGCAATCTAAGGATACCACATCATTCCCCTACTCAAAATCTCTTAACCTTCATGGCTGTTGGAACAAATTGTTCATCTGCTCATTCCCCTAAGGAAAGTCTTCACATGCTTGGGGCAGACATGCCCCTAATTCCCTGAGGGGTTCAAGGCCTGTCAGTTACCCTCAACCTTATTTAACCTATTTGCTGATTTTACCAGATTGTGGCTGCTTCACATTCTACAGCTTCTTAAAGCTACAGGTGAGAATGGGATAGCAGTGAAACACAGGACACCAAAGGTGGGTGAGCAACCCTGAAAAGGGCTCAACAAGCCCTAACACCAGAGGTACTAGTCACCCTGAATACCCCATATACCCCAAATACATAGAAGGAGAAGAGAGGGCAGTGCCTTGAAAACCTAGAAGAGAGTATCAAGGAGGAGAGAATGACCAAGTGTCAAAGTCTGCAGAGAGGTCAAGGTAAATGAAGATTAAGAAAAGTCCTGTGCAACTCTTAGTAAGTCATTTAACCTGCCATCCTCAGTTTCTTTATCTGTAGAATAGAAAAAGCTCTCATCACAGGGTTGTTGTAAGGATCAAATGAAATACTTTGCAAACCTTAAAGTGCAATATAGTTGTTAGCTAATATAATTATTTTGAATAGTTTTCAAAAGAAGAAATGTAGGGGCAGCTAGGTGGTACAGTGACTAGAGCACTGGCGCTGGAGTCAGGAGGACCGGAGTTCAAGTGCGACTTCAGACATTTAACACTTATTAGCCGTGAGATTTTTTTGGGGCAAGTCATGTAACCCTAATTGCCCTCCAAAAAAGCAAAAAAAAAAAAAAGAAATGTAAACTATCAATATCCATATGAAAAATCTTAGATTACTAATAAGAAAAACAACTCTTGAGGTTTGATTTCATACCCATCAAATTGGCAAGGATAGTAAAAAATGGAAATCAGAGTAGGAGGGCTGTGGGAAGTTAGACACACTATTGTACTTCTGGAAAACAATTAGAATGATTTTACTCTGCTGTCTTGGCTGCACCCCTGGCCTATCAAAGGAGGCAGGAAGGCAATGCAATTTGGATTAAGTGATTTGTACAAGGTCACATGGCTAGTAAGTATCAAGTGTCTTGAGGTCACATTTGAACTTGGGTCCTTCTGACTCCAAGGCCAGTGCACTATTCCTTTTACCACCTAGCTGCCCCTAATTAGAATTATTTATGACATTATCTTTGACCTAGTCATCCCTCTACTAGGCATATACCCCAAGGAGGTTAATGACAGGTACCAAAGATTACAAAATATTTTAAAAATTACCTTTTTTGGTAGATAAAAACTGGAAGTCAGGGTGGCTAGGTGATGGAGTGAATAGAGCACTGGCTCTGGAGTCAGGAGGACCTGAGTTCAAATGTGGCCTCAGATACTTAACACTAGCTGTGTGACCTTGTGCAAGTCAACCCCAATTGCCCTCCAAAAAGCAACAAAAAAAACCTGGAAGTCAAGTATATAATGACTGGAGAATGACCAAATAAATTGTGGTACTTCAATATAATGGAATACTATTACACCATCAATGAAAACAGACAATTCAGAGAGACATTGAGAAAACATGGGAAGTATGAACTGATACAGAATGAAGAAAGCAGAACCAAGAAAAGAAATGCATAATGACTACAATAAGTTAAGTGAAAATAAAAGCTAAAAAAAAAATCAGAAAAAAGGATAAGCCCAAAGAATATACTTGGTTCCAGAGGACCAAGGATGACTTTCCGTCAGTAGGTAGTGAACTACAGGTACAAGATGTTGCGTGGCATTTGTAACTTGGCATTGCCAAGTTGGGTTTTTGTTTATTAAGGGAACATTTTATGTTGGGACAGGGTCTTAAACTGAAAAAGGATCAATGAAATGTTTTATAAGAAATCGACAAAATAGTAATTACATGATTGAGAAAATAGGGGTTAAAGGAAGCAGGCCATGGGTGGGAGAGGAGTAAGAATCCGAAAAATTAATATGAACAGTCGGCAGAAACAACTAGAATTTCCTCAAGACAATAAAAAGAATCATGAACACCGAAGGTACTAAGAAAGAAATTGAATTAGCAGAACTGTAAGAAAGAATGCCGCATGGTGTGTGGGAGTAAGAGGAAGTCAGAGGACCTGGGTTTCCCAGGCTTTGCAACTTTGCTAACTGCAAGTCATTTAACTTCTCTAAATCTCAGTTTCCTCATCTAATAAATGAAGAGTTTAGACCAATTTTTTTAAGTGTTAAATAAAAACTAGAATTTCACTGGAGGACCAAATAATAGAAGGAATAGAGAAAGTAGAAAAACAAATCTAGGAAGTTATACAATTGGAAAAATATTTGAAATCTGTATAGATACTGCAATACTCAAATTACTCAAATGGAGCTGTGATAGCATCAATGTGAGTGGGTACTACTTCTGGCGATGTAGATCACAACCTATCCATGCCTGTCCTTCCAATTCATCTCTTGTCCATCCTCAGTTCTTGTCAGCTTAGTCTGGTGGTTCAGGCTTGAGATTAGAATGAAATGAGAAGCTCATGAACCATACAACTGCTCAAAAAAAATTTATTTAACAATGACATGGAAACACTGGTTTAGATGCTCATTCTCAGGTTCCCTCATCTCCACACAGAAATGCATCTGATGAGAAAGATATGTTACAACAAAAGGATGTGTTGGCTTGCATGGAAGTGGGATATACATCAAGTCAGAGGGACAACATCATGAGATGGCCTTTTTATATTCTAGGGAACCAAGAACCCTCGAGCATGTCTTCTCATATAGAAATCTATAATGTTCCAGGACCTGATGTAATGAGCATAATGTCAGCTGCAAAAAGAAGACTGAGAAAAAACTGATTCAAATTTATAAGGCTAAAAACCATTTCCCAATTGATAAATGATCAAAAGATATGAACAGGCTCTTTTCAAAGAAAAAAAAATCCAGTTTATTGATAGGCACATAAGAAAAATGTTCCAAATGAATATTAATTAGGGAAATGCCTAAAGCAACTGAGATTTCCACCTCTCACCCACTAGATTGGCAAAGTTGACCAAAAAAAAGGAAAATGATAAATGTTACCAAAGCTTAAAGAAAACATACTGATGGTGGAGTTGTGAATTGTCCAAGCATACTGGGAAGCAATTTGGAACTAGGCCCCAAAAGTTGCTAAATTGGTATGTACCCTTTGACACAGTAATGCCACTAATAGGCCTATATCCCAAAGAGATTAAACAAAGAGGAAAAGGACCCATATGTACAAAAAATATTATAACAGTTTCTTTTTGCAATGGTAAAGAAAGGGTAGCTAGGTGGTACATGACTGAGCATAATTACTAGGGGTATATAAGGTGTTTAGGGAGGACTAGCACCTTTGGTATGAAGGGCTTGCAGAGCCCTTTTCAGGGTTGCTCATCTACCTTTGGTGTCCATCTGTCATCCAATTCTCACCTATTACTCCTAGAAGCTGTAACATAAGCAGCAGTTACATCCTGGGAAAACTGGGGAGACAGGCTAAATAAGATGGAGGGTAAATGATGGGCCTCAAAACAGTGTGATCTCTGCCCCCTTTTCTTCTCTTGTAGCACTATCACTTGTAGAAATGGAGAGCAGTTGCACAGGATTATGTGGCATTTTGGATTTTTATTTGTTTCATGGTGTTGACATGCTAAGGGATCCATCACCAAGTGACCAGTGTACTGGTGATGAGCTTCCCTGTATTTGGCTAGCCTGGTCCTTGGAAAAGCAAATAGTCAATTGCATGAACTGTACTGAAGACTTTCCTACACTGCAAAACATATTAAAGTTTGCGCTCTTCTAGTATAGCCTTTGAGAACCCAGACTATGGCTTAGAAGCCATGCTGAAATCTTGGAGTAGGATTTTGTGGAGTCATACATCAAAAAGTTATGATCAAATATAGTTACAGGAACACAAGGATGGTTCAATACAAGGAAAATTAAATTATGTCAATGAAAAGGACCATAAAAATTATATCAATAAATGGAGTATAGAGGTCTTTGATAAAGTAAAACATTACTTGTACTTTTTAACCAAAAAATATAGTAATGAAACAAAGTTAATATGTTTTTTTAATTATTTGGAACCAAGAGCTAATATTATAGATAATGAAACAGATTTTCCTTCCAAAAGCAGAGCTATTAATGGGAAGATTTATATGAACTGATACAAAATTAAGTAAGCAAAATAATGAAAACAACATATACCATGGTTACAGTAATTTAAACAGAAAAATCAGCAAAACAACTGACTGAGTGGTATGAGATTATAATGACCAAAGCTGACCCCCAACAAGAGATCCAAGAAGTTAACCTTCCCTACTTCTTTGCAGAGGTGGGGCACAATGGAGGTGGAAACTGGAATAATGTCAGATTTTGAGCTGGTTTTTCTTCACCTCGTGTTTATTCTATGTTATAAGGGATATTGTCTGGAAAGGGGGGTGAGATATGTTGGGAAATGTAGATGATGTAAAAAAAAAAAGACTAAAGCTGGCCTACATATTCTCTCCATTGCTACTCAACATAGTTATAGAAATGCTGCCTATAGTGGTCTGAACTGCATATGGCAAATAAAAGAAATTAGAGAAGGAACAAGCATAGGCAAAGAAGAGGCTTCAATATCTCTTTTTGCAGATATTGAAGAGAACCTAAGAAGTCAACAAAAAATTAATAAGAGTAATGAAAATTTTCAATAAAATAGATCAGATAAAGGAACAATGTCATCATCATCTTGTATCTCTAACAGAAAAAAGGAACTGATAGAAATATAATTATCTGTAATAAAAAATGAAATAAAAACCTAATTTAATATGAATCTACTGAGACACACAAGACCTACTTAAGTACAATTTAAAAAACAATTGTAGCAGAAAATAAAATATACAGGGCTAAGTAGGTTCAATATAACAAATATAGTAATCGGTAAAAACAATTTTAGTGAAAAATCAAAATACACTGGTTTTTAAAAGAATTAAAACAATAACCTGTATATAGAAGATTTGGATAATAGGATTTTTTTTAAAGGAAGAGGGAAATTTGTTTACATTCTTATATCTTAAACTATAAATTAGTAACTTAAAACTTTCAAATACTAAATTTTAAAATTTAAAAATAAGTGAAGAGAACAAATTAGATAATCCAAAACAGGAAATAAATGCATACAATAGACTTTTACAAATCCCAAGACCATAAAACACTGGAGAAAGAATATATTATCTGATTAAAACTGTTGGAAAAATTAGCTATAGTATGGCAAAACCTGTGATTATACCATGCCTTATAACATGTATCAAAATAAGTTCCAAATGAATTGATGACTTGAATATTTTTTAAAAATCATAAATATCTCAAGATAACAAAATGCTATCTGTACTGCAAATGTGAAGAGGTAGAAATTCTTAGTTATGTAAAACAAATTATAGGAGGCAAAATTTGATTATATCAAATTTTTATATAGCATAGTGGACAAAGGGGAGCTAGGTAGAGTTCAAATCTGGCCTCAGATACTTACTAGCTGTGTGTAGCACCAAAGTGATATTCACAGTGCCAGTTGTGACTATGAATACACTGGCATAATTCTGAATCCCAAAATATAACAGACTCTCCATATAGAAGACAGAATCAAAACATTTAATCAGACACCAGAAAGTCAAACCCCAACACCAGGAAACCAAATCCATCATAGCAGTAAAGAAGTTAATACACCATTGCACAGCAGGGAGCCATACCATCCTTTAGCCTTACCACAAACAAATACAAGCCTAGCTGTCATGGCAGGGAGAAAACAAACACTCACAAGCCTGTGTCCCTCAAATGTGTCCTCTCCTCCCTTCAGCTTAGCTTCTCTGACTCCCAGCTTCCTGTGGGCTCTGCTCCACCCTTCAGCAAACTCCTCCCACCCACCACAAGCTCCATGTGATTACATTGGGTCAGAGGCAGGGAAGATCTTCAAATTACCATTACCATTACATTCAACTCCAAGATCTTTCATATCCCTTACATAGCAAAAATACATTAACAATACATTTCATTACATGGGTTAATGAGAGTTTAGGGGTAACTAGCATCAATAGAACCTTACAATAATATAACAAAGATAACAGAAAATAAGCACATAAAATGATACCTTAGGGTGGGGCTTGAGTGCAAGCACCCCATCATTCCACTCTCAAATGAATGGGGCTCAAAATCTTGGGGCAAGAGGCAAAGGTCTCTTCTTCCATAGCTACTTCCTGCTAAAATTTGATGTAGAGCTCTCCCTGTCCCAAGAGGTCCCATTTGAGAGGTCAGTTCTTTAGCTGTTATCCAGGGCTCAGTCAATGCCAGATCCAGGGATGAAACATCACAGTCATGGACAGGGGGTGACATCTGGCTTAAGTGATCAAGGCATCTGAAGGTGGAGTACCAAGCCTGCAGAAAACAAATCTAGCAAACAAGTGTAACCAAAAAAAGCCAAAAAGAAACAAATATAGGGTCAGCTGTGCTTTTGGAGTCCATGAACCCACTATCATAGCATCATTCATGGTAGAATATATGAGTTAAGGATATAATTTGGTAATCATCTCCTGAATAAACAACAGTTAATGGTATTATCTTTATCACAAGCTATAGTTTCCATAGCCTTTGGAACATTATCTGGCTGCCACTTTAGCTCCCAATTTTATTCTATCAGTACAACCAAACCCTTCAGTACCTCTGATAGTTATTTCAGAAGGAGGGTCAGTTTTTACGAGAGATATTGTTTCACAAAGAATAATGATCACTTGAACTATTCTATCATTTTTACAAAACTATGGGTTCTTCACCTAAATTTTGGAATGTCACAATAGTTTCTCCTCGATAATTAGAATCTATTACTCCAGCTAAGACATATATGCCTCAGGCTGCTAATCCTGATTTAGATAATATTGATCCAAAGTAATTTTTAGGGATTCTCATACATATTCCAGTGGAGATTTTTCTTCTTTTCTATCCAACCAAAAGTCCTCTAAACAATGCAACCCATATCCTGCCAAACCAGGTGTTCCTGGAAACAGTGCTTAGACATCTTGCCTCACAGTCCAATATTCAATATTTGGGATCTTATGTGTTTGTTGTTTTCTAATTTGCAGATTTGGGATGATTCTGGCTAGAGGTATACTTCCTCCCAGTGGTCTTTGATTCAAATTACATAAAGCAGCGAACAAATTATCTTTCCAATGTTGATACAAATTATTAGAACTTAACTTCCTTAACTGTTCTTTCAATAATCCTTTCATTCTTTCAATTAAACTAGATGCGTGTGGATAATATGGAATATGATATATCCATTCTATATTGTTTAATATACAATATCTCATTTCATTACCTTTGAAATGTGACCCATTGTCACTTTCAATTTGCATTGGGGTTCCATTATATAGACTTAGGATATCTAGAGTCTTATGGGTGTTTTTCTGGGTTGCTTTCTTATAAGGACAAGCTACTAGTACACCTGAATAGGTGTCAACACAAGTACATATAAATTTGCATCCTTTATCTTGGGATAGGGGACCAATATAATCTATTTGCCAGATTTGGGCTGGAACTTTTTCCCTTGCTATCTTTCCATTTACTACCTGAAGAACAATTTGTTCTTTTTCCAACTGGCATATATGACATTCCTCTGCTACTTGTTATAACAATGAATAAGAGATACTAATACTTCAATCTTGTGCCCACTGGTGTGTGGCCTGGACTCCTAAATGGCCAGCCATTTGATGGACCCATTTCGCTAGTACCAAATCATCAGTTGGTGTCAGAGTAGGGACATTATGTTGAGTAGCAATCTTTACTAGTTCATTGTACTCACGTTTTGGCATGATGAGGGCCATGTGAGCATCTACATGAAAAACTGACAAATTAGTAACCAAAGACATGTCCCGAATATCTTCCCATAATTGTTTGCCCCAGACTTGCTTACCATGAATTTCCCAATTTTGATTTTTCCACATGGGCATCCATGTAGCTAACATATGAGCTACCGCCCATGAATCAGTGAATATATGTCACTGTCCTCCTTGTTCTATTTTAGTCACTTGATACACTGCCATAAGTTCAGCATATTGATTACTTCTACCTATTCCAGTACTTTCTTTAATAGGATCTCCCTTAATATGTGACAAACCTGGATACAATCATTCAGAAAGATCTGTAGGGGCAGTTCTTACTTCTCTAATCCATCTATCATCAAGCCCTTTTTCTCAATACATTTTGTATAGTTCATTAGTTGGAATATCATCTATTCTTCCAAAATCTACTCCTGCTCTCAACAGAGTAGTAAACAATTCCTTTCTTGTCAGTCTATTCTGTTTGAATCCTCTGGCTATTTACTCTTCTCTCTCAAGGAAACTTATCTTTTCCCCATTCCCCCAAGTCAATTAACTGTGAAATCTTATCCAGCAACACCGAAAGAGGGTTCCCTATTTCACCAATTAGGAGAGTCAGAATTATGTGTTTATAAGCAGGAGGAGTCATCTTCACTATGATAGTTCTACAAGAAACTGCTAAGGGGATATTGTGATATGCATTTGCATCTCTGACCATGAGAGCAATCTTCTCTTCCTTTAACTTTCTTATACAGTCTCAAGCAAAGTACCAGGGTCTTTGTCCACTAGGTCACATCGAATCAGTGAGATACATTTTATTGCATCCCTTGGCAGCTGAAGCTAGCAGATTGGTCATATTGTTGCCTCCTGCCATATGATAATCCCTAAAAGCTTGTTGTACAAAAGGATTCTGACTAATACCTATAAATTTCAAGCAATCCATGCTATCTACCCATACTCCTCTGGCCCCTTCATCACTGATTCTCACCTTCCAAGACTAACAATTCTCCCATCCTTTGGGTGAATTGATTTAATATATCAGTAACCTCTTGTTGAGTGAAATCCTCAATTATCTCCCTGAACTCTGTTTGACCCATGTGGTTCTCCTGTTTTCCTATTAGTATGGGACAAACTTCTGTCCTGATAAAAGTCTCATCATCTAACTTTGTTTCATTTTCCTCCCACATATTGTCCTGGCAATCATCATCATGACAAGTAGGCTGAGTCTGTATTAGGGCAACATGCACATTCCTCTTGTTGGTTTTTTTCTTCTTTTTATGAGCCAAACACACAGCAACCTTCTCTTCTACCACCTGAGACCCTCCAGCTTGCTCTTCTAAAGGAGAGCCCAAATACTATAACACAGAAAATTTCTCATGCAAATCAGTTAATTTTCTTTCCATCTGAGCTTTTTCTTGTAGCAGCTTTTCTCTGCTTTTACATATAATATGGTAACCTGTAGCCTCTTCTACATACTGCCTCCTGTTTTTTCCCTGGTTTTATTGGAATTCCTTGCAAACATGTTTCTAAATCTCTAGATTCTCCCTTCTGTAGCCTCAGTTCCTAGTTTTCACAGAATCCTGTACTTTTAGCCCATTCCCTTGCTAGCAAGGAATAAGGTAAATCCTCCCATCCTGGGAGGATTTCTTTCTCTAAAGTCCTTCTGCCTCCAAATAGAGGTCCAATATTTTGTGATCCCATCCTCATCACCAAATATAGCACCAATGCAATATTCACAGTGCTGATGACAACTATGAATACACCAGCATAATTCTGAATCACAAAATATAACATACTCTCCATGTAGGAGACAGAAACAAAACATTTATTCAGACACCAGAAAACCAAATCCCAGTACCAGGAAACTGAATCCATCATAGCAACAAAGAAGTTAATATACCATAGCACTGCCAGGAACTACACCGTCCTTTAGCCTTTCCACAAAATACTCACAAGCCTAGCTGTCTCCTTGGGTGCATCCTCTCCTCCCTCTAGTTCTAACTGCTTTGACTCTCAGCTTCCTGTGGGCTCTGCTCCACCTTTCAGCAAATTTCTCCCACCCCAGGCTCCATGTGATTACACTGGGCCTATTAGAGGGCAGGGAAGATCCTCAAATTCCCATTGCTATTACATTGTATGACCCTGGGAAAGTCATTTAACCCTGTTTGCCTCACTTTCCTCATCTGTAAAATGAGCTGGGGAAGGAAATGGTAAACCATTCTAGTAACTTTGCCAAGAAAACCCCAAATGTAGTCACAAAGGTTCGGACATGACTAAAAATGACTGAACAAGAAGAACAACCATAATGAATAGAATGCTGGATCTGTAATCAGGAAGACCTATACTTGAATCCAATACTTGAATCCAATAATACTAGCTACTGAGGCTAAGGCTCAATGTCCTCATCTGTAAAATGAGGGAATTGGAGGGGATCTAAAGCCCCTTATATCAATGATTTGATTGTAGCAAATGTACCCTGGCTTGCTCTCCCAGAACCAGTACAACTATATCTGTGCCTCAGGGTTCTAGGATACCTTAAAGGATTGAGAAATGTCTTTTCTCCATTACCTTTAGCTCAAGCCCTATGGGCTGTTTTTGTTCTACTGTTAGGTACCAGTGACTAGAGCCTTAGTTCTATTTAAGGATTTGACAACAACTAACTTTTACAAAGGGATATCTACATTAAAGAGAAAACAAGGACAAATATAAAACTCCCCCCCTTTAATACCTCAAGGACACCCCTTTCATCTCATTGTCTATATAACATTGATCCCAACAAAATGAGGCAGGACCCCTGGATGTGTCTTCATTTCAGTTTCCCTGGGTTAGGTCCTGAAGGCCATTTCCAAAGATCATTTTGTACTCTTCTGGGCATCCACGCTGGCCTGGCTTCAAAACACTGACTCTGGAATACTGGGATACTGGAATGACCTCTTAAACTCACAAGATTGGAAGTTCCAATCCCTTCACCTAAAATGGAAAGTAAACAAAGAAATAAAAATTGAAAATAACAAATGCAGAGGCCAAGGACTAACGCCTCCTCACATGGGCACATGGCCTAAGATGGGAGAAAGTCCCAAGGCTGCCCCACTTACATAATTTTCTCACACTGGATACCATGAACGAAGGAGTCTAGGAGATCCCTAAAAAAAAAAAAAAACAACTAAAGAGAATGAGAAGAGATGAGCCTTTTTGAAGATGTCTGCAGTTCCTGGAAGTTTCCTCCCAGCCGCATGGTGAGCAGACCAGAACCAGTTGTAGAATATCTTCATGGGTTCCACTATCTCATCTCCAAGCTACCTCCATTCTGTCTCATCATCATCCACCAGGATCAGACTCCTCAGTCAGTTTCTCCACACAAGAAAACGGCATTAACCAAGTGTACAGTACACATGCCAGACCCATGTTACACTACGAAGATAAAGTGCTTGTGTACAACAGAAAGAAATCTATGGAGAATTAGAAGGAAAGAAATAGAAGGGCAGGGCCTATAGAAATATATACTGTAAACATTTCTCATGATAATCTGACTGCAAAATCTGTAAGGAATTGACACAAGTTTATAAAAGTAAGATTAACTTAAAAGTAAGAGAAGTGGTTAAAGGATATGAAGAGACCGTTCCCCAATGAATGATAAAGGTGGTTAACACTCATATAGTGCTTGCAATGTACTAGGCACTGTGGTAAGTACTTTACAATTATAATCTCATTTGATCCTCACAAGAACCCTGGAAAGTGGGTGCTATTATTATCCCCATTTTACAGATGAAGGAAATAAGACAAACAGAGGTTAAACAGCTTGCCCAGGCCAAATTTGACTTTGGGTCTTTCTGATATCAGGTGCCTATCCAGTGAGGCACCTATCTGCTCCTTAAAAAAAATACAAATGATCAATTACCACTTGATTCAAAGAAATAGAAACTAAAACAATTCTGATACACAACTTTATATGATTAAATTGGCGAAGATTTTTTTAAACAGTAAAATCTGAAGCTGGGCCATTGTTTGTCACTCTTGTGAAAGGTGTGTTCAACTCTTTGTGATTCCATCTGGGGTTTTCTTGACAAAGACATTGGAGTAGTTTTCTATTTCCTTCTTCATTTTATAGATGAGGAAACTGAGGCAAACAGGGCTAAGAAACTTACCCAGGGTCACACAGCTAGGAAGTATCTGAAACCAGATTTGAATTCAAGAAGATGAGTCTTCCTGACTTCAGGTTAAGTACTCTAAATACTGTATGACTTAGCTTCCCTTAAAACCGGACAGGCACATTATTAAATTGCTTATGAAACCTTGAATTGATGTTATCTTTTTTGGAAAGCAATACCAAAGATACAATAAAGACCCTAAAACTATTCCTACCTTTTGAACCAATGAATCCACTGGTAAGGTTTTGTTCAATATTTCAAATACATTAACAAGAAAAAAATTCTTATCTGCACAAAAATCTCCCTAACAACACTGTTAGCCAGGTGTTGCAACCAGTCTGGATTCCTATGGCTCACACTCTCAGCCTTTGAAAAGCCCAACATTGGAGACTCTACTGCCCATATCTAGAATCTAGAATATAGAATACCTAGAGAATGGAAAAAAAAAGACCGTGGATGTAAGCCATTTCTTGGGGATCAGAAGTAGAAGGCTTTAAGGTCCTCCCCCCCCTTACCTCATTTGCTGTGAGTGAAGGTGTCACCTTACTCTCTCACATGTGAATGCAGCGTTGTCACAATTTATTATGACACTTTTGAAAATTCCAACAGTTCTAGCTACAAAGCTAATGGGAAAAGACTCAACCCAACCACTGGGAAAGGCAACCATAACCAGTCAACAGAATGTCTACATATGCTCATGATTCTTTTTCCCTAACATCTTCCATGTGAATGACAACGTCTTAGCAATCTGATGGGGTCTGCCCATGCATCTGACTCCTCTAAAGTTTCTTGAGTCTTTTGTATTTTGAGCATTACTTTAGGGTGGAAGAAATAAATAGGTGTTCTGTACCTGACCTACATTGTACCTTGAGTACTTTGCTAATATTCTTTTGGGGAGGCCATAGACATAAATCTAAACTTTAAGTGGTTTTCCCCAGGGCTTTAGAATGGGGTGTGAAGAGCCAGAGAGTGTGAGGGCTGGAAGAGAATGGGAAAGAGTCTTATTTAAAAATCTTCCCATTGCCCCAGGATTGAATCTGGTCCGCATTCATAAGTCTAAAGCTAGGGGACCTTAAGAGGGAAATGGCAAATGCCTCAATCTCCCTAGGTACAACAGTCAATTCGGTGCTGTTCTAGAAGTATAAATTTGATAAAGTACCAACAAACCCAAAGTTTGAAATACACATATAGTGGCCATGAATTGAATGAAAAGAATTTACTCTGCCATATGACATGGACTCAGAGTGCAGGTGCTGATAGGAAAAGATTCACTTTCTCATAACATTTGTGGGTCCAAGGTGGAGGTGCTAATCAAAGGAGAGCAGAGATTGCAGGATGGAAGAAGCCAAGCCACACACGAGGACCACAGGCACATCCAGGAGTCATGGCACATACTAAGAATGGGAAGTAAACGAGGCAATAACAGGTGATAACCAAATTCCAGAATATTTGAGTCAACCAGAGAATAGCACCTGTCAGTCTAACTGTGCTGTGTAGGGTTCAGATGTCAGTCAATAAATACTTATTACTCATCTGTTATCCAATCACTGTGCCAAACCCTGATGATACAAAGAAAGGTTTAAAAAAAACTAAACCCTTCTATCCTCAAGGGGGCTCACAGTCTAATGGAAGAGACAACATGTAAAAAACTACATATGATCCATATGGGGAGTTGGAATTAATTGGAAATAATAATCAGAAAAAAAGGCACTGGAATTAAGAGGGACTGAGAAAGGCTATCTGTAGAAGATAGGATTTTAGCTCGGACTTGAAGGAAGCTGGGGAAGAGAGGAGGAGGAAATGAGGAAGAAGAATGTTTCAGCCAGTGAAAATTCCCACTGTCACCCAATCAAAGAGTATATATTGGGAGGAATTGAGCTTTGAACATCAAACGGAGGACTTTATATTTGATCCTGGAAGTCATAAGGGACCATTGGAATTTACTGAGTAGGGAGGTCACAGCTAGAAAGCAAGAGAACTACAACAACCCAGTAGCTTGCTTGTATATAACTCTTGAGTGATCAGTCCTGGCTCAGCAGTCAGTTATAGGATTGTCCATCATCACACAGGGCCAGAAGTAGATTCTCCCAGTATTTCCATTGGTGTCTGGGAACTAGGCAGTGAACCAGGTAAGTTCATTCACATTCTAAAGGGTTGCCTGGGAAGTTAAGTGACTTGCCCATGGTCACATAGCTGGTATGTGTCAGAGGCAGGATTTCCAAAACTACCCCTCCATCCACTATGGCACATTGTCCCTTGGTGTTGGATGGTTATCTCCTATTTTATAGAGAAAGAAACTTAAGATCAGAAAAAGAAAGAGCCCAAAACTGGATATATCAGAGTCTAGACTGGACCTAGAGCCTGAATTTCCTAGGATTTAGAGCTTGAAGGGACCTTAGAGATGGTCTTTGTCCAATCCTCTCATTTTACAGAGAAAGAAATTCTCCCAAGATGTGTTTGCCTGTCCTGGACACCAACCTGGCTCTCTTCTCATCTAGCAAAAGGGAAAGGATAGGTCCCACTACAAGGTAAGACATGCTAAGTCCATTGCATATCAGGTCAGAAAAAGGTGACATCCCTTCCAGTTTGAGAATTAAGCAACATTTCATGGAGAAAGTGTTTGACTTTGAAAGATACGTAGGATTTCAATGGAAGAAGTATAGAGAGATCCTCTCTAGATGGAAAAAGTTGAGGTAAGGAAGCATGAATGTTTTAAGTGGTCCAATTTGGCTAAGGCTAAAGATTCACAGATTAAAATAGTAAGAAATTATGTCAGACTAATATGGAAATATGTTTTACATGATTGCATACATATAACCTATATCAAATTGGTTACCACTTTAGGCAAGGAAAAGGACAGAAGGAAGAAGGGCAGAAGAAAAATCAAGAACTCAAATTTTTTTTAAATGAATGTCAACAATTGTCTTTACATGTAATTGGAAAAAATAAAATGCTATTAAAAAAAAAGAAATTATGTCAGAAAGGTAGGTTGGAGACACATCTTGAAAGGTCATAGATGTTAGGTTGAAGAATATGCAATATAGGTCATGGGAAGCCATTGAAAGTTTGTGAGCAAAGGAGGAATGAAATTAGACTTATACTTTACTGACATGAATCTGATAATATATTTAAATGCATTGAGGACCTATCCAATGGAGTATCATTCTCAAGATATATCTCTTATAGAAAACTGTAAAAAAAAAAAATCTGCAACAAGTATCTCCAAAATATATAGAGAACTGAGTCAAATTTATAAAAATACAATCATTGCCAAATTGATAAATGATCAAAAGATGTGAACAGGCAGTTTGCCGACAAAGTAATCAAAGCTATAGTCATATGAAAAAATGCTCTAAATCACTATGTTTAGAGAAATGCGAATTAAAGCTGTTCTCACACCTATCAGATTGGATAACATGACAAAAAGGGAAAATGATGAATGTTGGAGGGGATGTGGGAAATCTGAGATACTAAAGCACTGTTGGTGAAGTTGTGAACTGATTCAACCCTTCTGGAGAGATATTTGGAACTATGTCTAAAGAGTTATAAAACCGTCTATCCCTTTGATCCAGCAATACCACTGCTAGGTCTATATCTCAAAACATCAGAAAAAAAGGGGGGAAGGGAGAAGGACCTATTTGTACAAAAAATACTTATAACAGCTCTTTTTGTAGTGGCAAAGAATTGGAAATTGAGGAGATGATCATCAATTGGGGAATAGCTAAATAAGCTCTGGCATATGATTTCTTTTTTTTCTCTTTTTTAACAGAATTATTCAATTTATTAACAAAATTTACAATAATTATAAAGTTCATGTGTGCAAATATAACTCCTTCCGTCATCTACTTTTACATTTACATAATTTACATTTTATGTAAATTTACATTTACATAATGTCACAAAGAATTATTTTAAAATCGTTCTGACAAATATATTGCAGCTCTACATCCAGCCTGAATAGCACCTTTCAAGATGATCTATGCTGGTGCCAATTCTGCATCATGGTCAAGCCCCGTGTCATGGTGTTCTAGCTCCTCATCCCAAAATTTTTTAATTACCTGAGGGAGTTCTTCATACTTCTCTGGATCCTCTTCCATTAATGTCCTAATCTGGTTGTTATAATGGTGTACTATCGACTTTTCTATAGCCACAATGCAAGCCATTGCCCCTTCCTTTCCAAGTAAGACTGCAACCAACACAAATCCCATTACATTCCAAAAGGGCATCAGAATAGTTGGTCAAACTGTAAATGTAATCATCAACTCATTAAACTTTTTCAAATGGGCCTCTTCTTGATCCCATATTTTCTGAATAACTGGTCCAACATTTGTTCTACCTGGTACAGCCATTTGTCCAGCATATATATGGTTTGCTCCATACTCCCCAGCATGATCCACCCAGATGATATGATCTATGATGGCATGGTTGATATTTTCATAGGTCTTTTCTGTACTGCAAAATCTGATGCTGGCACTTCTTGCATAACCTGCAGGGAACCTCTGAACCCCCAGAGCAGAGAAGCTGCAGCCACCCCGGCGTGGCCCACCATCATGTTGACCCTACCTGTGCTCCACAGAGAAACAGGTGAAAGTTGGCATATGATTTTGATAGAATATTATCATGCTATAAGAAATGACAAGCAGGACAATTTTAGAAAAACCTTAAAAGACTTACAAGAACTGATGCAAAGTGAAGCGAGCAGACACAATCACAGACACATCGTATATGTGATGACCAGCTTTGATAAACTGGACTCTTCTCAGCAACGTGCAATTATAAGACAACTCTACAAGTGTCAGGATAGAAGGAGATATCTACATTCAGAGAAAGAACAGAGTTTAAATGGAGGCTGAAGCAATCTACATGCTATCGTTCTTTTTCATGTTTGATTCTCTTTCTTTTTTCCCATTGTTCACTCCATTGGTTACAACCCTTCTATACAACCAGACTAATGTCCAATGTGAAAGTATTTGCAGATCCTGTACTTGATTGCAAGCTGCCATGGTGGGGGAAGGGGGGAGAGGGAGGGGAGAAAATTTGAAACTCAAGGAATTGTGGAACTGAATCTTGTAAACTAAAAGTAAATAAACATATCAATTTAAAAAAATAAACATTAAAAAAAAAGTGAAGTGAGCAGAACCAGAACATTGTACACAGTAACAGCAATATTGTAAATGAAGAATTGTAAATGACTTAATTATTCTTAGCAATGCAATGATCCAAGACAATCCGAAAAGACTCATGATGAACCTTGCTATCTACCTCCAGAGAAAGAACTGATACTGTCTGAATACAGACTGAAGCCTGTTACTTTTTCTTTCTTTACTTTCTTTTTTCCTTCCTTCCTTCCTCCTTTCTTTCTTTCTTTCTTTTCTTTCTTTCTTTCTTCCTTTCTTCCTTCTTTGAGTCTTCTTGTACAAAATGACTAATATGAAAATGTTTTATATGATTGCACATGCTTACTGTCCTAAGGAAGGGTGAGGGGAGGGAGGGACAGGATTTGGAACTCAAAACTTTTAAAAAAATGTTTAAAAACTTTTAACATGTAATTGGGGGGGAAATAAAATATTATATAAAAAAGACATGTCTTCTATTACCCAACATGGATTGACCTGGCTTCTGTTACGTTTTTTTAAAAAGGCTCATTTGGAGTTTGGGAGCTATTATTGAAAGGTATGTACTTATGGTCACCCAGAGGATGAACAAAGATAGCTCCTTAAGGTTAGCACATCTCCTACTTGACCTCTAGTAGGGATGATGAATTTAATCTCTGGAACACTGAGAATGAAAATCAGAGTAGCCAATGGACCATGTGCTCCAGGCAGCAGTCAGCAATCAGTCCCAACTAGAGACAGAATCATGAGTCACAGATGTACAGAATATGCAACCAACAAGAAAGTGTGGACCCATAGCCTCTTAGAATCCAGAAAGGATGCCTTGTAAGCATGCGTCCAGTGAATAATCCATTTGTCCAACCACCTCTATATTATCTATGTGAGCAGCATCTAACTCACAGGTCAAAAGTGTCAACAAAACTCCCAAGGAGTAGGAACCAGATTAAAACGTAATTGGGAAATGTTTAACAAAAATAAATAAAAATACAAGACGACAAAGGTAATGTTAATTTGTGGTTTTCTAAAATCAATATGTGACCCACCAAGATCTGTTTTTATTTAAATTCGACAGCACTAATCTAGGCCTTCTGGCTTCCCCAAAGGTCTTCTATGTCACTCCTTCCTTCTCACTTTCCCCTGACCTCCTTCAGACCTTGAAATCTGAAAAGCCTAGATAGAATTGGTTAGGCACTGACTTCTATAATTGTTTTCTAGTGAGATTCTACTTTCCTAGACAATGAAATCTCTTCTGTCAAAGCCCGGGTTTGTTCCTTCTGTATCTACCCCTCCATCCCCAATTCTACATGCACCCCAAGATTATGAACTCCCCAACGGCAGGACCCAGGTCGACTCCTCACAGAATTATAAAGCTGGAAAAGGATTCAGCGATGACAATCCAACCCATGCCTCAAAAGAAATTCCCACTACAACAAACCAATAAATGGTCATGCAACTTCAACTGAAGGCCTCCAGTGAGAAAGAGTCCATAGCTGTCTGAGAAAGCCCATTTTACTTTTGGATAGCTCAAAATGTTAGGAATTTTTCAAACCAAAACTTTCCTCACTGCTACTTTTACCCAGTTTTCTCAGTTGTTCCCTCTAAGGTCAAATAGAGTAAGTGTATTTCCCCGCCCACATGACAGCCACTGGAATTCTTGAAAACAGCTCTCATCACCACCCTGCCCCCAATCTTCTCTTCTCCAGGAAAACTATCCCCAGATTGTGAGCTACTGAGGGGCAGGTTCTGGGTCTCAATGCCTTCCTCTGTCTCTCCCATATAAGGGCACAGAACTGGGGATGTTTTCAAGGTAATGAGGTCTTGGGGTGAACTAGACCTTGTCCCTCTGGTCAGCCAAATCTCTCACCATCTCCAAGCCATCAAGGGCCTAGGCAAGTACACTTGCAACATGTTGGGAAAGGCCTCACAGGGTGGTTCTTAGCTTTGCCAAAACCAAACTCACTCTCTCCCTCTATCCAGATGGCAACTCCCCAGGGTGCTAGAGATGCTGCAACTACCCAGTCATGAGTCATGAATCATGGCTAAAGCCGCTATAAATACCACCTATCACCTTCTGACATCTGCTCACACCATTTCCCAGAAACCTTCACTGACTAGCCTCTCATCTACTCTCCCCTGCCTCTGAGCAGGATCATACCCTCAACCTCACATGCTGGCCTGTGTTTTTGGTTTGTCTACACTGAGTGCATCATGGAACTATCAGTTTAGAGCTGGAAGGGACTTCAGGAACCATCTTCCAACATTGTCATTTTACAAATGAGGAAATTGTAGTAAGAAGCAGAGCCAGGATTCAAACCTAGGTCTTCCAGGGGATTCTGAGCAATTCAGTGTATAAGGGCGCTGGACCTGGAGACAAGGAAGCCTGTATTCAAATCCAGTTTCAGACGCTTATTAGTTGTGTGACCTTGGTAAGCCACTCAACTGCTGTTTGCCTCAGTTTTCTCATCTGTGAAATAGGTATTATAATAATAATAGCGCCTACCTCCCAAGGTTTTGGTAAGGATTAACTGAGATAGTGTTCATAAAGTACTCAATAGGTGCGGCTAGGTGGCACAGTGAATACAGCACCAGCCCGGGAGTCAGGAGGACCTGAGTTCAAATCCGGCCTCAGACACTTAACACTTACTAGCCATGTGACCTTGGGCAAGTCACTTAACCCTAATTGCCCTGCCTTCCCTCTTCCAAAAAAAAATCATCAAAACATTAAGTACTCAATAGAGTGCCCAGCACATAATAGGCACTATATGAGCATATATACAAATGTATGTAAATACATATATGTATATATGTGTACATGCATATATACATACATGTATGATGGAGTGTTTAGGGAGGTCTAGCACCTCGGATGTGAGGGCTTGCTGAGCCATTTTCAGGGCTGCTCATTCACCTTTGGTGTCCACCTGTCACCCACCTCTCACCTGTGACTCCAAAAAGCTGTGCAATGGCCACACCCCAGTAAAGCCATCTCAGCAGAGGGGCTAAGGCAAGTTGAGGGTAGCCTACAGGCCTCAAACCCCTCAGGGAGTTAGGGGTATGTCTACCCCAAGTATGTGAAGACTGCCTTGTGGGGTGGGTAAATGAAAGCAATTTGTTCTAACAGCCATGAAGGCAGCTGAAAGCAGCGCTATGGAGGGCTTAGAGCTTGGTCAGACATGGAAGATGCCAAGGTCATCCACCGTATGCCGAGCAGTCTTCCTACCTTTTGTCCTGTCACTGGACTTCAATGACTCTGGAAGAGAGAGTGAGGCTGACGGCATTGTGAGACTCTTACTCCCTTAAATCTAATTCAGACACAAGTCAAGATATTACTCCATGATGTCATTGGTCCTCTTTGAAAAATAAGGATGAGCAACAACATAGGCATGATATGGGGGGAGGGGTGGAGAGAGAGAGAGAGAGAGAGAGAGAGAGAGAGAAGGAGGGAGAGAGAGAAAGAGAGACAGAGAGACATATATATATATATATATATATATATATATATATATATATATACACATACACACACATACCCACATATATATCTCTATGTATCTATACATATGTATATATGTATTTACATCCCTATATATCCATATATATGCATATATACATGTGAATATATATCCAGAGTACCATTATATTATATATCCAGATTATATATAATGGATATATAGATATCCAGATCCTTTTCTTATATAATATATATGCACATACAGACACACATATATATGCATATGTGTATGTATGTGTCTGTATGTACATGTTCAGATTTTTTCTCTCTCTCCATTCCCTTCTAGCTCTGAAATATTTTGTTTCACTGAAGTGTCTTACAAGTCCATGACTCCATCCTAGGCTCCATTTCCCATTGCTCAGAAATCCTGAAGAGGGCGCCAAAAGCCAGGAGATGAACCTTTGGGCTTCCACAAGTCATATCAGTTGCTTTTGTATTTGAGAGGAGACCTGATCTGTTTCTATTCTTTGAAAAGAAGATTCCTTGGACCTTCTGTTCACTATTCACTCCTCTAACTCTGGTTTTCTGAAGAGAAAAATAATTGAAGCAGTTCCAATATCTTCAATTCAATCCCCATCCCCTTGAGATCAGAGCTTCCTTCTTCTCACTGACTCTCACCTCCGATAGAAGTGGTGTGGGAGTGGGATGGAAAGGAGACTCTCTTGGCAATATTGACCTTGACCATGAGCTTTCACAAAGGCCCAGAATTAGATGTCTGTGTCATGTAATCTCAGAAACACTGTTGAAGACATCTCACTTCCAACCCACCCCAAATCATTATGAGATAGTAGAAAGATCAAGATTCAAAGTTGAAAAACCTGGTATGTATGGTGACAAATGTTTAACAAGTGATTCTCTAGAAAAAAGGAAAAAATACGTGACACACTTTTAAGTTTAATCCGTATTATTACTATTTTTTCCATCACTTGACAAAGTCTAAATAACCAAAAAAAAAACCAATAAATCAAGTCCTGATTTGTAACATTTGCTGATGGCAAAGGTATAAATGTTCACACTGAAAATTTACAGTTAGCTCTGGGAGCTGGTCTAGCTCCAGGATACCCTTGCAATGACCTCACCCTTCTTAAACAACTAACAAGATGCTATGTCCTGACGCCTTCATCAGCTGAAAGCATGTCTTATAGGCTTTAGACGAAGATGGGGTAAGGTAGGGGAGAATCCTTGATCAAATTAGATGTCTTTGAAAGCCATTGAATGAACTAGAGTGATGCTGGATGGGAAATATGCTTGAATTGGTTAAAGAAACTTGGGTCATCAATAGTGAGCAAGAGGATTTAACCTTTTCATCAATGTCCTAGAAACATCTCTGGGTCAACAGTGGTTGGCAGCACTGTCTTCTGTAGCACAGGGATGACATCTCCCATGCCCTCATGGCTACTCCCTAGACTTATGAGGGGAGATGTAGCAGCCATGCTCAGACTAAATTCAGATGGCCAGTGTGAGTGGGAATTGGAAGAGAAACTCTAGATGCTGTGCTACCTTTAACTTTCCTAGCCTTAGGCAAGTTCCTCAGCTATGAAATGAGAGGGTCCAACTACTTAATCTCTTAAGAATCCATTCCAAGTCATAATCCTATGATCTCCACTAATTTCCTTTTCTTCCCCTCCACCCAAATCATATTTTCCACTCATCAAGAGGAAGCAGACAAATGCATATAGAACTACATCTTAACATAGTGTGTGATTAGGCCACAAGAGGAACAAACATGGGTAGGAGTTTAGAGTATAGAGAGATCACTTCCTGCTAAGAAATGAAGGGGAGGAAAGATGATTTGGGCCTTGAGGCATTTGGAAGTAGAGAGGAGGGTGAAACTACCATGTTCAATCATTTGAGTATAGACTGTGTATAAAGGTGTATTATGAGGTAAGGTAGATTGGATTCACACTGTGGAGGATCTTGAATGCCAGGATCTAGAGTTCAGATTTTATTCTGTAGTTAGCAGGGATAGCTTCTCATGAGTTTAGTGTTTCTTACAACTCTAAGTACCAAGCCTCATCCCACAAATCGTAGGCATGTTAGAGGGGTGCCAGCTCACATCACCATTGCTTCTTTTCTTCCCCTCAGTAGAAGTAAGCAGCAACCCCAGTGTACCCTCTAATCCAATCCAATCCAATACAATAAACATTTATTTAATGCCTACTTTGTGCCAGGCTCATGTTAAGTTCTAGTGATATAATTAATAAAAGAAGGCATTGAGAAGAGTTTGGTACTCCATCCACAGCGCAGCCCTATAATTAGAGGTGATAAAAGGCTGAGAGAGGTCATATCAGTCAAGGCTTGCATTAGCAGCTTGGTGATGAATTTAGAGGTGAAGAGCTTAACTTGGAAAAGGCATCCTATTCTGTGGAGCTGAAACCCGGCAGAGGAGCAAATGAACAGTGGGGTAGGGAAGAGCACATATATAAGCTGTATAAGTTCTCAGGACATCTCTGTCGAATTGAACTGAATTTATAGGCCAAGGAAAAAGTTTTTACATTGGCCAAACTACCTCACCAAAGTAAAGGGATTTTTTGCTGCTGACAACTGT
Source organism: Pseudochirops cupreus (assembly GCA_028627135.1). Taxonomy (NCBI): domain Eukaryota; kingdom Metazoa; phylum Chordata; class Mammalia; order Diprotodontia; family Pseudocheiridae; genus Pseudochirops; species Pseudochirops cupreus. Next base: position 335,662,630 of record CM053581.1, on the reverse strand, counting down.
ACATAATAAAGGCAAATATACAGTCCAGGTTTATGGAGAACAGTCATCTTCCTCCTTACCTTGCCTTTATTCTTGCTCAAATTCATTTGTATGCTCAGCCGAAGAAGATTTTCATTGTTGCTACCTAATTCTAAATGTCTAACTCTAAGTTAGACTTATTGTTGTTCAATCATGTCAGACTCTTCATGATCCCATTTGGAGTTTTCTTGGCAAAGATGCTAGAGTGGTTTGCCATTTCTCCAGCTCATTTTATAGATGAGGAAACTAAGGTAAATAGGGTTATTGACTTGCCTAGGGTCACACTGCTAGTAAGTATCTGAGGCTTGATTTGAACTCAGGTCTTCCTGACTCAAGGACTCGTACTCTATCCACTGTGCCACCTAGCTCCCCAAACACACACACACACACACACATACACACACACAATTTGTTGTTATTCAATTATTTTCAATCAAATTCGATCCTTTGTGACCCCATTTGGGGTTTTCTTGACAAAACCACCTAGCTGTATTACGTCAGATAGTTACATATAACAAAGGGCTTTGATTTTTCAACCACATTTATGGGTCAAAATAAAATAAAAGCCTTGATAAATAGTTAGGTGACCCATTGGATAGAGCACCAGCCAGGAAGACTTCTCTTCCTGAGTTCAAATCCAGCCTCAGATATTTATTAACTGTGTGACCCTGGGCAAGTCATTTTACCTTGTTTTCCTTACTTTCCTCATCTGTAAAATGAATTGGAGAGAGAAATAGCAAACCACTCCAGCATCTTTGCCAAGAAAATCCCAAATGGGATCATAAGAATCTGACATGACTGAACAACAAAAAAGCTGCAATCTTTAAAGGGGTAGGGGGTTGGGAGTAGGGTGAAGCTATCTATTTGGTAAGTCATATAGGAATCTAATGCTGCCACTTTTACTCTAACAATGATCTAAAAAAAGTACCAGATTTAATAATGATCAAAAAAATCCAAAGAGAAATTCCAGTAAGTTTTTTCATCTAGCTCAAGACTATACAAAAAATGCAGAAAGAAGCTACAGACTTGGGAAAAGAATGCCTTCCAAGAAAATTACCCTGACCTGTTAAAAACCAGGGGTAAAAATCAAAATAGAAAGAGTTCACTGGACACTTGATGAAAGAAACCCAAAATGAAAACCCCTAGAAATGTCCTAGTCAAAATTCAGAGCTTCTAGGTAAAAAAAAAAAAAAATTAGAAAAAAAGTACAAGCGACCTAAAGAAAGTTGGCTTTTCACCAACAAGACAGTCAGGTTCAAGACCTGAAACTATTACTATAAAGGAGAAAAGAGCTTGGGCTACAATACTCCAAAAGGCAAAAAATAAAGGCTTACAACAAACAATAACTTATATATCAAAGCAGAGTATAATTCTACAAGGGGAAAAAAAGGTTCCGTTTAATGAAATACTTCCAAGTATTCTTGATTAAGAGACCAGAACTGAGTAGATATTTTGAAATTCAAACACAGAAATCAAGAGAAACATGGAAAGGTAACTATTGCAAACAAAAATAATTTGGAAAGACGTAAGAACTCCAATCACAACTAACCACGACCGTAGAAGACTGATGAAGATGTGTGCTACCTACCTCCTGACAAAAGAATGGCGGACCCAAGGTCCAGAAGGAGACATATCTTTGGACGTGGCAAATATGTGGACTGATTTTGCTTGACGGTACTTATTTGTTGCAAAGATTGAAACAAATCATTTTTCATTTTTTATTTGACAGGGAGGGAGAGAGGAATTGGTAGCAAGTGTTGCCTTCCTCCTCCACTCTTATGAGAATCTGAAGATCTTCCCTGCCCCTAGGCCCTTTGATAGGCTTAAGTGGCTCTGAGAACCTAAGTATACTCTGCCCCCTAATAGGCTGAATGTGGTCACATGGAGCCTGTGGGGGGAGGCTTGTTCTTTGGGACTGCCCACACCTTGTTGCTTTGTGATTGGGCAGTGGGTCAAGAGGGCTGTGACATTCTCTGAGCCAGGAGAGGGCTGTATATACCCTGATGGGAGGTTTTGCTTTGGGGCTCACTTTGAGAAGAGTTGTGTGATTTGGCCAGACAAGACTCTGGGCAGCCGATGAGCCCCTGGCTTTGAAAACCCAGATGTTGGTGCTTCCCTCTCTGGTAACTGACTAGGTAACTGATGTAATGGTCAGGTGGTTGGAAGCCCGTCTGCTGATCCGTTTCTTTGTCTGCTTGTAACTTGTGTTTGTATTCTGTTTGTATTCTCTGAAGTTCAGGGTGTTGACTTTTTCCCCTGAACTAGGTAAATGATATTTGTTTGATTGATCAAAGTAAAATTGTTAACCCATTTTGAGTTGCTTTCCTTTAGAAAAGTAGATCTAAGAACCTGTGCTAGCAGCCATGCTGCATATGCTAAGGTGCTTGCTGCTACACCCACCCCCCAAAAAAAGAAAAGAAATGAGAGGGAGTCATTGCAAGGGCTGAAACAACTCCTAAAGACTCATTCATGATGGAAAATGCCACCCACATTCAGAGAAAGAAATATGGAATCTGAATGTAGGTTGAAGAGTACTCTTTGCTCTCTTTTTTTGTTTTGTTTTGTCTTGTTTTGTTTTCTCTTTCTCATGATTCCTCCTATTTGTTCTAATTCTTCTATACAATGTGACTAATGTGAAAATATGTTTAATAAGAATGCATACGTAAAGCCTATATTGGATTGCATTCCATCTTGGGGAGGGGGGAATGGATAAAATTTAAAACTTATGGAAGTGAATGTTGAAAACGAAAAATAAATAAATAAATTTATCAAAAAAGAAAGGGAGTCATTGAATCATCTTAAGAAATACACAGAAGGGAAGGAAGTTCAAAGGGAAACACAAACAGAGAAACTTTGAAATAATATGCTAAATTTGTTATGAACTTTAAAAGCAAATGGTACATAACGATTTCTGGTTTCACATATAGTCTTTGTCTGTTCTTCATATGTGGAAAAGTTCTCTCTTTAATGTGTGTGTATGTTCAATTCAGAATAAAAATTTTGTTTTTAATATCTTAGCTTGGGAACACTCTGCCTGGTTTTTCTTAGCTGGATGAGGTAGCTAAAGAGCTATCAGTCTGTCCTTATGGTTCTAGCAACTATATTCTAGCAGACTGGAAGCCCTGAGGAGATAAGACCAGTAACCAGTTTATAGGGAGCAATACTTATCAGGGAATATGCAGCTACCCTGTGACCAAGTCTGGATTCTTGACTGAGTGCTTCCCATGGGTGTTTAATCTGTCTCCTTTGCCTATCAATGGGCATGGATGATCAAACTCTCTTACAAGTAATCACAAAGACACCAAAAAGGAGTAATTTTCTGTCATTAAGGCAGGTCAGGACAGGAAGAGGACCCCCTACTGACCAGCATTCCATAACCCTTACACAGAATGTGATCAGGACTCTAGGAAAAAGGCAGGCCAAGAGCTCTGGGAGGTTATTGGAAAGAGACATCATTGTCCTTGTTACAAGTTACACGAAAGAAATATTTTTGTTTCAGGTCATACTTGCAAGAAGAGAGAAAAAAAAAAGCAGCTTCAAGATCAGTCCCCTGAGAAGGCAGGAGTCTAATGGGGCAGCTCCTGCCCTTAGGAAGCTGAGTATGTGTATGATGCACAGAGGGAGGTTGACAGAAGGGAGGTTGCTCTCAAAAGCTCACAGTCTGTCTAGAATGATTAGGAAAGGCTTCCTGGAGAAGAGGGAGTCTGAACTGGGCCGTGAAGAATAATAGAATTTGAACCTAGATCTACTGTCTCCAGATTCTAGTGGTCAGATCTAAAAGTACCATTCAGCAAGATGAAAGTAACAAGATCCAAGGGGGTAAATAGTACATGGTGGTTGGAGGTCATATAAGGCTCTAGAAACTTTGAGTTCAAACAGGCATGATCTTATCTAAAGATGTATGTTTCCAATTTGACTCAGTGCAATGGCTAAACTTGCAGAAGTAAATTCTGTTCTCTGTGTTTTAGGAGTGTGCTTGCTAGAAACAATTGTATTAATTCAATTTATTCTCATCTAAACATTTCTTACTTAAGGTGGGAGGGCAGTCCAAAAACAAGTAGGATTTCCTCAAGCACTTGAATATCTCTCTAGCAAGCCATTTCAGAGTTATAATTTATAATATCCTCAAACAATAGACCAAAAAATTCCAGTCAAGATTGAGCTAGGGTTCACAGTCTAGGTAATAGTCTCAGAACAATGGCAACTTGAAATGTGGGAACACCCTGGAGAATCCTTTTCCTAAAAGCTCTTGAGTGGATCAATCAGGAGCCCCCTGTCCTTGTCTGGTCACTGCCCAAACTCCATCCGGAGGGAGAATAGAGTTCCTCCCTGACCTTTCTTTCCCCCAGTTTCCTCAAAGAACATGCTTAGGCCCTTGGTAAAGAAAAAAAGGAATTTTGTGCAGGCCATTGTTTTCTAGAAGTTTAATTAATTATTAATAAAGTTTCTCATTTTGTGGAGACCAAAGACCTTAGACTAAAGCCGACCTGCAAAACTTGGCAGTAGGTAGGGGCCAAAATTAAAATAGGCTAAACTTCTTCAGGCCGTAGATAGGTTTTTAGTGGCTCACTTTCCAAGTACAGGTATAATTAATGATTAAACTATTTTGCAAATAAACCGTATTTTTAAAAGAGAAATTTCAATTGATATCAATTAATTACACTTATTACTTAAGATTTTTATTGATCATGAAATCACTCCTCTCAGACTAGAAACGCTGATGATGGTTGGTTGCTGAGGGTCACGTGACAAACAGGAGCGTGTGCACAGTGGTAACCCACCCACTAAGGCACACGACGGGCACAACAGTTACTAATGGAAGGCGGGTTAAATGGGGCATGGATAAAGCACTTCTTTCTTTTACATGCTCTACATTTTTTGTGGACTACCTGAGATCTTTTGACAATCATATGTTGTGATCTAGACTAAAGCATTGTCTTAGTATTCATTGTAATATGTAGTCTAAAGGGACAAGGTGGGTGAAGAGTAGGGAGGGAGATGTCAGAGATGTCAGAAGGCTTTACACAACCCTTTTGAGGGTTAAAGTTTAGGACTAATTTCATTACACACACACACACACCACCACCACCACCACACCACCCCCAAACTTTTTTGTTTGTTTCAACTAAAGAGCCAGGAGTGACCTTCCTGGCCCAGTCCACCAGTAGCTAAGGTGAGGACTAATCTGACCACGATGCCACATGTAGATATGAACTTGGCAGGACAAATGTTATGTGGAAATTGATTGAAGTTTAGGGTCGTTCTCTCCAGAGATGAGTTAGAGAAGACCATATCCCTGCATTATGGGGGGATAAAATTATCTGTACTTTTTTTTCTGTACCTTTGTAATAAATAGTCCTTTGTAAAGACTAATCAATATTAATTGGCTGGCTACTAGACATTGGTACCTAACAGAAAAGGGAACAAAACTAGAGAAAGCTTGAACGGATGGAAGCAGAAATAAGACATCCCAAATTCCTCCTAGAGCTAAGGGGTTTACTGACCTGGCTCTGAGATAGTGAGCCAAAGCAGGTTCATTACATCTGGGGTCTGACACAGGACAAAATAGTGCCCTTCACATTTGCACAGTCCCCGGAGAGATTCTCTACCATAGACTTTAAATTTTGGATACCCTACTATGCAAGATATTAGAGAAATTGGTACTTTTTTTTTCTCTTTGTCTTAGGCTACAATTGTATACCTCTTTTTCTGGTTTCTATTTCCCTTACAAGTCAATTCCATTTGAGTTTTTGTAGACTTGTGTATTTATAGATTTGTTGAATGGTTAAATGCTATTATTTTCTGTATTATTGTATAAGCATTGATGTTTAGACTAATATGTGAGAAATATGGAGTTTGCATCATTAAAGTTTGAGAAATAGTCATATTTTTCTTTTTAAAAAAATCTATTAGACTGCTTGCTTTATTGTGAGTTCCTTATGCCCTGCAAATCCTTAGGGTAAGGTCTGCCTAGCAACCTTTAAAAAAAAATCAATTCTTAGTGCTTAGTTCTTTTTCTTTAGAGTTTTGCCCATTTTGTGGGAGTTGGTGCATTAAGCCTTCAGTTCATGGACTATAATTGGGCCCATTATCAAGGACATATTAACTGTGTGGAACCCTTGGGTCTGTAGCAGGACCAGCAAAAATGGAGCTGAGACCAACCAGGTAGAACAGCTGTGTAAAATTCAAATAGCAACAGATCTTGTGACTGCAGATTGACTTCAAAAACTACAAATTAACATTGTCTATGTTATATTGTCTTTTAATCTATTTTTTTTAACATTTCCTAATTACATTTTAATCTGCTTCATACTTCAATCTCTTTTGCCAGTTGCTGGCTCCATGTCTGACACCTCTGATATAGAGCCCTTGGCTCTCAGCCCAGGACTATTGAAAAGCACTGAACAGTGAAATAACAAGCCTGGGAAACCATCCACACAGAGGAAGGGATGGGGGGGGGGGTTGTGGAGCGAGGGGTGTAAGTAATCAGATAGCTAGTCACTACCATGTAGATCCCTTGACCCTCCATGAAGATCATCTAGAGAGGGCAGAGGATAGGTGGAACAGTAAACCGCCAAAAAGGAAGGAAGGAAGGAAGGAAGGAAGGAAGGAAGGAAGGAAGGAAGGAAGGAAGGAAGGAAGGAAAATATTTTATCAGGGCTATGAAGGAATAATTGGAGCAAGGAAAGAATAGAGGTAGAAAAACTGTTAAGAAGTTATGGAAACAGTCCAAATGGGAAGGGAGTAATGAAGAGCTGTTTTAGAATGGCAGGTAGAAATAAGACATGACATGGATATGAGAGGTATTGTGGAGGTGGGAATTGACAGGACTTGGTAATTTATTGGAAAAGAAAGGGAAAAGACAAGAAAAAGTCAAAGATAAGTCAAAGATAAGATATATGACCCTGGGCAAGTCACTTTAACCCTGTTTGCCTCAGTTTCCTCATCTGTAAAGTGAACTAAAGAAGAAAATGGCAAACCACTCCAGTATCTTTGCCAAGAAAACCCCAAATGGCCTCACAAAGAGTCAGACACAACTGAAAATGCCTGAACAACATGTTCTGGGTGCTGAGCTAAGCCCTAGAGATACAAAGAAAGGCAACAAAACAAGCCAACCAAAAAACCAGTCCCTGCTCCCAAGGAGCTCCTAGTCTAACAAGTGAGACAACATGCAAAGATGTACAAAGAAGATATATTCAGGAAGAATTGAGGCAGTATCAGAAGGAAGGCACTAACATTAAGGAGGACTGGGAAAGACTTATTTCAGAAGGTGAGACTTTAGCTGAGAACTGAAGGAAGCCAGAGAAGCCAAGAGTCTAAAAATCCCAGGTCCTTCAATTCGGTCTTCATATGGGTGTGACCTCTAGATTTCTCATCATCCTGATCACTCAGAGCCATAATTATAGCTGGGGCTACACTGGAGCCAGGAATGCTTAGTTGTGTGAGCTGAGTCACAAGACAGTCACTCTTCAGGACTGCTCACCACGCTTGAAGAGTTGGTGTCCTTGAAGAGGAGTTTTCAACACCCTGACTGAAAAATCATTGAACTAGAAATCAGGAGAACCGGATTCTAGAACCTGCTCTGACCCTAACATTGGGTTTCTGTTGGTTCCTTTGTAAAATGAGGGGACTGGACAAAGTGATTTCTTAGGTGCCTCCAGCTCTGATTGTCTGGGAATTTATGATATTTGGGATCCATGTGACACCACCTCAACTCAGCCTCAATTTCAAAGAGTTGAATGAGCCTTCATTGAGGACCTTGAGTAAGTCACTTCCCCTCTGTAGGGTCTCATCTTCTCCCTTTGTAAAAGAATGGAGTTGGATAAAATGATCTCCAAGGTCCTTTGAGCTCTAATGTGGCACTTTACAGGCTTGAAGGGAGGGGGTTGGTAGCTTCAAACACTCTCCTCAAAACTATCTTTGTGACAGAGGTTACCTGTCCTCTTCTCTCTCTCTCTCTCTCTCTCTCTCTCTCTCTCTCTCTCTCTGTCTCTCTCTCCCTCTCTCTCTATGTCTGTCTCTGTCTCTGTCATATTCAGGCCCCTTGATTACTAAGTGTGAAGAAACAAATGCCTTTAGATATAAAAAATAATTTGTTTAAATTGGAAGCTACCAAAAGGCCTACTTTTCCTGGAGGTAGGGGGCAAAAAGACCAGGTTCTCCAGCAGCAGCCTCATGGTGTTTGGAGGTTCTGTCTCCCCCTAGGGGGAGTGTTGACTTCCCCCTCAACTGGGTATTCCTCTTGTGCTGTTTGCTCTGTGTATGGTTTGTAGTGTTTGCCCCATGTGCCAAGATTCCTTGTCGTAGCTCTGGGCTCAGTCTTCTTGGGACACCCTTCAGTTTGTCACAGTCCTTCCTAATATCTCATGCTCAAAACTGAGAAAGAATTTTCAGACTGTGACCTGACCATGTCCTGGAACTATTAACCCCATAGCTCATTTCAATGGTATGTTTCTTTCTCTTCCCCAGGGATGCAGAAAGGGCTCTGATAGTGGTTAACAAAGAGGCTAACCTAGAAGGTTTAGACCTCAAAGGCTTCTTTATTCATTAATAAGTATTTTTTTCTTTTCTTTTCCTTTGGAGCAAAGAACAGTTTCCTATAGATGTTTCCAGTTATTTCCCTAATCTGGGCCTCATCCTCCAAACCCCCTTCAGTGATACACCTTTTGATGTTCTTGTTTTCAGAGTTTTAGATCTTTGCATGGTGCAGCCAAGTCCTACCTTCTCCATTCCATCTTTTTTGCTTTTATTTGTTTTTGTTTTTAGAGGCAATCAGGGCTAAGTGACTTGCCAAGGGTCACACAGCCTAGTAAGTATCTGAGGCCAGATTTTAACTCAGGTCCTCCTGACTCCAGGTGTTCTATGTCCTGTGCCATCCAGCTGCTCTATTTTTGCTTTCATTTTTAATATGCCATCTTTCTGGAAGAAGAAGAAAGAAGGAGGAGGAGGAGGAGAAAAAGGAGGAGGAAGAGGAGGAGGAGAAGGAGAAGGAGAAGAAGAAGAAAGAAGAAGAATTAGGAGGAGGAGGAGAAGAAGGACAAGGAGGAGGAGGAGGAGGAAAAGAAGGAGAAGAAGAAGAAACTCAAGATTTATATAGTGCTTTCTTTACAAAAAAATCCTCTGAGGGAGGAAATGCAAGTTTTATTTTTCTGATAAGAGACCTCAAGGCAGTAAAATTATTTGCCCAGTGGCACATAACCTAAAGCATTACTCTAAGACTAGTGGGTTTTTTTAGTTGTAGGAGGTTACAGAAGATTTTTACCTTATGTAGAAATAGAATTTGAGGATCTGGAGCTAGAAAAGATCTGAGGCAGCATCTAACTCCTTCATTTTACACATGAGGAAACTGAGATCCAGATCAACTGAGAAATTTGCCTAAGGTTCAACAAGTAGGAAGGAGCAGAACTGTGATGCAAATCCAGGTCCTCTACCTCCAATAAAACCTCTATAGTCTCCTTTAAAGAGCATTTATCTTCCACGTCCATAGCCAGCAACAATTTAATCCTGTCCATGTCTGTCTTTGGTCATCATCATCATCATCATCATCATCATCATCTTTCACATGTATAGAATAAAAATAGAATCACAAGGTATTAGAGCTAAAAGGTACCATGGACATCATCTAGTCAACCTCTTTATTTTTTTTCTTTTCAAAATTTTATTTTAGACTCAAACACCAGAAGACAAATAGAGAATAGAGAAAAGAAACAAAAACATATCATAAATTTAAATATTGGAACTGAAATACAAAGTTAGAAAGCAAAAAAAGCCTGTCGTGTGCATCGCAGAAAGTAAGAGAGGATTCAAAATATGTAACAATAAATTTTCATTTCAGGAAAGCCTATATGATAAATAATACTCATTGTGTTGAGAATTGCCCATCATTTCTTTACTTACTTGTGACTTTTGTTTTCTGCTGTGCACTTTTTAACTTTGGGTTTTTTTTCCCCCTCCTCCCAATCCCTCCCAGAGGGCTACAATAAAGTTTAGATGTGTTTCTTTATATCTATCTATCTATCTATACACACACACACACACACACACACACACACACACACACACACACACACTTTCCCAAACCCATTCTACTCTTGATCTTTGTCCCTCCTGCCTCCTCCTCTTTACTTCTACCCACTACCTTGCCCTCCTATGTCTTGTCTTCCCTGCTCCAAGGATCCCTCTCCATCCTCCCATCCCATCAATCTAAACGCCCTCTATACCCCTATTTACCTATTCTCTCACCCTCCCCTTTAAAGACCCCTCCCTTGTCCTCTTTCCCCCATGCCCCTACCATTTTATTTCTTCTGAATTCAGAATATTTTTATACTCTTTAAAATATATGTATATGTTGGACTCATTCCCGACGAAAATAGGTTACCAGGACTACAGTCGTCCTCCCCCATCTAATTCCTGTGTATCAGTTCTTCCCCTTGCACCTCATTTGTATAAAATGATTACTCTTTTTAGCTGTCCCTAAATGGTTTTACTTTTTAAGCTCATATCATACTCAGGTTTACACAAATCTTTCCTATGAACTACCCAATTGTTAATAAGAATCTTCGACATTAATTTTACATTTTACATGTATGAAAAGTAAAGAGTCTGTCCTTATGGATCCCTTATCAACCTTTTCATTTTTACAGATGAAGAAACAGAGACCCAGAGGAGAGAAGTGACTTAACCAAGGTCAAACGGGTATTGTCAAAAAAGCAATTTAAACTCCAACCTTCTGATTATGTACTTTACAATTCCCAAAGAATTTTCACTCCATTCTCTTGTTTGAACTTCCCAGTAGCCCTAGATGGGACATAAGACAAGTATTACTGTCCCCAATTTTACAGAGGAGATCACAGAGAGAGGAAGCAACTTATCCAAGGTTTAATCATAATAATAACAATAACAAGAGCTCGCACTTGTACAGTACTTGAAGGTTTTCAAATAACGTTACAGATATTGTCTTATTTTATCTTCACAAGGGAGGTAGTTATTATTATCCCCATTTTACAGATGAGAAAACTGAGGTTAAGTGACTTGCCTGCATTTACATGGCTTGTAAGTGTCTAAGGTTAGATTTGAACTCGGGTCTTCCTGACTCTAAGACCAACACTCTATCCACTGTGTTACCTGGCTTTCTCTTACATAACTGGTGAGTTGTGGAGCCTGGATTTTAACCCAGAGCTCTTGGCAAAAAATTCATTACACTTGCTGCTATACCAGACCACTTCTCCAAGTTCACCTGGGTCAGTGTCAGTCTTAAGGAAACCTCTAAAGCAAGGTTCAAGTATCATATCCCTAAGGGCTCCTAAAGAGAAGGAAAACAGGAGAGGATGGATGGGAGATGAGATGGAAAAATGATTCAATTCATCTCAGTGCAGCATATCTATTTAATGCTTTGGTTACATCTCTGAAGAGTAACAGAGGGCAGAACTTTATGCATAATAGGTGCTTAATAAATTTTTTGATCAATTTCTTGAGTGAGCATTTTTGGGTGCCCAGTTTTGTGTATGGTTATATTGGGGAAAACAGGAGGAGAAGATGTGGGCTCCAAGGAACTACCAATATGGTTGAGGGGAGAGGATTCACCCACATTAAAAAAAGAGTAACGGTTATAGAATGTTATAAAAGAGTAGGTAATTAATGGGCTAATTGCATGGTGTTCATGCCCTCTATGCTACATCCATAACTCAAACTCATAAGTTGGGCCCTCAAGGAATGATTGCCCCAGATTTATAGTACTCTGTGGGTCCACATTCCTAAAGCGCTGATGGACCCCACTGGTGTGTTTGCTTTTTCTCTGGTTGCCCTGTGGAGGACTTCCAGGCTGCCTGAAGGGGAGAAAGGCTCCTTTCTCCCAGTTTCCATACTTCCATCCCAACAAAAACATAAAGCCACACCAGGCCAAATATTGATCAAGAAATTCATACCTCTTCTTCAATGTCTATATACCTTTCTTCTCATGTACTCTAATTATGAGAAATATCAAGTTCCTTCCTCGTCTTCCTCCTTTCTACCCTAGTGTATTTCCTTTTACTATTTCTTCCTTTTCCTCTCCTAAAACTCTCATAATGGAATCAACTCATCTTCCCAGGGCCTCTTTTTTTCTTATTTAACTGCCTCAGTACCCTTTGAAGATAATAAGGTTCTGAAAGGATACTTGTTTCTTCTCTCTAATTAGAATGTTAGCACTGCATCATCATCCAGCTCCTTCAATAGTTCAAATAAAGTACCTTTCTAGCTTGCTCTTGACTCTTGTGTTTACACTTCAAACTTCCTACTCAACTCCAGTCTTTTCATCAGATATACTGGATGCTTGTGGTATTTCTTCTTTGACCTGGAAGTTCTGGATTTTGTCTATAATATTCCTGGAGTTTTCACTTTGGAATTTCTTTCAAGAGGTGACTGACTGATGGATTCCTTCTATTTCTACTTTGACCTCTAATTCTAAGAGATCTGGGTAGTTTTCTTTTAAGATTTCTTGAAATAGGATACTTGGGCTCTTTTTTGGTTGTGGTTTTCAGATAGACCAATGATTCTTAAATTTCTTCTCCTTAATTTATTTTTCCAAGTCAACTATTTCTTGTGATGACATACCTTACATTTTCTTCTATTTTTTTAGTCTTTTGACTTTGTTTTAATATTTCTTGTTGCTTCATAGAATCTTTGGCTTTCATTTTATCTATTTTAATTTTCAGGGAGTTTGTTTTTGGGGTCAGGTTTTATATTTTTTGTGTAAAACCATTAACTCCTTTTCCAATTTTTTCTTCCATAGTTTTCATTTCTTTCCCATTTTTTCTTCTAGTGCTCTCATTTCATTTTTAGCTTTTTTTCCATTTTCATTTCTTCCAGGGATTTTAATTGTTTGTGACCAAGGGGTGTGTGTGTGTGTGTGTGTGTGTGTGTGTGTGTGTGTGTGTGTGTGTGTGTGTGCTTTAGGTTTTCTTTATAAATGTTTTTGAGTCATTGTCTTCTTTGATCTTTTGTCTCGAGTGTGTGTCACTCTATATTAGCTTTTTAGGGTCAGATTCTTTTTTTCTCTGCTCATTATTCTATCCTACTTCTGACTTCAAACTTGATTTTAGGTTAAGACTTTGCATACTTCTAGAGAGAAGATCTAAGATGGTCCTTCTGCTGATATCTTGGGAGTATTGAGTATAGCATTATTTCAGGCTCTCAGGAACACCTCAGACTAGGGACCTACAAGCTTTCAGTGTTCTCAAAGTTCTCTGATCTAAGGCAAATTCTGATTGATTGCTACAAGTTCCTGACTTGGGTTTGAGTCTGAGCAACAAGTACATTGCTACTGACTCTGCCACTATCAGTAGGCTCTGCTGATTCAGAATATTTCCTTTGATCTGGGCTTCCTGGACTGTTGTTTTTTTTCAGGCTTCAGACAAGTCTAGAAGCTGGAACTGAAATCCCACTCAACTCCTGGGATCTAAGCCACATCATTGCAGTTTGTTTCTGAACTTGTTACCTGCTCAGTACATAACCTGGGTCCACAGGAATGGCACTACTGGACACAAGTCCCTTTTCTCAGTTCAGCTCTTGTCTGTGACCCAGAGCTGAGTAGTGGGTAACAAAGATACCATTTGGCATCTGTTCTTATACTCTACACAAGTTGCCTGGTGTGGGTCTGAGATTTTCTGTTACTTTGATACACAGCCTCTCCCTAGGTACTGGAGTGTTCCGAGTGGTCTGCTCCTGACCAGACCCTGTCTCTGTTGTCTACAAACCTCAATCTATGCCAATTTGGACTGGAAAAAAGACTCATTGTGACTTTTTCTTGGATTTACCCATCTGGATTCATTCTAGTATGTTTTCTAGATCTGTTTGGAGGATTTTTGAAAAGGGGAAGGAAGCTCACTATACTTCTTCCTGCTGCTCTGTCATCTTGGCTCTGCCTTTCCTAAAAAAATTTAAGTGCCAAGAAACAGTTAGGATCACACAAGGCCTGGCCACTTCACCATAATTGAGAGATCTTGGTACATAAATATTCTAAAAGGCAAAAAATATTAATTTACATCTAATAATTATGTAAACCCTGAAAAGTTCAGCACAATTTGACAAGGAAGAAAATAGATTTTCAATGGAATAAAGAACTCTTTTGTTTTTGTGTTCAAACGTATATTTATTTGTTTTTACAAGTACAATAAACACACATAGTTCAACAAAAAAAAATTCCCACATTGTCAATGTCCAAAAATATATGACTCAATCTGGATTTTAGGTCCATCAGTTCTCTGACAGGAGTTGGGGGCCATGGGAATAGAGGACTTTCAAGCATCTCTGATGAAAAGACTAGAGCTGAGTAGGAAGTTTGAAATGTAAACACAAGAGTTAAGAGCAAGCTAGACTATTGAAGGAGCTGGATGATGATGCAGTGCTAACATTCTAATGAGGGAGAAGAAACAAGTGTCCTTTCAGAACCTTAATATCTTCAAAGGGTATTGAGTTAGTTAAATAAGAAAAAAAGAGGCCCTGGGAAAATAAAGTGATTCTGTTATGAGAGTTCTAGGAGAAGAAAAGGAAGAAATAGTAAAAGGAAATACACTAGGGTAGAAAGGAGGAAGACAAGGATGGACCTTGATGTTCCCCATAATTGGAGTACATGAGAAGAAAGGTATACAAACATGGAAAAATGGGGTATGGGGAATTTCACTCTTATCTAAACTGGACAAAAGAGTATTGAATGCATACACACATACACTCACCAGTTTGCTGCAGAAATACATCAAATTCAAGACCTAAATAAGTGGGGATGAAAGGTGGGGTTTAAGAAGGAGAATGTTATCTGGAAGAGAATAGTGACAACCAGAATAAACTTCCTGGCCCTTAAAGGGAGATTGCAATGGAAAAATAAAAGATCTGGTATCTAAGAGAACACTTATCAATTGAAGAATGGCTGAATAAATTGTGATATATAGCTATAATTGATTATTACAATATAAGAAATTATGAAAGACAATTTCAAAGAATCCTTGATAGTATAAACTAATACAGAGTGACGTGAGCAAAACCAAGATGATAATTTATATAAAAACAGCAACATTATAAAGAAAAAAAAGAAGTTTGAAAGACTTAATAACTGTGATTAATACAGTAATAGACCCAGAGAACCTATGATGAAGCATTTGACACTGCCCTCCTTGTGGCAGAGAAGAGATGGACACAGGATACAGAAAGAATATTGAATTTTTGGATATTTTTACTACGGGTATTTGGTTTGTTTAACTACACATTTTTGTTAACAAGCACCTTTTTTTTCTTTCAGTTTTTCATGGAGGAGGGCTAATGGGAAAGGTAAGTTGATCCCCTAAAAGAGAGCCATGGGGAAAAAATTAAATGTACAAGAAAGAATACAAGCAAGTTCAGAAGGAATCAAAGACAAGTTAGCCATTATGGAAAGTAATATATTGAACTTATTATATACTTTTTAAAAAACAAGTGGTATGAAATTGAGTCACAGTTTCATATAGAATACTCACTTTGCATTCTGATATGTGTGCACTAATGCTTTTTTGTTTGTTTTGTTTTTTCTGAATTTTAAAAATTCAGAATTTTTAAAAACAACTTTTTTTCAAGTCAACCAGGGATCGCAATTAGTTCAAAGCAAAGTCATTTACTGAGATGGCATAACAAGAATAGCGTTCTTCCCCCTAAACATCTTCCCCCTAAAATTGAGATGCCCTTTCCCGTAATGTGGTACAATTGCAACTTGTTCTGGTGCCCCAACCATTCCCATCCCACCCACCTCCCTTTATAGTTAGTATAGAAGTAGCCAGTACGAAGTAACAAAAGCAGGAAATAAGATTGCCAAGAGGAGCCTGCAAGCCACTTATAGACTGTCCATAGATTAAAGGAACATGATAGTTACTTGCAAACTGTACCACATATTAAATAAAACTCACATCCTGAAGCTATGTGCTATATCAAGAGAAGCCAGTTAGACCTTGCTGTAAGAGCATTTTTGGTCCTGCTAGCTGCCATGGTCCATAAGCCTCAGATAAGCTCTAGACTTCTGCACTAAGACCAAGTGAACACCGAATGTTGCTGATCCCTTTTGGATGATGTGGATGTGTTCATGAACTAATGCCAAAGTAGCACAGAATATAATTAGTCTGTCCCCCACCAAAACCCTATGGAAATGAGACCCCCAAAGTCCTGATTCCCCCCCTCCCAGCACTCTTCCATTTCCACCTGGGTCCATGCTGCTAGGGCTCTCGAATCTAATCCATGGTTATATAAATGACTTTCCCCCCTTCTCATTCTCTTCACCAGACTGCCTGCCTTCCTTCACTACCTCATTCCCATCCCCATGCAGTCTACCTCCATACCCCCCCACACACCTCTCCCCACTTGTCTCTCTACTTTCTGTGCCATTTCCCCCTGTACCTCTGTGCCTTATTGAAGTGTGATTGAAGCATTGTTCCCCACTGCCACCGTGGCCTGGTGTGTACTCAAAGAACTGAACGCGCCTGCTCCATTCCATAATTCGCTAAATTAATTAGCAATTCACATGCAATGTCAACAGGAAGAGTAGACAATTCACTAAAGAAGAAGCATGTATAGGTTTTATAAATAATCTCTTTTTTATTCTGCTTGATATGTAAAAATGATCATCTTGTTGATGATTGTTATATTCGTTATTTTTAAAAAGATTTTTTAAAAGATAATTTGGACGTAATAGGGGCAATGGCAGGAGATGAAGGGTATCAATGGTGGTTAGTCAATCTATGAAACTAGAAAGCCAACCAGATACAGGGGCCAAGAAAAGTCAGTAAGCTCAAGGCCCCTTGTTGAGAGAAGTCTGCAGTGTGAAAAATAGCATTACCCAGGGCCCAGGCCCCTCACCTCCACCCCCATCCCAATGAAAGACTCAGTTCATATGGCCTCAGATCCCATCCTGTGGGCTGATCCCTTAAAAGGGCTCAGTATCTTTTTGGCTTATTGTCTTTGTCTTGTAGCTAAGTCCATAGGAGGCAACTTGAAGGACTGCTAAGTAAATATTTTCCATTTGCCCTGGACCAACACTGAGTAAGCATTATCTGCCTTGGGGGAGTTCAGATCTTCTGTATTTCCTTCTCTTGTCCTCGTGGCATGGTTTTCGTCCTTCATGAGATTGCCCAGCAACCCCCTATTGAAGACTCTCTTCCTTTTCCAAGCCTGCTATTAGAAATATCTCTCTCTCTCATAGGGGGGCCAGTGCATGACTCTCCATCTTGATAACTCTAAAATTTGGGAATTCTTGAACCCATGAGATCACCTCTATGACAGAAATGTCCATTCTACAGATTGCTACTCTGGGATCATAGGATCTTAGTGTCATGGATTTAGAACAAGAAGGGACCTTAAAGGCTATTAAGTTTAACCCCCTCATTTTACAGATGAGGAAACTGAGGCCCAGACAGTGTAAGTGACTTGTCCAGGGTACTCTACTCATACCACCATACTGCTTCATAAAGGAAACAGGATGACAGAAGAAGACAGGAGCTGGAAGTCCAGGGCACTTCTTTCTCAGGCTCACCTGAGCAAACACAGGCTGCCTGCCATGTGCTTCCCCTCTAAGTTATTCTTTTCCATTCCTAGATGGGCTGGGGGAATTTCCTTCTCTACTTTACTATATCCTAATCTAGAATTCCAAGGGAGAGAGAGCACGAGAAAAGAGGGCCTGTATTTGCTTTTGTAGATCATGGGGGAGGGAGGCTCCTCTGAACAGTTTCCCCCACTCTCAGCTCTCAGGGGTCAATTGTCATGGAAGCATCCTGTAAATCATTAATCAGAGGGCTTGTCAGATTGACCAGGGGCTCCAGTGATCACCTCCTAATACTATGATGAAAGATGAAAACCCTGAAAGCTCCTCTGGATTGGGTCTAAGTGGAAAATTAGTGCCTGGAGAAACTGACCCAGTTCAGAGTGGTCTAAGATAGGGGTGTCAAATATACAGCCTGAGCACAGCCAGACCCAGATTAAAATGTAATTAGGAAATATTCAACAAAATAAATAAAAATGCAGTAAAATATATATAATGTTAATAGGTGGTTTTCTAAATTAATATGTGCTTACAGAGATCCCTACATACATCTGCTTCTATTTGAGTCTGTCTCCAGTTGTCCTGATCTATATCTTGCCATTGGGCTCAGATGTCTCTGGAGGAGAAAAGTGAGGCTGGTGACTTTGTACAGCCTCCCCTGTTCACTTGCAAGTCATGGCATCACCTCCCTGATGTCATGGTCCTCTTTGAGGACAACTGACAAACCACACACCACACACCCAATTTGAGTTTGACATCCGCGGTCTAAGATCTGGGACTCTGTCCTTACACTATATCTCTCATCAGTCAATCAGTCAGTCAGAAAGCATTTGTTAAATACGTACTACTGAGGCATTGGAAGCACAAAGAAAGGTAACCTTTGCCTTATGGAGCTTCCATCCTAATGGGGGAAGAGAAAAGCGGGAGGGGCTGGGGAAGAGGGCGGACATAACATATGCAGAGGGGGAGAGGAGAGTGAGCCTGGAATCTATGTCTGCAGAATGGTGGATGGTCCCTTTGGGCCATTCTCCACAACGGAGGCTCTGGGAGAACTCACTCTGATGCCATTCGGAACCCAGGTTTGGGGTTAGAAGATCTGGGATCTTAACGAAGGGTTTGGGTTTTTGTCATTATTGTTCCTGTTGTTTTGCAGTTTGTGTTATCTTTGGCAAATAACTTCCCCACTATAATCGAAGTATTTTTATCTATCACAGTGTTATGAAGGCAGCTAGGTGGTGCCATAGTGCACAGAGTGATGGCCCTGGAGTCAGGAAGACTCATCTTCCTGAGTTCAAATCTAACCTCAGATACTTAATAGCTCATCTGCAAAATGTGCTGAAGAAGGAAATGGCAAACCACTCCAGTATCTTTATCAAGAAAACTCCAAATGGTCACAAAGACTGAAACAACTGAACAACATAATAGTATCATAAGGGCGGCTAGATGGTGCAGTGAATAGAGCACCAGCCCTGGAGTCAGGAGGACCTGAGTCCAAATCCGGCCTCAGACACTTAACACTTACTAGCCGTGTGACCTTGGGCAAGTCACTTTAATCCCAATTGCCCTACTTTCCCCCCTCCAAAAAGCAAAAAAAAAACCAAAACATAGTAGTATCATAATAAAATGAGGGGCCTGACCTGGAACGCTAACCCCAGAACGTGTGCAGCATGTTCTAATTGCTGCCAACCTACATGGAAGAGATTGGGAAGCCTGCTTCTAAAAAGGCATGATAACATATAACAGAAGTGTCCTGCTCCCTGATTTAGAGTATGCTCAGACATATTGTCTTAGCTGACAAATGACAAGGTAAAGGGCCTTGATTGTCTGCTGAGGCAGAACCCAGAAGGGAGGGGGAAGGGGGATGGGTGATTAAAAAAGCACTAATTGCCTAACATCAATCTTTTTCTGTCATCTTTCCTGCATACTTATGTGTGACAGAGAGAGACAGAGATAGAGAAAGAGAGAGAAGAAAGAGGAGGGGGAGAGAAGGGGAGGAGAGAGAAGAAAGAAGAGAGAGAGGGAGAGAGAGAAGAGAGAAGGAAGGAGAGAGAGAAGGAAGGAGTGAGAGAAAGGAGAGAGGGGAAAGAGAGAGAGGGGGGAGAGAGAGAGAGAAAAGAGAGAGAGAGAGAGAGAGAGGGAGAGAGAAGAGAGAGCGAGAGAGAAGTCTTTGTCCTTTGCTTCTGTTTTTCCTTTAATAATAACAGAGGAGAAGCACAAGACAGACTTCACCTGTAGGTGAAGGAATATTGAAGATGGCCACACCTTTGAAGGTCAAAATAGCAAGCACTGGAGTATGGAAACTATAGTAGAGGCCAGGATTTTCTTGAAACCAGATGGTGAAGAGCAGAGCCCTGAGTGACCTGTCTGACCCAGCATAGATCAATGGATCCAAAGGCATCTAAGAGGAAGCTACAGTAACTGAACCATCAGCTATGTCAAATTTAGAAGTAAAGTTGTCCGGGAGAACGTGCCTAGCAGCTTTACAGTAAGTATGAACCCATTCTTCCCTGAGATCAAGGTGGTATGAGGAGAGTATGCCCTCAGCTGCTGGGGGAAAATGTTTGTAACTTCTGTTCTTGCCACATCTTCTAAGCACCATCCTTTTATAAAAGCTAACTGAAGTTAATTAATTAAATGAAACTGGAACACTAGTCACTGGAGAGTTAATATTGGGAAGAATGAACAGGAATACCTCAAAACCGTAGTATTAGAAAATCACCCCTGAGGGCTTAGGGGTACACTGAGGGAGAGACATAGACTTGTTCAGAGACCTGACTCATTTGTAGGAGTGAGTTGAATGAGGATCCTCAGAACAACAGTATAATGCATCTAGAACCGGGAAGAATCTCAGAGGCCATCAAGTCCAACATCTTCATTTTGCATATAAGGAAAATGAGACTTAAGATATGATTTGCTCAAGTTCACATGTATAGTGGCATTGAAGAGGGGATATGACACAAGAACCATTGATTTCAGAACCAACATGCTTTTTACCATGCCGCACTGATCCTATGGTCCTTTAATATTATGCAAAAGTACGAGTGACAGAAAGTGGGTTTAAGGGGTTTGGGAGAGGGGTGGGAATTCACAGTCACATTCTGACTATACTCCTAGTAAGACAATATGTTAGGTAGCTGACATTATGTCGTCCTCAAAGAGTACAGGCTCTTGGAAGAGTCTCAAAAGAATCAAAACCTTAATCAAAAGGGATGAATCAAGTTTTAGAGTCAGCTAGCCCTTGGGTAACTAGGTGGTGCAGGTCCTGGAATCAGAAAGATTCAACTTCCTGAGTTCAAATCTAGCCTCAGACAGTTCCTAGCTGTGTGACCCTGGGCAAGTCACTTAACCCTGTTTGCCTCATCTGTAAAATGAGCTGATGAAGGAAATGGCAAACCACTCTAGTCTATTTAACAAGAAAACCCTAAATGGGGTCAAAAAGAGTCAGACATAACAGAAACAGCTGAACAATAACAATGTACCAGGCACCATGCTAAGCTCTAGGGATACAAAGAAAGGCAAAACAACAACAAAAACAGCTTTTAGAGTTAGAATGGAACTTAGAAATCATAGAGTTTTGCCCCTGGACCCACAGCTTATAACAACTCACTTCTAGGAACTCGTCAAAGATTTGAACCCATTGATTCTATGGGACCTTGGGCAAGACCAACTTCTCTGTTCCTCCGTTTCTTCATTGTGATAAGATCATAAGACTCCTTTCAGCAGGGCTTCAGCTGACTGCTTTGAGAGGGGACTAAAGTTGCTAAAGATGCTGGGGGTTGTATTTTTTCCAAAATTGGGAAGAGAGGAAGTTATTATGAGATCATGATTAGAGGAGAGTTTTACACTATGACAGGTTTCTAGAAAGGAAAGAAGGAAGAAAGGAAGGAAGGAAGGAAAGAAGGAAGAAAAAACACAGCTTTAAGAGAAAAAACTCAGAGAAAGGGAATTGCGATTGCTGGTACCAACCCCACTGCTATGACATTGCCACTTCATGGGGAAAGTCCTGCTACCTCCTCTTCACAAGGCAGCCAGTCCAAGCCTGGCCAGAGGGACGTTAAACACTATCCTTTCTTCCCACCCTCTAGTTCTTCTCTTCTCCAAACGAAACACACACACACACACACACACACACACACACACACACACACACACACACACACACACACACACCCAGTTCCTTCAGTCTTAGACTCATTTGGTTAGTAATTTTTCATCATTGCTTTTAATTCTGTTCTCTAGGGCCAAGCAGAACAAATCCAATTACTCTTCCCTTGAGAGATTTGAATACCTAGGGGTTTGACACATGCACAGAGACATCTTATGATGTTTCTCCACATGAAGATGCTTAGGATCCTGATTCCTGTTTTCAGGAGAATCACAATAATGTGTAACAGAAGTACCTAGAAGAGACTGGAGTTATGTGTAGATCAGGGGTGAGGAACCTGAGGCCTTGAGGCCACTTCTGAAGTTTGGATTCAGTCAAAGTACTTGATGATCTAGAGGGCCACATGTGGCCTAGTGGGGACAGGTTCCCCACCCTTGGTATAGATATTCTATAGCTGCTTTCAGTCAGCTAACCACATAAAGAAAAGGAGACATGAAGGCTATGGAGGCATTAAAAAAGGCCTATGAGTTTCATCCTTGGCCTCACCCCAGATCTCCTGGGAAGCTCAGCAAAAAGAGCAGAGCCTATAACTTTGTTTATGAAAGACCTAGGGGGCTCCTCACCATCCCATCATTTTAGAATTTGGGTTCAGCATTGATTCCCTGATGTATGAAGAAAGTGGAGCTTCCTTCAGCATTGTGATTCCAGCCCACCACAGATGCCCAAAGGAATGACCTTTGGGATGACCTTTGGGACCCCAGATAAACAGTAACTGAAATACAGGCTCTTCAAGCAATCATCCCACATCTGGACATGAACTTGGTGGGATCAATGCTACGTGAGCTAAGCAAAGTTTTAAGCCTATGCCCCCCACAAACTGATGTGGCATATGGGGGAATGTATATCCCCCAGGTATTGGGAGAAATGTTTGTACTTTGTTTTTTGTCATATCCATGAGGTAAACACCCCCCAAAGCTATTCAATACTGAGTGGCAAAATGGAGCAGGGTGTTAGTGTCGGAGTCCCTAAAATGAGGGGAACTCAGCTGATGAGGGCTTAAGCCAATGGCAGCAGAGAAAAGAGACACTCACATCCCCTCAGTGTACGCTAGAACAGGGAGTGTCAAAATCACGTGGAAACAGATAGAAACCCACAAATTAATTTCATCTTTCTTGTATTTTTATTTATTTTGTTAAACATTTCCCAATTTAATTTTAATCTGGTCCAGGCCTGGTGTGGGTAGCAAATTTGATACCTTTGCCCTACAGCCCTGAGGAATAATGTAGGTGTCTGGCTCTGGAAGATGGGGCCAGAGCTACATTTCACACCCAGATTATTTATCCCATTCCTAGCTCCCAACCCTAAGCCTTTCCTTTATGCTAAACACCCCTCAGATCCTATTATCCATCCTCATATAGTATGGTTTCTAGCATTCTCGCCATCCTGATTACCATCCTCTTGATAAAACTGGTAACCCACCCAGGCAGGAAGACAAACATAGCACATAGTGGACACATCAAGTTGAGCTGCTGTCTTTGTGGTTCTCCATTTAAATGACCACAGCAGAGTTATGTCCACTAGGGAGTGCTGAAGTGTGGTTCTTTCCTTTTGTGAACCTTCTGTTGTAAGCTATGTTGATTATAGGGTGGGGCCTGATGGGAGTATTTTGTTTCAATAAAGGCCTGTCCTGTGAAAACCTGCTCATCTCAGGGCTGACTTTTTTTTGGTTGGTTTTTTTTTTTAACTGATAATGACTCACCAGGTAAACTACCTTTTTTGTTGAACCTATTTGCAGCTGGGCTCCTGGTTCCACTGGGGCTTCTGGGAAAAAGGGAATCATTTCTGTCTGGTTGTACTCTCCCTCTGCTCCCAACCTCTGTTAATCTGCTGATAATAGCACTGATATGTCAAGTTAGCCTAAGCAAAACCCAAATCATACTGGTCTCTTCTAGATTCCTTCGGGATGTACTACAGTCCCATGGGGCGTACTCTCACTGGCCTAGAAGTCAAAAGACCTGGGTTTGAGTCTTAGCTTTGCCACTACTAACCTGTTGTGTGACTTTGAACAAATCCCTTTTCCTCTCTTGGTTTCAATGTCTTTTGTAAAAGTAGGTTTGAACAAGGCCATTTCCAAGGTCCCTCCCGGCTTTACAATCCTAAATCCCACAATTCTAAGGTTAACTTCCAATAAGAATGTTTTGGGCCTTTTCTGATTTAATAGCTGGGTGACTTGGGTGTGTTCCTTTCTCTGGGCCTGTTTACTCTACCATAAAATGAGGAGATTGGACTAAATGGTCTCCAAAGTCTTCCATCTCTTTGGTTCTACAGTTTCTCTAATCTCTGGCTTCCCATTTGGGGCTTCTAGCTGTTTCTCTTTTGAGTGAAGGGATGACTAAGAGAATGATGCCTGCCTTAAGCTTCTTCATTTTATAAAAAAATCATGGAAGTGAGTCACTCTTAGCAGGGGAATTCAGATGCGCCTAAGGCTGTTCCAATGATTGGCTCTGCCCTGAGCTTCTTTCTGCCCAGGCCTGCCTGACCCAACAATGTGGTGGAAAAGCATTTATCTGGGGTTTCTTACTTGGGAAACCTCTCTCCTAGGAATCCAGAGGAAGAACTGGGAAGTTGTTAAAGTTCATTTTCAAAGCCCCAGTTTTGAACTCTTTTTTTCCTCTCTCTCCCAATTCCCACTCTCCTCCATTTCAGGTACCCTGTTCTCTCTCTGCCTGCTAAAAATCTGCTTTCATTGGAAAGAATCTGACAAACTCATTCACACCAAGGTGTAAATGACTGACAATATAATATGAATCCTACCTAGGTGTGGTTGCAGCTTGACAGTGAGCAAAGCATTAACCAAAAGGAATGATTCAGAGGTTCTTAACTTTTAGAGATATGTAGTCCATCCTCCTCATTTTATAGAGGAAAATTAAGGTCCAGAAGCAGGTGATTACCCCAAATTCACACAAGTCAGTGCTGTCCACCTTAGGAATCATGTAGATGTCCCATGAGGGGTGCTGCCTGCACCAGATTAAAATGCAATTGGGAAATATTTAACAAAACAAGCAAAAATACAATAGAACATAGATGATGTTAATATGTAGTTTTCTAAGTCAATATGTGGCCTTATCTATGGTTCCTTGTGTATATAATGGATACTTAGTAGATTAGGTAGTGGCTTCCATTTTCTATTTGACTTTGACACCACTGCCCTAGGGAATTTCACCTTCATTTTAGGAATTGACAATTAGGTTCTACAACCAGAGGAGGAAGGTCAAGGACCATTATGTGTCCAAATGATGCAGGCTTAAATGTGAGAAGTGTAGTGGCGAAAGTGCTAAATTTGGAGGTAAAAGCATGGGTTCAAATCTCACCTCTCTACCTTACTAGCTGTGCAACCTTAGGCAAGTGGCTTTAACTGTCCAGGCCTCAATTTCCTCCTCAGCAAAGGAAGGGATTGTACTGAATGATCTCTAAGGTCGCTCCCTTTCCAAAGCTATATAACCTTATGGTTTTTGCCCCACCCTCCTTTAGTGTTCCAAGACCTTCTAGCTCTCCTCTGGTTGTCCCCCGGGGCCCCTCTTTAGGTCTACATCTCCAGAGCACAACCAATAATCTGAATTCTTATACCTTTTTCCACCTCGAAGCCATCTCTCAATTGGATAACCTCTAATAAGCTCATTTAAGGGCAGCTAGGTGACCAAATAGATAGTGCCAGACCTGGAGTCAGGAAGACACATCTTCCTGAATTCAAATCTGGCTTCAGATACTTAATGGCTGTGTGATCCTGGGCAAATCACTTAACGCTGTTTGCCTCAGTTTCCTCATCTGTAAAATGAGCTAGAGAAGGAAATGGCAAACCCCACCAGGATCTTTGCCAAGAAAACCCCAAGTGGGATCATGAAGAGTCTGACATAACTCAACAACAATAAGCCCATTTACATGGAGGTGCGAATGATGAATCGTTGTCTTAATGTGCTACATTCTCCACAATTACATAGTAAAAGGGAACAATGCTTTAATCCAAAAGAATGAAACTATACCAGTGGAATTTCAATCACAATTTCAATCAGATGAGGAAGGCTTCCTGTTACCTTTCACATTGGACTGGCTTAGCCTAAATTCTTTCTTACCTACTCAGTAAAGTCCAACTTAATTGCCATTTCTTCAAAAAGTGATCTTACTCTCCTGTGAGTGCTTAAAATACTTTGTTCCCATTCATTTTTGCAATTACCACACTCTGCCTTGTATTGTAATGATTAGATAGACAGATAGATAGATAGATAGATAGATAGATAGATAGATAGATAGATATTGATATATATATATATACATATATATATATATTTGAATGTGTGATTCACACACACACACACACACGCACATTTGAGGCTAGGTTCTCTGAGGGCAAGGATGGTCTTATTCATGTCTGGCTCTTCCTCAGTCCCACATCAGGGACTGGAATGGAATTGTACAGGATTTTCGTTTCGATTGATTTTGAGTTGGAGGTTAGGGGAGATAGGGTGGAGAGGACCCTACAGATCATTTAGTCCAAATATCTCATTTCAGTGTTGTTGCTTGTCCTTTGTTCTCAAAGAAGACCATGACATTGTTACAGATTAAGATAGAAGACCAAAAAAGGGAAATGACTTGCCCCAAAAGTTACTCACAAAGCTACAATTTAAACCCAGGTTCTTAGGCTCAAAATTCAGAGCTACTTCAGGATAGGGTAGGATAGGATAGGATAGGATAGGATAGGACAGGACAGGACAGGACAGGACAGGACAGGACAGGACAGGACAGGATAGGATAGGATAGGATAGGGTAGGGTAGGGTAGGGTAGGGTAGGGTAGGGCAGGGTAGGATAGGATAGGATAGGATAGGATAGGATAGGATAGGATAGGATAGGATAGGATAGGATAGGGTAGGGTAGGATAAGACAGGATAGGATAGGATAGGATAGGATAGGATAGGATAGGATAGGATAGGATAGGATAGGATAGGATAGGATACTGTCTCCAACCCAGTAAAAATATCCTGTTAGCAGAAAATGAAGCCAAGTTTATGTTTAACAGGTTTTCCAGAAATCATTCCAAATGGGAACCTTCCACAATCTGACTGCAGATTTCTTTCTCTTCTTTCACTACTTCTTTTTCTCTCCCTGCTTCCAAGCAACTCCTTAAATCAAACTAACCTCCTCATTATCCCCAAGAGCATACCTTCAGCCTTTTGTTCCTGTCCATCCTGTCTCTCTAGCCAACTCCCCAATGTTTGCCGTCCTTCATAACATGTGCCTTATTCATCTGCTTTTCATTACCTTAAAAACAGTAGTAGGTCATTAGGAAAATTTTTGATGGACTGCTTATTTAGTCGTTTTTCCAGTTGTGTCCAACTCTAAATTGACCCCATTTAGGGTTTTCTTGGCAAAAACACTAGAGTGGTTTGTCATTTCCTTCTTCAACTCGTTTTACAGAATAAGGTTAAATGACTTGCCCAGGATCACACAACTTGTAAGTGTCTGGAACCAGATTTGAGCTCAGAAAGATGAGTCTTCCTGACTCCAGGCCTGGCACTCAATTCACTGTGCCACATAGCTGCATAGGTAGATAAATGGACAGATGATATAAGACCGTGATGCATTGAAAAGACCCTTGGGCTATAAGTCAAGAGGCCTGGATTCTGCCTTGGCTCTGCCATTGACTTATTACTTTATCTTGGTATATTTCTTCCCTTCTCAGAGCTTCAGTTCTCCCGTCTGTAAAAAAAGGGGCTGGGCTATCAGAGGTTCTTAAACTGGAGCCCTTGAATTTGTTTTTAAATATTTAATAACAGCTTTTCAATACAGTTGGTTTCCTTTGTAATGGTAGGTATTTTACTTGTGCATTTAAAAACATTATTTGAAGAAGAAGTCCATAGGCTTCACCAGATTGCAAAGGGGTCCATGACACAAAAAGAGTTCAGAACCCCTGCTGCTCCCCTCCAGCTCTGGAATATCCTATAAACAAACATTAGCTGCCTCTCTAGGGCTTTTACTACAATGTCTGGGCCTCAGTTTTCTCATCTGTAAAATGAGGTGATTGAACTTGCTGGTTTTCAAGGTTCCTTCTAGCTCTAAATCAGTGGTTCTAAACCTGTAGGTCACGACCCCTTTGGGGGTCAAATGACCTCTCACAGGGTAGCCTAAGGCCATCGGAAAACACATATTTCCGATGGTCTTAGGAACCAAGATACTGCTCCTCTATCTGTCTCCAGGCGGGTCCTCCCACATGCAGATACTCCCACATATGAGTGTTAAAGGGTTGTGACATTAGGAAAGTTGAGAACCACTGCTCTAAATCCTGATAACTGAGATGCAGTGAACCTCAACATTACATTGCTCTCTGTGCTTTTCACATACTAAATGCTAAAGTCTGGTTGTTGTCCTTCGTTTTTGAAGAGGACCAAAATGACATCACTATGTTAGAGTCAAGTTGCAGTGTGTCAGATTGTGGCTGACCAGACCAGTATGAGCTCGGAATGTTTGACCACAGGTTAGACACAAATAGTCCACGTGAGCATTTGGGGTGGATTCTCCAAATTTGTGTATCTCATGTTTCTTTTGAGCTACTTCAATTCTGCTTTGCTCACAGAGCACACCACCTTTTTTAATGAGGGTTCATCACGCTGGGCAGTCCTGGGCCAATGTCTTCCGTGTCACAAATCAATTACAAAGTTCTTCAGAGGGACCTTAAGAGTGTCCTTGTATGGGTTCTTCCGACCACTGTGTAAGCTCTTGCCTTGTGTGAGTTCTCCTTAAAAGTCTTTTAGGCAAGCATACATTTGGCATTTGAATTATATGACCAGTGAATTGGAGTTGCGCTCTCTGCAGTAGAGTCTGAATGCTTAGCAATTTGTGTGGTCGTGGTTGTGGTTTGTCCTTCATTCTCAAAGAGGACCATGATATCAAGGAGATGATGACATGACTTGCAGTTGACTTTGATTTAAGTGAGGGAGGGCTGTGCAAGGTCACCAGCCTCACTTTCTCTTCCAGAGTCATCTGGGTCCAGTGTCCAGATATCAGTCAGGACTACTGGAGATGACCCAGGATGCAATGGGAGACCCTGACTCTTTTACGCTAAGGTCTTTTCAGGTTCTCACTTTGAGTGAGGTAATGCCCATTCAATGAAGAGGCCTCCGAAGAAGTGAATCAAGGTATGGCCCCTTTAATTAAAAAAAAAAATCAAACAGGGAGGGGAAGACCTTCAGGGTTGCTGGTCAAAAGAGAAACAGTTACTATTTACATTCACCCTGAGCCAGGAGGGCCCAAAAAAAACCACTGAGCGGTGCCTTGGCAATTTAGTTTGAGAAAGTGTCTCAGTGTTTGGTACCTTCAGAACCTTTCTAAGCCTATTCAAGTGGAAGTGATTCAGTTTTCTGGTGTGGCGCTGGTAGACTGTCCAGGTTTCACAGGCCTACAACAATGAGGTCAGACCCTCAGTTTGGTAGTCAGTCTAATATTTCTTCTCTCCCATACTTTCCTTTGGATCCTCCCAAACACTAAGCTAACTCTGGCAAATACTTAAGAAATCTCCATTGAATTGATAAGAGGAAATTAAATTCTAAGACATTCCTCCAAAGCTCAGAAGACAGCAAATGGGAAGGACATCAGAATGTTGTAAGCCAAGATAGTGGATGTACTATAACCACTTTGTTTCCACCTTTGCTATCATTTCTGTCTCTGTGTTCAAAACTACCCATTGGAAGCTGATGAGTCAATCTAGGCCAATTCTCTAGACCAGGATCTTCTGGTTGGCTATTGATGAGTCAGAGTCCTATCTTACTGAGCACAGTTCAGAGATAGAGACTAAAGAAAAAGAATCATAGGCTCACAACCTTCAGAGATGAGAGGGCCAGTGTAAGGAAAAGCTTTTGAACAATGAGAGTTGTATAAAAGTGAAACAAGCTGCTCCAGGGAAATGGTGGCTTCCCCATCTCTGGAGACATTCAAAAAGAAGTTGAATAAGTATCTGTCAGGGATTTTATAGAAGGAATTCCTACTTAATTATAGACTGAGCTACAGCAACGGTTCTTAACCTTTTGAATGTATATCATGGATACCTTTGGCATTCTGGTGATGCCCTTCTGAGAATAATGATTTTAAATAATTGAAGGAAATTCTAAATTTCAGCACAAGATTAATGGAAATAAAGGCTGGTTTTTCTGGTTTGTTTTTTCCCCATCCACAGTCATACACCCCATGAAATCTATTCATAAACTCCTTAAAAAACTTCTGGGTTCTACGTCATCTGAAAAGCCTTCTAATTCCAAGGTTCTCTGATTCTATACTTCTCTGCCCAATTAGTTCAAATGTAGAAATTGGTGAAGTGACTGACTGATACATATGTGAGTAGTGGAGCTAAAATTCAAACTCTGGGTGTCTATATTTCATGCCCAGGGTTTTAAAATAGAGACAATAGAATGTCAAAGCTGTAAAGGCCCTTGGGATATTGACAACGGAATGCTAGAGACAAGAAGGTCTTTCAAGACCTTTCCTTACGCAGATGAGGAAACAGAAGCCAAGGTAGAGGAAGTGATTGGCTTAAGGTTTCATAGCTTCTTTGGGCACCAGACATTTGGAAACCCCCTATTTTTTGACTCAGCATAAGTCTCTTCCAATCCCCTAATATTATGGTTTCCTTTTGATCGATATTGTAAAAATAAACAATTCTATTCATGAAAAATTCAGATTTTTGCAATGATCTACCATTATTCTAGAGGACTGATGAAGAAGAGAGCTTTCTATTCCACAACATATGATAGCTTAATATGCAGAATGAAAAACACATTTTTAGATGTGGCTGGTTTTGCTTAACTATGTTCATATTATTCAGAAGTTCAATTCAATAAACATTGCTTAAGTACCTACTGTGTGCCAGAGAGGCAGCCAGATGACTCAGTGGATAGAGCACTGGGCCTAGAGTCAGGAACACTTGAATTCAAATCCTGCCTCAGACACTTACTAGCTCTGTGACTCTGGACGAGTCACTTAACCTGTTTGCCTAATCCACCTTCAGAAGAAAATGGCAAACCACTGCCAAGAAAGCCCCCTATTGGTCACAAAGAATTGCACACAACTGAAAAACCACAATGTGCCAGGCATTGTGCTAAGTGCTGGACATATGAAAAGAAACAAAAGACAATCCCTGCACTCAAGGAGCTTACAATCTAATGAGAAAGTCTTCAAACAAATATATACACATACACACATACATACACACATATGTATGTATATATGTGTATATGTATGTATATACAGGATATGTATGTATATACAGGAAATAATGAAGAGAAGGAAAGCATTAAAGTTAAGAGGCGTTAGAGAAAGCTTCCTGTAGAAGGTGAGATTTTAGTTGGGACTTAAAGGAAGCCAAAGAGGTCAGTGTAGCAGCAAGCACCCTAGCATACCCAGGGTGGCTGCTAGCACAGGTTCTTAGATCTGCTTTTCTAAAGGAAAGCAACTCAAAAAGGGTCAACAATCTTACTTTAATCAATCAAACACATATCATTTACCTAGTTCAGGGGAAAAAGTCAGCACTCTGAACTTCAGATAATACAAAAAGAATACAAAACACAAGTTAACAAGCAGAAGTTACAAGCAGACAAAGAAACAGATCAGCAGACAGGCTTCCAGGGTCTGACCATTACATCCATACCTATTCAGTTATCAGAGAGGGAAGTACCAATATCTGGGTTTTTCAAAGCCGGGGGCTCAACGGCTTCCCAGAGTCTTGTCTGGCCAAATCACACAACTCTTTCCAAAGTGAGCCCCAAAGCAAAACCTCACATCAGGGTGTATATATAGCCTTCTCCTGGCTCGGAGAATGTCACAGCCCTCTTGACCCACTGCCTAATCACAAAGCTACAAGGCATGGGCATTCCTGAAAAACAAGCCTCCAGGCACAGGCTCCATGTGACCACATTCAGCCTATTAGGGGGCAGAGTACACTTTCAAATCAGGGAAGGTTCTCAGAGTCACATAGCCACTTTAGCAAAGGGCCTAGGGGCAGGAAAGATCTTCAGATTCCCATAACAGTCAGTAGTCTAGTGGAGGAGGTAGAGCATTCCAGGCATGGGAAACAGCCAGAGAAAACTCCTAGAATGTAAAGATGGAGTGTCTTGTTCGTGCCCAGTGTCACTGGATTGAAGAGTGTGTGTTGTGTCAGGGAGTAAGGTGTAAGAAGACTGGAAAGGTAGGAGGGACTAGGACATGAAGGGTTTTGAAGGTCAACAGAACACTTCGTATTTGCTCCTGGAAGAAATAGAAGCCACTGGAGTTTATCGAAAGTAAAGGGGTGACATGATCAGACCTGTACTTTAGGAAAATCACTTTAGTGCCTGAGTTGAGAATAAATAGAAATCCTTCCTTCCTTCCTTCCTTCCTTCCTTCCTTCCTTCCTTCCTTCCTCTCTCTCTCTCTCTCTCTCTCTCCCTCTCTCTCTCTCTCTCTCTCTCTCTCTCTCTCTCTCTCTCTCTCTGTAGGTGAAAGTGGGAGGGAATAAAAACACAGGCTTGATAACTGAAAAAAATATTTTAAAAATATTTTTAAACCATTATACTTTAAGCACTGAAAAAATAACATTATTTCCTTGTTTTCTTTCCTCATTTGTAACTAAATGTTTTTCTCATTACCACAGCTGAATCTAACATAAAGGACTAAGATAGAGTTGCTTTGTCCTGGTGACTGCAACAAAAATGTTTAAATTGCTAAAGAATATAAAATATATATTTCAATTTCAAAGTGAAACCATAATTTCTCTAAATCTCTCTCTCTGGCCCAGTTTCCTCCTCCACTGGGATTTTTTTTGTGTGTGCAGCATGATGAGTGGGCATCTATTTAGTGACCTTTGTCAAATTATTCCCCTTTCTGGAACTTAGTTGGTTACTCTGTAAATGAAGGGATTGGGTTAGGTGGTCTCTAGGGTCCCTCCCACCTCTGATTGTCTATGCTTTTTGTTCTAAGGGCCTTTCTGTTTCCAATGGCTTCTAATTCTGCAAGTCTATTTAGGGACTTCCTGGTAGGACTGGATTAGTTATCATTGCCCAATCATGCCCCTTGTGTGCCCAATCTTTGTTCAAACAGTTCCTTTTGCATGAATTTCTCTCTCTCTTATCTCTACCAGTTGTAATCATATTCACCCCTCTAGGTTGAGCTCAAGTAATAAGAATATCTCATATTTCTATACCACTCTAATGTTAACAAATACTTTTTCTCCCAACTTCCTGGGATGTAGGTGGTATAAGTGTTATCTCCATCTTACCCATGAGGAAAATGAGAGTTAAAGAATGAAATGATTGATTTACTGTGAAAGAATCATAGAATTTAGAACTAGATGATTTTTCAGAGAAAATCTAGTCTAATCCCCTCATTTTATAGATCAGAGAAAAAAATTCAGAGATTGAATGACTTACTTAGATTCACAAAAGAGGCATCAGAGGTAAGATTTGAACTCCATTCCTCTGACTCTAAAAGTATTCTGTACATCGTGCCATTCTGCCTCCCAAAGGTTTTGTTCTTGCTGTTGTTGGGTCTTAAATCCAGATCCTCAGATTGTAAGTCTACCACTCTTTCTACCAGAACACAGTGTTTCTCAAATGCTATTTCCTCCATGAAGCCTTCCTTGATTCCCCTACCTGGAAATGACTTATTCCCATCTGATCTCTTAGCATTTTATTTTTCTTGTATTTTATACTCCAGAGTACTCCTTCGGGGCAACCTCCCCTACTTCCACAAGTTCTAGGAGCACAACTAACACTAATGTATCTAAGTCCCTATTAGAGTGTTTCCCATTAACAATCAACCAGTAGACAAAATTGTTCAGTCTTTTCAGTTGGGTCTGACTCTTCATAATCCCTTTGGGGGTTATCTTGGCAGAGATACTGGAGTAGCTTGCCATTTCTTTCTCTGGCTCATTTTACACATGAGGAAACTGAGGCAAATAGGATTAAGTGCCTTACCCAGGGTCACAAAACTAGTAAGTGTCTGAGACCAAACTGGAATTCAGAAAGATGAGTCTTCCTGACTCCAAGCCTGATGCTCTATCTACTGCATCACCTAGCCACCCATTATCTCCTCTTGTAGACTCTAAGTATTTTAAGGTCAGGGCTCATTGCTTATTCATTTTTATGTCTTTCCCAACATCTGGCTCAAGATTTTTCACATAATGGTTGCCTGATAAGTGTTTATTGAATGAGTCAGTTGGTGCAGTCCTTAAGGACAGAGAAGAGAAAAAACCCCATCTACTCAGCAAAGAGAAAATTCCCTGTAGACTGAGCTGTACACATTAACTCACAATGTCTTCCACTGAGCTCACAGTTTTTTGGAGCAGCTGGACATGTTTTTATCATGTATTACCACATAGGATTTTTCCATCCTTCATCTTGGGCATCAAACTTTGTTTCATTGGTGACCAGCATTAAGAAGTCTCTCTGACATTAGAACTCCCTCTCTCTCTCTCTCTTTCTCTCTCTCCTCTCTCTCTCTCTTTCCCTCTCTCTCTCTCTCTCTTTCTCTCTCTCTCTCTCTCTCTCAACAGTTTAGGGACAATGAAGGACTTTTAACTATTGAGTCAATCTTCTCAACTAATAGCTCATTTGACCTTTACTAAGATCCTTATCCACATTCTGTAGGTGAAGAAATTGGACCCCAGAGAGGTAAAGGGACTTGTTCAAATTAACGGTAAAAGCAAATATATATTCATGGATTATTGGAGCATGAATGAACTTCAGAATTAAGTTAGCTCTAGAAGGGATCTTTGGTCGTAGGAAATAGACTATCAGAACTGGAAGGGGCCTTAGAACATAGCACGAAGAATTTTAGAACTAGAAAGGACCTCATAACCAGAGCCATAGCTAGCAATTTTGTGCCAATCTGTGCCTGCTTTGTGAGTCCTGCAGCCCTTTCCCAGCCTACCTTGGGAACTTCCTTTCCCTCAGTGGAGAGAGGTCCCTGGGCCAGCCTGAGGCAAGGACAGGCTGGGTAATAATAGATAATTGAGGCCTTACTCTCTAATCTTGAGCTGGTTACTTGGTGGCAAGACAACCCCATGCTTTCCTTCCCAGTTCCCCATCCCTACATATCAAATTTTCTAGTGAAGAAATATCAAGATTTGGGGATAGGTGGGTGGGGGAAGGTGCAGTGCCACTTCTTGGTCCTTTATCATACTTTACTCCCAGCTTTGGCTTGAATGAAAAGTACTCAGGGTGCTAGGGCCCTGACATAGGAACAAGAGATGCTTGGCTTCAACTTCCCTAGGTGTCAATGGAGGGGCAATAGTGTAAGACTGGCCTCCTATCAGGTACACCTTTAGTAGAAGAGTCAAGAGTATTAGTGCTCCATATGGAAGAGGGTCTAGGCTCTATGTATATGTGTGTGTGTGTGTGTGTGTGTGTGTGTGTGTAAACAATGTTTTGTGGGAAAGATAATAACCCCCAGCTATGTGTGGACCTATAGTTGCTCTCCCAACACCTACTAGACATAGGCCATAAGGTTTTGTAGCAAGCCAAAGTTGTTACTAGTACTTTAGACAATACACTATCAGAGTTGGAAGGGGTCTTTGAGATCACCCAATCCAATTCCTTCATTTTATATATAGGGAAACCAAGGCCCAGTGAGATGACTAATTCAAGGTCACTCATTGATTCAGCAACACAACCAAGACAGCAGTTCTGACACCCATCTCCATCAGACGCAGAGGCACAGTCTTAAAACAGTAAGCTCTGCCTAGACTCAAAGTACTCACTCCTTCACTCACATTTGAAAAATACAAAAATAGATCTATTTTTAAAAGATATCAAAAACATCTTTTTTCTATCTGTATTAAAGAAATCTCTAAATTAGGATTGTTGTGGATGTGAAACCAGCTTCTTCCTATTAATATGCAGGCCCTTCCGTTGTTAACTTGTACTTGAAAACATTACATACACTCTAGTCATCCATTGCCTTCTCATTGTTGTGAATAGGGCCTTTGATTCTATGCTAACCACACATTCTAGGCGGTACCATGTAGGTGGAACAGTTTTATGCCTGACTCACAAGACAAGAGGCAGGAAAGGAAGCACAGCTCCCTAGGAGACAGATTTGAGGAGCAGAGTGAGTAGAATGTAGTTACAAAACCACTTTGGTGCCTTAAGCCCTATCTCTTTAGACCCAGTTTTCTGGTAACCCATTGGAGGTCAGGGACTTCAGCAGATTTAAAGTAAGATCTTTTGTGTTCAGTTGTGTAGACTTTGTGTGCTTACCACATTAATCACCCTGATGCCTCACGTTCTATACAGGTGCTTCAGATGCACATCTTAGTTCTATTGCAAAAGAAAGATCTTTGATCTTTGGAGATCTGAGCTTGAGTCAGGGGTTCAGAGTCCTTAGTATTTCTAGTGCTTAGCACAGTGCCTGCCACATGGAATTTTATAGATGCTTGTTGATTGGCTGATTCTACCATTGGATCATTTGCTTGCCTTGTCTGGGTCTCAGTTTCCTTCTCTGAAAAATATAGTGTAGTGTGTGTTTGACTTTTTTCAGGTGGCAGGGTTAGACTAAAAGGTCTTTAAGGTAACAGCTCTGTCTAGGTTCTAGGATCCTTTCTAACTTTCTAAGGTCCTAAGAGCTACCCATTTTAATATCATTTGCTATGACAAAGTTTGATTAAGCCAGTTGTTCCGTGATTTACTTCTCTCCATGGAAATTTACCCAAATAACTATCACTCAGTGACCCCATTTCATCCTATATGGGAAAGAAGCTCCTTGAGAACACAGATTGTATAATTTTTTATCTTTTCCTTTTTTAAAAATTGGATCTCCCCAAATCACCAAGGCTGTAAATGAAAGGACTACTCATTGTCTCTCAGAACTCTCAAGTGCCAAGATCTACTAACCTTAGCTGTCATAGTAACTGGGATTATAGTGACACCATTTTTTAGCTTTGTATTTCAGGCACCCAGCAAAGGGTTTTCTGCATGTAGCAGGTGCCTAAAGATTGTTTAAATGAGTTGACTGATGTATCAGCTAGGTGGTTCAGTAGATAGATCACTGGACCTGGAGTCAGGAAGTCAGGAGTCAGGAATTCAAATCCAACATTAGATACTTGCTAGCTGTATGACCCTGGGCAAGTCATTCATCTCCATTTGCCTCAGTTTCTTCAACTATAAAATGGGCTGATAATAATAATAACCATCTCAAAGAGTTATTGTGAGGGTCAAATGAGATGATATTTGTAAAAGGCTCAGCACAATTCCTAAAATACGTTAGGTGTTTAATGAATGCTTATTTCTTTTCCTCCCACCAAAGTACCAAGAACATTTTCAATGAAGACAGTTGGGGAAGAGGCAGCTCGTGGGGAAAAAAGAACTGAATTTAGGATCAAGAGATTGGTGATTGAATCTCACCTGTGATACTCCTGGTTCTCACATTCTACTTGAGATAAGAATCACAAGAATGAAAGGCTAAATAACAACACAAGAAGGTAAAAACATTAGTACTTTGTGAATTTGGTACACAGTAGAAGCACAATTGGATTTGGAGTCTGTGGCCCTTGGTTCAAAGCCCAGATCTGCTTGCTGCTATTTACTTGGGTGATCTGGGCCAAAGTATTTCTCTGTCTCTCAGTTTCCTCACTTCTAAAATCAGAGGAGCTAGACTAAATGATCTCTGAGTTCCCTTGTGGATCTATAGCCTATGATCTTTCTCAGGGTCCCAGTTTTCTTCTTTATAAAATGAGCAGGCTGGACTGAGTGCCCTCTGAGGTCTTTTGAAGCTCCAACAGACCACGATGAGAAATCATCCTTGCAATCAAAGCTATCCCAAATGGAATAGGCTGCCTGGATTGAGTATATAGCTCTGCATTACTGGGCGTCTTCAAGGGGAGGCAGATGGCCACTGCTTTGAGAAGTTGTGGAGGGGATTCTGATCTGGGGCTTGGTGAACCAAGTGATCTCTGAGATCAATTCCTATGCTGAGATTCAGCGGTCCTATGACTACGTGACATCTAAACAGTAAGGAGTTCTTTTACAAAGTTCTTTAAAACAAACAAATTTAAAAGGTAGGATATGTTTCATGAACAATCTTCTCTTTGTGTATCTCTCTCTCTCTCTCCTCTGACTCTCTCTCTCTCTCTCTCTCTCTCTCCCTCTCTCTCTGTCTCCTCTCTCTCTCTGTCTCCTCTCTCTGTCTCCTCTCTGTCTCTTCTCTCTCTGTCTCCTCTCTCTCTCTCTGTCTCTGTCTGTCTCCTCTCTCAGTCTCCTATCTCTCTCTCGCTCTCTCTCTCTGTCTCCTCTCTCTGTCTCCTCTCTCTCTCTGTCTCCTCTCTCTCTCTCTGTCTCTGTCTGTCTCTCTCTGTCTCTTTTCCTCTCTCTTCTCTGAACCCCACTTAGAATGTTTGCCAGTTTTTTATGGCCCTATCCTGTACTGCCCCAGTCACAGAATGTTCTCTGCCCTTGGTTTCAAAGAGGACTGATGACATCACGGGTGATGTCTTGACTTGTCTATGAATTGAATTTAAGTGAGGCAAAGTTGCACAAAATTGTCAGCCTCACTCTCTCTTCCAGAGTCATTGAAGTCCAGTGACAGGACAAAACTTAAGACAGTTGGCAATAGACCAGATTGTAGCATCTTCAACGTCTGACCAAGCTCTGAGCCTGCCTCAGCCACCTTCAGGACCACTGGAACAAATTGTTTCTCATCTGTCTGTTCTGCCAGGGGATAGTCTTCACATAATCCTGTAACTCATGGACAGTTTTGAGGCCTGTCGCTTACCCTCAACCTGGTTTAATTCTTCTGCTGAGACAGTTTTACCGGGGTGTGATGCTGCTCATGCTACAACTTCTTGGAGCCACAGGCAAGAGTAAGGTGAAGGTGGACACCAAAGGTAGATGAGCAACCTCAAAAGAGCTCAGCAAGCCCCCACCCCAGAGGTATTCATCCTCCCTGAACACCCTATACACCTCCATACACAGAATAATAGACTGTCCGAACTGACAGGGATTTGGAGCTCATCTAGTCCAACCTTTTGGAGGGTGTAGTGGGCAGAACGCCAGATATGAAGTGGAGAAGACCTAGGCTGGAATCTGGCCTCAGATACTTACTAGCTGTGTGACCCTGGGCGAATCATTTCATGTCTCTGGGGCTGTTTCATCCCTAGTAAAATGACTCATTTCAATTGCCTTTAAGGTTCCTTTCAGCCCTGGGTCTATGAATTCTTTCATTTTATGGAGGAAGAAACTGGGGGAATGGGGGTAGGATGGGTGAAGCACAGGGAAAGGTGATTTGGTCAAAGGCACACACACGGCTAGTAAGTGGCAATCCCAGGACTAGGGCCTCTGCTTCCCAGTGTGTGTACAATCTAGTGCCCTTTCTGTAGACTGTAAGCCTTATGAGGGCCATGTGGCTCTTCTCTCTAGTACCCTATGGCCCAAGGGAATAGTCCCCAGGAATTCATTTCCCATAATGTTTGGGGTTCAGAGCTTCACCAATTGGGACAAATGACCAGGACTCCAGACTTGCACAGATCTCTAACTGACTCTGTGAAACTCCTACAGACCTCTACAAAACTGAAAGGGCAGCTAGGTGGCGCCAGAGTGCACAGAGAGCCAGGCCTGGAGTCAGGAAGATTGATCTTCCAGGGTTCAAATCTGGCCTCCGACACTTACTATGTGACCCTGGGCAAGTCACTTAACCCTGTTTGCCTCAGTTTCCTCATCTGTAAAATGAGCTAGAGAAGGAAATGGCAAACCACTCCAAGTATCTTTGCCAAGAAAACCCCAAATGGGGTCATGGAGAGTCGGACATGACTCAAATGATTAAACAACAACAAAGCAGAAAGCATTGAAGCTTTTGCTTTTTACCTCCAAATATGTAAATTTAGAGGTAGCTGGGCCTCTCTCCAAGTATGCCATAGGATCAGAGGGAATGAAGCAGAAATGCTGTACAATTCCTCTGGAATCCATAAAGTGTTGGATCCATACACATATGAGGGATTAAGAATGGTTCTCTTGCCTGATTATTTTCTGACAATCAAGAAGAACTGGCTCCAAATCTTGCCTCAAATAGCATTATTATTATATATAACATATATTATACATGTATATTATGTATAATATATAATTATAATAAAATTATAATATTATTATATTATCCAATTATTGCTCATAATTAGCAATGTGAATCTCACTGAGCCTCATTTTCTTCATTTGTAAAATGGGCCAGGAAATAGAATTTATGATACATACTTCATGAGGTCATTATTAAGAAAAGTTCTTCATAAGGTCCTTCCTAAAACTTACAAAATCTAAAAAACACCACATAAATGTATTGTCAGCATAATTATCATATGATATTCATTGTCATATAAAATAGGTTTAAGACAGTAGTGAATAGTAATAATTTATATTTATAGAGTACTTTAGGATTTAAATTTGCATAATGCCAATATATGTCATTAGCAGCATAGCTATCAAGATCCTGGGGTCGGTTCTCTGCCATAAGGAATTATCAGAAGAGAACCTTAGTGAAGGATATTATTATCCCTTGTGAATTACTGGCTCATTCTACTGATTTTCTTCCTATGTTGATCCACTGCTACTGTTTTCTGTGACATCTGGTATGGCAGATATATGTGGGGAGATTTTGTCTTCTTTTCCTTTTTCAGTTTAAAACAAGGATTCTTTTTTTTAATTTTAATTGATTTGTTTGTTTACTTTTAGTTTACAAGATTCAGTTCCACAATTCCTTGAGTTTCAAATTTTCTCCCCTCCTTACCCCCCACACCACCGATAGCAGCACGCAATCAAGTATAGGATCTGCAAATACTTTTACATTAGACATTACTCAGGTTGTAAAGAGGGATTATAGCCAATGGAATGAACAATGGGAAAGAAGAAACAAAACCAAACATGGAAAAGAAAGAGAGCACGTAGTTTGCTTCAGTCTCTATTTAAACTCTGTTCTTTCTAGATCTTTCTCTGAATGTAGACATCTCCTTCCATCCTGAGTCTTTCAGAGTTGTCTTATACCCTTAAAGCAAGGATTCTTAAGCTCAGGTTATGGGCTTGTTTTAAAAAAATATAGATTAATACAATGCAATATAATTATATTACATTGTTAACCAATATTAGTTGGTTTCTTTTGTAAATATAGTTATTTTATTTTATGCATTTAAAAATGTTATTCTATAATCATACATATATAGCCTATACCAGGTTGCATGCCATCTTGGAGAGGGGGAGAGAAGGGAGGGGGGAATTTAGAACTCAAAATCTTATAAAAGTGAATGTTGAAAACTAAAAATTAATTAATTTTTAAAAAAGAAAAAGAAAATGGAAAAAAAATGTTATTCTAAGAAGGGTTCTACATAGGCTTCAACAAGCTGCCAAAGGAGTTAATGAATAAAAGGTTAAGAATGCCTGGTTTAGATCCTCCCCATCACAATTCCAGTCCTTATCAGCAGTTACAGGACTTAGTATTGGTTTCACAGCAGAATCAGATAGACCAACAATGAACAAAGCAGCAGACCTTTTATTATGGCATGTTTTAACTGTCACAAGAAGAAACTATTAATGAAACATCTGAGAATAGAAGAAGCATAGGGCAATGGGGTGAGGAGGGATGGTCTCCAGATCTTGGGTGAGCTGGTCGCTGAACCACGGCCAAAGGAGAAAGGGAACCAGTGACTGTTGTGCTTGGTGGTGGCTACTCTTGGACGCTGTGTAGCCCAGTTCTGCTAAGTCCTCCATCACTCTTAGTTGATGTCAGATGCCTAGGTTACAATCACCTTCACTTCAAGTCAGCTCAATGAGCCAGCTGAAAGTATTGGACTTTAAAGGAAGCAGGTAGTTTCTCTCTCAGGTGTATCTGGTTGATTTCCTATCCCTAATGTCATAGACCTTTCACATATTCACTGACCAGGTAGAGGCTCAGAACCAATTGATGAGTATGGGCATAAAGTATGGATGTTTCCAGAAAAGATCATGGAAGAAGTGTTACAAGAAGAGGGGGTAGGCTATTGGGTCTGAAATTATCCAATCTGCAAGAAAAACCACTGAGGCAGAACTCTGAGCCAATGGCACTTTATTAAAGAGTTCATAGCACCCTCTAACGAATTGGACCTCAGATCTTCCTCATGATCTGAGACACTCCCTTTCTCCAAGGTCTTAGTTTTATTTCCAGACAGTGCAGGTGGAACAGACCAAAAATACAGAGTCTTATTGGTGGATAGACCTTGTTCTTGACCCTCCGAGAGTCTACACCAAATAGAGAATCCCATTGGTTGACAAATAGGCTAATGAGCAGACCTTGACAGATTTATCTTGACCTTTCAGGAGGTCCTTCCAAGCTGATGAGCATGTCCATGGGCTGGGCTGATAAACATCAACATCAAAACATCCACATGGGCCAATGGATTCGTAGAAAGGCATGCCATAGGCCAGCAACCAGGGTCACTCATTAGCCAAGTGTTCATGGTCATCTCCTCATGTTGAGCAATAGAGAGATGACAAGGGATGGAGGGGTAATAAAAAATAGCTGGGGGGCTTTCCATGTGATTGAGTCACC
The DNA here is from genome assembly GCA_028627135.1 of Pseudochirops cupreus. Lineage (NCBI taxonomy): Eukaryota > Metazoa > Chordata > Mammalia > Diprotodontia > Pseudocheiridae > Pseudochirops > Pseudochirops cupreus. Next base: position 335,620,402 of record CM053581.1, on the reverse strand, counting down.
ATGGGCTTGGTCACTACGATAAGGAAAAACAAGGATGGAGGACCTCTTGTTAGCTTCCTATGTATGATTAAGCAAGTAAACTTACAATCTGCAGTTCACAGCTCTGAGGCCTAGTATCAGAACTTATAATCGCCACCTCCATGGAGTCATGTCAAACTGATTAATACTGATTGGAATAAAATAAGGGTCAAACTAATCATCTATCCCAAGTCTGTCCAGATCAGAAGTAGTTCCCCACAAGTCAGCCTTATGGGTCTCAGACTGAAGGTTGTTTAGACTATCACAGTCAGATTAGTCATGTTACTGTGTGTATGTGTGTGTCTGTGGATATTGCTTCCACCAAGACAGACCAGTAATGCCTCTACAACAGTGGTTCTCAACCTGTGGGTTGCGACCCCTTTGGGGTCGAACAACCCTTTCACAGGAGTCACAGGGGTCGCCTAAGACCATCGGAAAACACGTATTTCCAACGGTCTTAGGAACCTCCTCTATCAGTCTCCAGGTGGATCCACCCACATGTAGATACGCCCACATATGACTATTAAAGGGTCGTGCATTAGGAAGATTGAGAACCACTGCTCTATAGCAACAATTTAGAGAATTGCCTGTGGGTAGTGAGTGCTTCACTGGCTTGCCCATCATCATATAACTAATATAAGTTAGAAACAGGATGTGAATGCAGTTCTTGACTGCCCCAAAGCTGGCCCCCTCTACTCTACACCATGATGCTTTTCTTTAAAGTATGGCGTAGATAGTACATTGCCCTTGAAATCAGGAAGACCCAAATTCAAATCCTGCTTCAGATCATTAGTAGGTATATAACTGTAAGCAAATAATCTCTCTGAGTCTCAGCTTTCTCTTCTGTTAAATAGGAATAATAGTAGCACTTACCTCACAGGGTTTTTGTGAGGATAAAATGAGTTAACAGGTGTAAAGTACTTTGCAAACCTGAAAGTGCTATGTAATGCTAGCTGCTGCTGCTGCTGCTATTTGCCAGACATTGTGCTAAGCACAGGGGATACAAAGGCAAAGGCAAACAGTGCCTGCCCTCAGGTAGCTTACAGTCTAACAGGGGAAACAACATGTACCTTCCTAGGTGTTTTTGTCTAACGCTAGCACCCTGGTAGTTCAGGTTCAAGATTAGAATGAAATGATTCATGAGTTCATTGAAGAGTTTAAAAAAAAAAGTTTACTTTGCCCTTACAGATCAAGGAAATACAACAAGGATACAATGTTACTAATTTTCTCTGGACAAAATTCCCTTCATCCACATATGGAAATTCATTTGGTCAGCAGGGAAGGGGATGGTGACTCTGGTGGTCTTCAGAAATCCAAGTCAGAGGGGCACCAGTCCATATGGGTGGGAGTTTTAGGCCCTCAGGTGACCACTAAGGAAGCCAGGGGCCCATCAAGATGCAAGAACATTTTTTTTTTTGCCTTTCAGGAAAAACTAATTCCTGTTATGGAGAAACTAGGGGACTCTAGTCCTCCCAAAATATATGTAAATATATATTACATTACATCATTAATATGATATTTGTGTATATCTAGATACACATACATATATATACATGGATGATATTAGGTAACATGACAATATGGCGAATTTGCTAGCAGCTAAAGAGGGGAGCTTAAAAAAGTCTCCTACAGGAGGTGGTACTTGAGGCAACTAGGATACTCCAGTTGATAAAGAGTCAAAAGATATGAACAGGCAGTTTTCAGATGAAGAAATTAAAGTTATCTATAGTCATATGAAAAAATGCTCTAAATCACTATTGAGTAGAGAAATGCAGATTAAAACCTCTCTGGGGTACCACATCACAGCTATCAGATTGACTAACATGACAAAACAGGAAGATGATAAATGCCAGAGATGTGGGAAAATTGGTAGAGTTGTGAACTGATCCACCCATTCTAGAGAACAATTTGGAATTATGTCCAAAGGGCTATAAAACTGTGCCTACCCTTTGATCCAGCAATACTACTACTAGATCTGTATCCCAAATAAATCATAAAAAAGGGAAAAGGACCCACATGGATAAAAATATTCATAGTAGTTCTTTTTGTAGTAGCAAAGAATTAGAAACTGAGTGAATGCCCATCAATTGAGGAATGGCTGAGCAAGTTGTGTTGTATGAATGTAATGGAATACTATTGTTCCAGACGACCTCAGAAAAATCTGGAAAGACTTGCATGAAATGATGCTGAGTAAAGTGAGCAGAACCAGAACACTGTACACAGTAACAGCAACATTGTGTGATGATTGACTTTGTTAGGCTTAGCTCTTCTCAGCAATACAATGATCTAAGACAATTCCAAAAGACTCTTGATGGAAAATGTTATCTGCATCCCGAAAAAGAACTATGGAATCTGAATGCAGATCAAAGCAGACTATTTCCTCTTTTTTGTTGTTGTTTTTTCTTTATCATCGTTTTCCCCTTTTATTCTAATTCTTCTTTCACAATATGACTAATGTGGAAATATGTTTAATATGATCATACATGTATAGCCTATATCAGATTGCATGCCATCTTGGGGAGGTAGGAGCGAAGGGAGGGGGCAGAAATTTATAACTCAAAATCTTATAAAAGCAAATGTTGAAAACTAAAAACTAATTAATTAATTTTTTAAAAAGAGAAACCAAAGATTCCATTAGGTAGAAGTCAGGAGGGAAAGAATGGGAGAGATGAGAGATAGAGTATTGTATCTAAGGAACAGCATGCAGTAATATGTAAGAAAACAGGAAAGGTCAAAGGAGTTCAAGCTGTGAAGACAAACAGAGGAGTTTATATATTATCCTAATGGTGGTAGGCAGCCATTGTGTGACATTGTCTTGGGCTTTAGGAAAATCACTTTGTTGACTGTGTGAAGGATGAATTAGATTAGAGTGTGCAATCCCACGAAATGTGCAGTGTGGAAGGACAGGTTGGGACATGTTTGTGCACATTCAATCATGCAGTGAAACTCTCAATATTTAACAGACTTTTCTGTCCATTGTGTGCTGGAGTCATCTGCTAAACCTCGCTATTCTTTCAAATCTGGTTTCTCAAGTGTTTTGTACTTTGTATATGTCAGTGTACATTTATCAGATTCCCAGTATAACTCATAAGTGTGTCAATTATCCAAATAGTTTTTGCTATGTGTACAGTGAGTTAACTTTTAAATATCAGGAATTAAGCTTGAATCATTCAGTTAATAAAGCATAGGAACTCTGTTTTGGACCCCCCACTTTGTATCACTTGTGTTCAACTAATAACTGACTGGTCACGTGACTCGCATCACATGATGTTTGCATTTGCTAGGATTTGGAAAGAACACAAAGTCCATTTAATCAATTGCTATTTTCACTTAAGAAATATCAGGGATCACCTTCCAAGGCTAAGCAAACTACACAATATCTAATTAATACCTTTTTTACATAGTAGAGAACTACTGGTACTGAAACTACCTAAAACTCAGAAATCCCATGCAGATAAAGCTGATGATTCAGATTATAAAAATAAGGATCACTAGGACAGGGTAGGAGAGAGGAAGCAAGGTGACTATTTCTTTTTGTTTGTTTGTTTGGGTATTTTTGGAGGTGAGAAGTCAGGGCAACTGGGGTTAAGTGAGTTGCCCAAAGTCACATGGCTAGTTTTTTGTGTTAAGTGTCTGAGGTCAAATTTGAACTCAGGTCCTCCCGACTCCAGGGCTGGTGCTCTATTCACTGAGCACCTAGCCACCCTGACTATTTCTTTTATTGAAGTAAGCTTTAAGTCCACACTTAATAAATAGAGCAGATCAGAATGACCTGGCTTATGACCTGAAGTTATCTGCCTGCCCCCCCCCCCAAATCAAGCTGAATTTTCAGCTTTCTGATAAACAGGAAATAATCTTCTTTCGAGAGCACCAAAACATGTGACTTTTTTATTAGAATCATTACTTGTCTGTATCATGTATTTACTTCATTTGTGAGTATGCAAACCTGAAAGTGCTATGTAATGTTGTCATTGTCTAGTATTACCAGTAATTTCATATCTTTTTCTACCTCTTTGGTCCTCTCTTTCAGATAAGATTTTAGGTAGTTCTCTTTCCACTTCTGGAAGGGAAGATTGCTAACTGTTACAGCTAGAAGGAACCTGAGAGGTCACTGCGTCCAACTCCATGATTTAACAGGTAAGGAAACTAAAGCACAGAGTACCCATGTATGCACATACCAGGTTTCAATCAAGACGTGGATATCCATGACCCATGTCCAGATTACCAGAAAGAGCTCTGGGCACAGTGGACCCTGGCCCTTAGTGCAGAGACTTTGGGGGTTTTCCTTCTGCAAGACCTAGAGCATATCCCAAGCACAACATGGCAGAGAAATTTTAACTCAGACCAAACATTTTGTTGTGAGGCTTACAGAGAATCTTTCTTAATATTTGGTCCTCAGCAGGAAGTCTCTAAGTTTTTTGAAATCTGGAAGTTCTACTTCAAATTTCTGTCCTGTATTCCCCTTACCTGGCCAGTGAAAAGGTTTCTGTCTCAAGTAGAAAAGAAGACAGAATCTCTCCTCATCCACTCATTCCCCTCCCCTACTGTTTCCTGTCCTCCTGCATAACCCCCCCCTCCCACTTTCCCCAGGAGAAGGTGTGGACTACATAACTGATAGGGGTGGAACCTATAGCTGATTCCATCTGTCCCACATCCCCAAAGAATCCACCTCTGGCACTTGGCAGGGAGAACCTGGCTTCAGGTTTGGAGTAGGGGATAAATCCAGTTCTCTTCCTCCTGCTGCATACAGGAGGTACACCATCAGTATTTATTGATTTGAGTGTTAAAATGCTCCCTGCCATGGAGATGAAATATACAGACTGGAGGTGAGAGCTAAGGACTAAAGATAGAGCAATTTCAGCACCAAGGCACTGTCTCCCTGGGTCCAACAGTGCTTATGTTACCATGATGCTTGGATTCTCTAAACAGAGTTCTTTTCTCTCAAATTCCTGTTTCTCCCTCCTTCAATCCATCATGCAAGGTTTCTAGTCATCTTCCAATGACATAGTTCTGACTTCTGTGTTTAGAACTTCCATCAATGCTCATTTGCCCACCAAATTAAGTTTATTATTATTGGTAAAAATAATAAGAGTTGACATTTGAGGCAGGCTAGGTGGTGTCTGGAGTCAGGAAGACCTGAATTCAAATGTGACCTCAGATATTTCCTAACTATATGACTCTGGAAAAGTCACTTAACCTCTGTTTGCCTTAGTTTCCTCAACTGTAAAATGGGAACAGTAACAATAGCACCTACCTTTCAGGATTATCACAAAATAGTAATTATAATAGTAATAATAACAAAGGACTTAGTGCAGTGCTTGGCACATAGTAGGTGCTATGTATTATTCCCTTTCCCCTTATTTATAGAACTTCTTAAGGTTTGCAAAATGCTTACAACAACCCTGTGATGCAGGTGCTTTTATTATCCTCCTAGAAGAGATGAGGAAACAGATGGGCTGAGAAAAGCTAAGGGACCTGCCTGGGGTCTCACAGCTGCTCAGTATCTGAGACACCGATTTAGACTTAGATCTTCCTAACACCAAGCCTAACTCTATCCACTGCATCACCCAACCTCCTTTGGTTGGTTAGATTCCTCAGCTTCACACTTAAGAACCTTCACAACTAGGTGGTACCACCAAGTCTTTCTTCCTCATTTCATATTCCATGAGTTCTTTCTGTGAAGTGTGAACAGGCCTGGACTAGGAGGGAGGGGACTTGGACTTGAGTCCTGATTATTTCATGTCTAGGCTATGTAACCTTGATAAAGTCATTTAACTTCATCTATTAAATGGGCATGATCGTACTTACATTGCACATACACACACACATATATATGGACTTCTGGTAGGGCCCTGAACACACATCAGCTTTCTTGCCTCTGTGTTTTTTCTTTATGCTTTTTATGTTCTTTATGCCTAATATCTCTTCCCTGCCTCCCACTTGCTAAATCTACTAGTTGGAAAAATATTCATTTTTCATAACCTTCCTCAATACATATCAGATCAATACCTACCAACATTTTCCCATAACATGGGTTAGGTCCACCCTTTCTCCTTCCCTCCTGAAATATTTATTAGCTTTTCTTGAAAGGAGACAAAGTGATCCTAGGACTTGATTGGCCTCTGTTTCCTCAATGCAGCTTCTTTCCCCTCCAGTCACAAGTAGACCCAGGGCTCTCCTTCTCTTCCCTGCCCCGCCCAAAAGGAGACAAGACTGTCCTGGGGTCCTGATTGGCCCTGGCTTCCCTGATACAGCTAATTGGTCATGAAAGGCAGAAAATGTTCCATTCATGTGTAGTCTGGGCTCCTAGGACTTGGTGAATTTCTGAAGACTACTTTAAACACCATGTCCTTCACCATGTTGTGCCTTCATGACCAGATGTGTTTCCATATAGAGACAAAAGAAGCTGAAGTCAGAGAAGCTAGTGCCATTAGATCCTTGTTTCATAAGCTTGCTGTGTTAGGGCAAAGTAAACCTCCTTCTTCTAAACTGTTCAGTAACTTGAGAGTGACTCACTTCATCCCAACATTGAATTAAAACTAAGAGAGAGCTGGTGTTATGATGAGCCCTACTCTGCTCATGTTGAAAAGTGGCCCATACCCCAAGAGCTCCAGACATTTTAGACCTCATTTTTTTATTTCCACACTCTGTGTAAGAGGATTTAGAAATGGAACTGACATGACTAGTCACCATCCAAGCTCCTGGTTTTACAGGTGAGGACGCTTAGGCATAGAACAGGAAAATAAGTTGTCATTTCCAGCACTTAGCACAGTACCTGGAACATAGCAGGTATTTAATAAATGTTTACTGGTTAGTTGATTTGTACAAAATCACACAAACTATAAATATGGAGCTGGGATACCAGCCTAGGTCCTCCAACTCTAAATCTTGTGCCAGCTGCCTCCAAAGTAATAGCTACCATTTGGGTTTTCATAAGGTTTAGAGCTGGAAGGACCAATAAAGAGCTTTGTTGTTGCTGTTGTTTAGTTGATTAGTCACATTCAATTCTTTGTGACTCCTTTTTCTGGATTTTCTTGGCAAAGATACTGGAGTGGTTTGCGATTTTTTCCTCCAGCTCTTTTTATAGATGAGGAAACTGAGGCAAACAGGGTTAAGTGACTTTCCCAGGGTCACACAGCTACTAAGTATCTCAGGCCAAATTTGAACTCAGAAGGATGAGTCTTTCTGACTGCAGAGCTGGTATTTTATTCATTGAGTCACCTGGAGAACACTAAGTCCAATTTCCTCATTTTCAGTTAAAGAAACTCAAATCCAGAGAGGGAAGCTACATGATAATAACTGAAATTTGCCTCTGGATTGGCAGAGCTCAGATTTCATCTGGAAGATTGAGTTCAGTTTAAGAAAGACATCGTAGACTTGGAGACTGTCCAGAGAAGGGCATCCTGAAGGATGAAGAGCCTTGAATCCACACCATACAAAGATTGATTGAAGATTTTGGAAATGTTTAGTTTGGGGAAGAGAAGACTCCAGTGGGGGTGGGGTAGGGTATGTGAACATTACAGCTGTCTTCAATAATCTGAAGGATTATCATGCGGAAGAAGGAAAATATGTTCTGTCAAAGAGAGTAGCACAAGGAGAACTGGATGGAAGTTGTAGAAAGGCAACTTTATGCAAAAAAAATCCCATTTCCTAACAACTCTAGCTGTCCAAAAGTAGAATGAACAGCATTGACAGGTAATGGATTTCTTCTCTTTGGAAGTCTTCAAATATCAACGGAACAACTTGTCAGGTTATATGACAGAGAATTCCCTTCTTACATAGATTAGGCCAGATTATCACTGAACTGCCTTCTAACACTCAAAGTCTATGATTTTCTGACTACTCAAGGTCCTACTTCTGTTAGAGTTATGCCTCTTACTTTTAGCAAGGGAGTGTGATCAGGCAGCAAGCTCATCCCAGAGTGATGGCCTTGAAGTCAGAAAGACATGAGTTCAGAATCCAATTTTGCAAAATACATGTTAAGTCATGCAAAGCACATATGTACCATATTGCAAATTTTTTTTAAAAGCAAGAAACATAAAGTAAAAAAAAGTATGCTTCAAACTGCACTCTCTGGAGGTAGACAGCATTTTTCTTCATGAGTCCTTTGGAATTGTGTTGGCTTATTGTATCAGAATACCTAAGTCTTTCACAGTTGATTATTGTTACAATATTGCTGTTACTTTGTACAATGTTCTCCTGGTTCTGCTCATTTCATTTTGTATCAATTCATATAAGTCTTCCCAGGTTTTTCTGAAATCATCCTGCTTATCATTTATTATAGCACAATAATATTCCACCCTAATCATATACTATAACTTGTTCAGCCATTCCCCAATTAATGAGCCTGCCCTTGATTTTCAATTCTTTGCTACCACCAAAAGAGTTGCAGCAAATATTTTTGTTACATCTAGTTCCTTTAAAAGAGTATAATTATAGTACCTACCTTACAGCATAATTTTAAAAGATCAAATGAGATAATATATGTAAGACACTGTGTAAACCTTAAAGGACTATAAAAATGTGGGCAGTTATTATTAGACTATGAGGCCCTCAAGGATATGCAACCTGTCCCATTATTCATCTTTGTTTCCCCAACATGAGTTGACACAAAATAGGTGCTCAAAATATTTTGTTGATTTAAACTGCTCTGATGTGACTTTGGAAAGGTAATAATAACTTCTGTAGGGGTGGCTAGGTGGTACAGTGAATAGAGCACTGGCCCTGGGGTCAGGAGGACCTGAGTTCAAATCCGGCCTCAGACACTTAACACTTGCTAGCCATGTGACTTTGGGCAAGTCACTTAACCCCAATTGCCCTGCCTTTCCCCCTCCAAAAAGAAAAACAAAAAACAAAAAAAATAACTTCTGTGTTTTACTAGGCAGTGTGAGATGCAATGAAAAGAACATTAGACTAGGGGTTCAGAGACCCTAATTCCAATCCCGACTCTGCCACTTGCTCAGTGTAATTTGGGCAAATTATTTGACTCCTCTGAATCTCACCAAATATGAATCCAAGGTTTACCCAGTATAGGCATCTTGTCATCTGCTCTGGCACTGTTCTGCATCTCCCTACACGGAATAGAAACCCTCTGTCTGATGACTGTTATCCTCCTCCAACCACTGCCCCAATACACTAATCTGGCAGAGTTAATTCTCTCTGTTTTGGCACTCAGCCCTAGAACTGAGCTGGCCTGATTGATGGGCCAGCAAAAAACTCACCCAACTCCACCAGTATACTGTTAGTGGGTTTCTGAATTGGTCCAGACATTCTGGAAAGCAATTTGGAACAATGTCTAAAAAGTTATCAAACTGTGCATGCACTTTGACCCAGTTATACCACTACTAAGCTCATACCTTGTGACATTCTAAGATTAAGGAAAATAATCTATAGGTACAAAAATATTTATAGCAGCTTTTTTCATGGTAGTCCCAAACTGGAAACTAAGGAGATGTTCCCCTAGCAGGGAATAGCTAAACAGATTGGTGGTACATGGAATAAAATGAAATATTGTTGTACCATAAAAAAATATGACATGGATCATTTCAGGGGAAACTGGGAAGATCTTTATGAACTGATGCAGAATAAAGTGAGCAGTGAGCAATACCAGGAGAATAATTTATACAATAGCAAGGTTACAGAGAAAAATATCTTTGAAAGACTTTAGAACAAATCAATGCGATGATACACCACAAGTCCAAAAGAATGAAGATGAACTATACAACTCACCTCATCATACAGAGGCAATGAATTTCAAATGTAGAAAGAGACAGATATGTTTGGAAATGGTTAATATAGGAATTTGTTTTCTCAGACCCTGTGCTATATAGAGAGGTATTTGTTTTTCTGGTTTTGTTTTTTTACTTGCTTAATTTGGGGGAAGGTAGTAGGAGAAACCGATTTAATTTTTAAAAATACTTGCTACTTGAAAATGTTTAAGAAATTAAAAGAAAAAAGAAAACTCACCTAACCTACTACATCTAGCTGGATCCTCTAATTTTAAAGATGAGGAACTTGAAACTATAAATCAAATGTTTTACTCAAGGTTTCACATAAGTAGTTAAGTGGCAAAAGCAGGCTTTGAGTCCAGGTTCTCTGACTCCAGGCCCTGGGCAATTTCCATTGTACAGAATGCTTCATTAAAGAGGGGGCACCTGAGCTGAATCTTGACAGAAAAAGGTGATTTTTGAAAAGCAGAAATGAGGAGGGTATGCATTTTGGACACGGGAGGCAGTCTGTGTAACTCGGGGAGAGGGAAAAATAGATGGAATTTGGGGAACAGCCTGTATACCAGTTAGCCTGGAACACAGAGTTTCTGGTGACTGAAAAGGTAAGTTGGAGCCAGATTTTTGGAATGACTTAAATGCCAGACTAAGGAATTTCTCTTATCCTATAGGCCATACAGAGCCAGGGAGCACTAGAATGATGTCGTCAAAGCTATGCATTAGAAAGATTGTTTTGGCAGCAGTGAGAAGGATAGATTAAATAGAAGACCAAGAGCCAGAACACCAGCTTGGAAGCTGTTGTAATAGTCCAAAGGAGAGGGGGAGGGAGAGACTGACTGAATTCTGTATAAAACATTGGACTCTAAAGCAGTAGACTTGGGTTTGAATCATTCACTCAAACTCTTAGAGCCTTAGTTTCCTCATCAGCAAAGTGGGGAAGATAATACTGGCACTACCAACCTTATAGGATTGTGAGAAACATCATTTCTAAACCTTAAAGTATTATATAAATAAGAGTTATTGAATGTGATAGAATCAAAGTCACACATGGAAGAGCTGGTCTTGCCAAGGAGAAAGGCCTCTTCTGAATATGGAACAAAGAAGGAGAAAGTGAATAGATGTAGAGGTTTTGAATTGAGAGCAGGTGGAGATGAGGAGCCACAAACATTGAGGCTCATGATGAATGGGTTCAATTTTCTTAGGAAAGCAGGAACTGGGAAAAAGGAGTAGGGACATTATTTAACTTCAACTGGGGCCTCACTAGGGCAAATCAATCCTTTTATTTCTTCTTGATTCTCTGTCCCCTACCCTAAAAAAACTACTTCCAACCCTCTCTCCTCAAGCCTTCTAGCCATTCCCCAAACCCAACCCTCTCAGCTGAGGATCTTGCTTCTCACTTTGCCGTGAAAATGGAGGCCATTTTCTAGGGTACTTCTCTTGACCTCAAAATTCCTTGACAGCCCCCACTCTCTCCTCCTTTTCTCCAGTCCCTAATAAAAAAATGGCCCTTCTTCTTGCCAAGAACATGTACTTTTGATCTCAGCCTCTCCAAGAGACTGTCCCCTTAGTCATTCCTTCCCTCTCTAATATTCAGCCTATCTCTATCTACTGGTTCCTTCCCAGATGCCTATAAAGGTGTCTCTCTCTTCCTTAAAAACCTTCACTAGACCTTACCATTCCCTCAAGCTATTGCTCTATATGTCTCCTTTTCCCAGCCAAACTTCTAGGGGGAAAAACGCAAATTATGCTCATTGCTTCCACTTCCCTTCCTCTCATGCCTCAACTCTTTGCTCTCTGACTTCTGACCTTATCATTGAACTGAAACTACTCCAGAGTTACTAGTCATCTCTTTCCTCTGATAAATCTCATTAACTATGATACTGCTACTGAGCAATTTCCAGTCATCTCTTATTTTTCAAATTTGAAGATTTTTTTCCTCGGTTCTCATCCTTCTTGACTTCTCTGCTTTATTTTTCACTTTGATCATACACTTGTATTCCCTGGATTTTCATAACACTAACATTCTATAACACATAACATCTTTTCTGGTTTTCTTGTCCTTTATCCTCCACCTTTAATTCTTTCCTCTGGACCTGACCTCCTCCCCAAACCTATCTGGGCTGCTTGGTGTTCCATTAATATCATATCCCCTAACTATGGATATTCCCCCAATATTCCATCTGAATTCCTCTTATTTTCTCTCCCCAGACTTTCTCTTGGTGTTCTTTGCTGGATCCTCCTTCAACTGACCCCCTCTAACCTCAGACCTCCCTCACGGTTTTGTCCTGGGCCCTCTTCTCTTCTCCCTTTATACTGCTTCACTTGGCGATCTCCTCAGTTCCCATGGATTTAAATACCATCTCTATGCTGTGACTCTCAAATCTACCAACCTTGCCTCAAACTCTCTGCTAACCTCCAATCTCACATCTCCAACCGCCTTTCTGAAATCTCAAACTGGATGTCCACTAGACATATTAAACTCACTATGTCCAAAACATAACTCGTTATTTCTCCCCAACCCCTCTCCATCCTTCTCCCTTCCCTATTACTGTAGAGGACAACATCATTCTCCGAGGCCTTCAAGTTTGCAATCTAGGAGTCATCCGGGATTTCTCTCTATCTCTCATTCCCCATATTCAGTCTGTTGCCAAGGCCTGCTGATTTTCCCTTTGCAATATCTCTCATATACACCCATTTCTTTCCTCTGACACTGCTACCACTCTAGTATAGCATCCGATCACCTCACATTTGGATTATTACAAAAGCCTGCTGTTGGGGCTGCCTGCCTCAAGTCTCTCCCCACTCTAATCCACCCTCCATTCAGCTACTAATGTGATTTTCCTAAAGTGCAAGTCCAATCATGTCATTCCCCTTCTGCCTCTACCCTTACTCCCTACCTTCCTATCCCCCCCCACCCCTCAATAAATTCCAGTGACTTCCTCTTGCCTCCAGGATCAAATACAAAGTGCTCTTTTTGACATTCAAGGTCCTTTATAATGTAGCCCCCTTCTATCTTTCCAGTCTTCTTACACTTTACAGCCCGACATATATATTTTTTTAAATGATCAGTTTATTTCTGTTGAGGTAGGTGCACACATCACCATAGAAATAAGACCAAATATCTCTACTGTATAAAGTAGATGAAAGTCCAGAAGGAATAGACTGTCATATAAAACTGGAATACAACACTGTCAGGTTTGTCACTAGCAAGTTTTCAAGGTTACTAGAAAGTGATAGAGTATCAGTTCCCAAGTCACTCCACTGATAGGGAAAGAAGAAAAAAAAGAAAACCCTAAAATACTTCAAGAGGTAGAAGAGGTGATTCCTTATTATGCCAACACACTTTATTGGTCAACATGATTTTCTGGCTGGATGTCACAAACTGCAAATACTACAATAATTTAGTTTTTTAGTGAACACAGCAATCAACCCAGGTTTCAACAAAACGCAGTGATATAATAGTGTGCGCCAACTATTTGCCGCTAGAAGCTTGGGTCAAGAGGGAAAGAAACTTTTGTGGTCTTCAATTAGTCTGTGATTCTTTGTCACCCATAAAGCCATCATAACTTTTTAATAGTAAATTCCTTAAAGAGTAAGTAAGTATATGAAAGGTGATCATCACCCTGGTCAAGGTAAGTGGGTTCTTCAGTACTTCAGCCAGTGGTATCTTCCTCACAAATATACCAGTGACGTCAAAGGACATCAAAAAGACAGAGCTACCAAATGGATTTTCTGACACTTTAAAGTTGGTTATGTGTCATAATTTGCATAAAAATAACATAAATAAAATCAAAATCAGAGTTAAAATCTGAAACAAGAAAAAAGTAATAACCTCATATTCTTAAGGCAAGACAATACAGTTCTTTTTAAGGAGGTCTTTTAATCCATAGACAATAAAATCCCAGAGCTACCGTTAGGCGTGTAAACATAGAACCTGCTAAATATTTAATATTATCAAGCTTGTGTGATTCAAGCATCATTTTCAGACCAGCAACTTCAGTGTCTATTTTTCTGCCTAAGAGCCCGAAGTTGTTCTGCTTGCAATGTTAATACTTCTGATTTCATTTCAAGTAGCTTCCTTTCATTCGATGAATACTGAAGAAGTCTTCTCTATCTTTCAAGGTCCAGCTGAGACCACCTTCCCTGATCCTCCCAATCCAAGTGATCTCTTCTTCCTTGAAATTCTCCTATGTCTTTTATGTACTTACCATATTCTTGTCTGATTTATATAATTACCTTATCCCTCTTACTAGGCTCTAAGCTTTTTGAGATCAGCAAACTTTTTTGATTTCCCAACATACATTTTTCAATCCAGTAACACTGGCTTTCTAACTGTTCCGAAAATAAGACACTCCATCTCTTTGTTCTAGAAGTTTTCTCTGGCTGTTCCCCAGGCCTGAAATGCTCTTCCTCCCCCATTCCAACTGCTGACCTCCTTGACTTTCATTAAGATCCAACTGAAATCCCACCTTCTACAGGAAGCCTTCCCCAACCTCTCCTAATTCCAGTGCCTTTACTCAATTAATTATTTCCAATTTATCCCGTATATGGCATTTTTTGTATATATTTATTTGCCTGTTGTTTTCTCCATTAGATTGTAAACTCCTTGAGGGCAGGGACTATCTTTTGCCTCTTTTAGCATTGTGGCTGACCTGTCATAGGTGCTTATTAAATGTTAATCCACTGGTGACCTCATCAATTCTCTGTGCAGATGACTCATAGAACTGTCTATCTATTCAACTCAACTCTCTCTGCAGAGGTTCATTCTCCACATTACCAAATGACTGTTGGACATTTCAAATTAGATATCCCAGAGACGTCTCAAATTCAACGTATCTAAAACAGATCTTATCATCTTTCCCCCCAAACCTACCTCCAAACTTCCCTATTTCTTTTGAAATTGCCACCATTCTTCTAGTCTCCTGGCACACAGTCTCAGCATAATCCTTACCTCCTCACTTTCTTTCACCCCTCCTATCAAATCAGTTGCCAAATCTCACCATTTCTATCTCCAATAACATTTTTTTGCATCAGATTCCTTCTCTTGCATCAGATTTCTTCCATTTAGTTAGTCAACAACTTAGTTCAGGCCTTTGTTATCTCTTGCCTAGACTATTGTAATAACCTCTTAATTATCTCTTTGCTTATCTCTCCCTACTCCTTCCCTTATACACAGAAAACCGGATTTTACTTAATCAAAGACCAAACTGTGTCACCATCTCCACTGGAAAAGCACCAATGGCTTCTAGGTTAAAATACAAACTCTTCTGTTTAACTTTTAAAGTCCTTCACACCCTAGCCCCCAAATAACTTCTTTTAAAATTCAATTTTATTTTTAGTTCCATTTTCAATACTCTTCTCCTTCTTCCACCCATTGAGAAGTCAAGAATTATAATTCCCATTATAATATGAAGTCATGCAAAACACTTCTGCATTAGTCATGTTCAAAAAGAAAAAGAGAAAGAGAAAAAAATACAATTCAATCTATTAGTTCACTCTCTAGAGATGAATAGCATTTTTTATCATGAGTCCTTTGGAATTGTGGTGGATCTTTGTATTGATCAGAGTGACTGGGTCTTTCACAATTGGTTATCTTAACGATATTGCTGTTAGCATATGAATTGTTCTCCTGGTTCTGCTCACTTCACTGTGTAGTTGGTAAATGGCAGCAGTAAGGATCTAGAAAGGACTATACAGTAATTCAAAGTAGAAGAACAAGGAATAATTTCCAGCTCTGTGTTTGTCTACAGGAAGGGAGTAAGAGGAGTGGATAGAATTAGAGAGGATGGTTATCTCCTAGCTTAAAGACATAGATTTCAGTTAAACCTATAGAAGATAGAGGTATTATAAGAGGGAAAAGATCAGGATAATGAGGATCTCCTTAACAAAAGAAGAGAGACAATAGAACAGGAATTCCTAACTAGGGGGACTGTGAACTTTTTTTTAAAAAATATTTTGATAACTGTATTTTGATGTTATTGGTTTTCTTTGTAATCCTATGGATTTTATTTTATGCAGTTAAAAAATCCTGAGAAAATGTTGATATGCTTCACCATACTGTCAAAGGGGTCCATGACCCATAAAAAAGATTAAGGACTCCTGTCCTAGAGGGAGTGGAGAGAGGAGGTTCTGTCTTGGGAAGGAGCAAGGCTGAATTGGATTGATGGGACAGAGGGAATATTAAATCTTCAGAAAGTTGTAGGCCAGGTGTTTTTAACCTGGGATCCACGGACTCCCAGGGAAGGGAAGGATCATGATTATATTTCATGGAGATTGTGAATTTGGATGGAAAAAAAATTGTATCTTTATTTCCATATAATTGATTTCCTTAGTAATTCTGCATGTTTTGTTTTACACATTTAAAAACATTTTTTAAAAGAGAACTATACTTTTTACCAGACTGGAAAAGAGTTAAGAACCTCTGTTATAGACTAATAAACTAAGGTAACCCTAAGATTCTAATTAGAATAGGGCTTCTCTAAGATCTTCTCCCAAGGTAAAGCTTGCACACTTGACTAGGGTGGCAAGAGGGAAGATGGGGAAGCGAGGTTTAGGATACCTGCACAGTTCTGGCTGCAGTCAAATATCCTTTCCATCTTGTTCTTGCATTAGTCTATGCCACTCCAAGAAGCCCCTGGTTTAACTTCCAAGGTGATGGTGTGCTATGATCCATGGGATCACAAAGAGTCGGACGCAACTGAACAACAACAAAGGATGACAGTTCATACCAACCGCCTTACAAAAATTCCAAATTAGGGAAGAATGAATCAATCAAGTTTAACTCTGCAGAATGGTGAAAGAGTTAGTCAGGAGTCAGGAAGACCTGGGTTCAGGTGTTGCCTCTTGAACATGGCTGTGTGACCCTGGGCAAGTGACTTATTCTCTCAGTGCCTTAGGCAGCTCTCTAAGAATATATATTGCAGAGCAGGTACCAATCTGCATTGGTAAAGGGAGTTTCCTTATGGGAAATTCCCTGCACCTGGTACAGGGAATCACAGGTTCTATCAAAAGCACAGTAGATGCCAAGTGCCATTAAGGAAACAATTTTTCCCGTTTCAATTTATGTAAAAATATCACCTCGAATAAGAAAGAGAAAGGAAGTGGGAGAATGCAGTTATCCTTCTAAATGGAACCTTACTGTAAAGTCCAACCTTCTTTCCGTAATACAATGGACCTGTCTGACGAGGAAAGGATACATCTTCCCATAATGCCATAATGCCTCTGGCCCAAGGCATAGGCATTAATTAAAGAAGAGCAGAAGCTTACTTTGCCATGACGCACGGGGCCCAGGTGCAGATGCTCATTAGATGAAAGCAGAGATTGTTTGTGATTCTGTAGGAGCCAGGGGCACTGAGACAGGAGAGAAGCATCCAAGGTTACAGAAGTGATTAGCAGCTATGGCAGCATGGGAGGCCAGTAGAGCTAGGGCTGGGAGGACACTGAGCTGGCATGTGGCATTTGGATCATGGGGGCCATGACTATAAGAAAAGCAGGCTTTGAGATGAGACATAGTTGCTATACTCAGCAAAGTTCTTCAACTCTACCCTCAATGCTGAATCTTTCCCTATTGGTATTATAAGCTAGCATGTGTAGAAATGGGAAATTACCCTCTCCAGGGATAGTAAAGGGGAAAAAAAAAAAAGACATTTCCTTGCTAACTATAGCTTACAGGTAACTCACATTGTTGTTCTTTACTAATAAATATTGTTCTTTTAAATTTTTTTATTTAAAATATTTTTTAAATTTAATTTAATGTTTATTTTTCATTTACATCATTCATTTCCACAATATTTTGAGTTACAAAATTTCTACCTGTCTTTCCCCTACCCACCACCCCAAAACAGTAATCCCACTGTATGCCTCCTCCCCCAATCTACTCTCTCCTATATAGTCCCCCATTGCCCCCCCACTTTCCAGTAGGGCAAGATGGATCTCCATACCCCAGTGCCTATATATCTTATTTCCCAGTTGCATGTAAAAAAATTATTATACATATACATATATATATATATATATATATATATACATATATATTTATTTAACATTTGATATTAAAACTTTGAATTTCAGATTCTTTCCCTTCCTCCCTCATCACCCACCCTTACTGGGAAGATAAGCAATTCAATATAGGTTGTACATATGTAGTTATGCAAAACATTTCCATAGTGGATATATTGTGAAAGATTGACTATATTTCCCTCCATCTTATTCTGCCCTCCACTTGTTCTATTTTCTACTTAGAGCCTGTCCCCTTTCAAAAGTGTGTGTTTCTAACTACCCTCCCCACCAATCTGCCCTCCCCT
>CM053581.1:335558167-335601856 GCA_028627135.1 Pseudochirops cupreus | reverse complement strand
AGGGAGGGGAGAAAATCTGAAACTCAAGTGATTGTGGAACTGAATCTTGTAAATTAAAAGTAAATGAGTAAATAAAAAAAAAATTAAAAAAAAATAAAAGAAAAAAAAAGAAAAAAAAGAAATATGTTCAGAAAAGAAAAAACAAACAAACAAACAAACAAAAAAAAAACAAATAGTAACCATGAAAAGGGATTTTGGAGAAAGAAACAGGGTCTTGATCAAAGGTATCTGTAAAGCCAAGCACAAGCAGCTTTCCAGAGGACTGCTGTGAACAGCTTACAAGGTTCTGATCACACAACATAGTGAACTCTCTATCTATTCTCCAGTAAATTAAGGCAAAACATTCACAGAAATCAAAGTAAAACATTCAGAATGTTATGGCATAACAACTTATCACTAAAATGGCCACATAGTTTTCACCAAAGTGGTCACACAGTTTTAAGCAAAAGATAACATTCATTTAGTAAGGACTTCATTTAGTAAGTCCTTAATTCAATCACCCTTAAGGAGGCAAGCCTCCTTGATTGACACAAAGTTCAAAAGTCAAAGTGCTTCACCCCTAGGTCACATTGTCTTAATCTCTTCAGTCAAAAAGTCTTCTTTCTTCGTAATTGAACATTGGTTTGCAATCATCCTTAATTAGTAAGTCCTTAACTCAGTCATCTAAATATAAAGGTCAAAGTCTTCTACCCCTAGTAAATCATGATCTTCTCAGTTTGCATTAAATACCCAAGGAGAGATCTTTTCATCTTGACTCAAGGCAAGCTCTCAGCTTCCACGGTTCCTCTTCCATGGTCCCAGCTCCTGCCCAAATCTTTCTCAGTTATTTGTCCAGCTTCTTGTGCAGTTCCTACTCCATAATGAAACTCAACAGTGTCTAGTTGAACTCAAGTCCTTCAATTTCTGTTCCTGGGAAGACAAAGCTTAACAAAGCCACAGTAACATTTATACACATTTCCAGTATCCTCCTCAATTCACTTTCTCCTTGTGAAATCAACTCAAACCCACCAACAAGGTCTGAGAACTCAACACAAATCATCAGTATAATCACAGGACCTCTGAAAGTGTCAGTAAGACTGTCCTCCAGGATTTCTGTAAACATATAACAAGAAAATCCTCTTTCAGGGCTTCTGAACCAGCAGCAAGGTCCCAGGGCTTCTGTAACAACAGCAACATTCTCTATCAGCAGAAAAATCTGACAAAGTAACATCAAAACAGACAAAGTACTGGCATCACAGTCATACTTCCTCCCAGTTCTCCTCTCTTCCCATCTCTTAGAAGTTCTCAACTTGGTTCTCAGAAGAAGTTCTCAGTTCTCTGTCTGCCACTACAAGTTCTGTTCTCCATTCTGTTCTGAATTCATAGCAGTTCTCAGAAGTTCTCAGGATCCTGGCAGTTCTCTCTCTCTCTCTCTCTCTCTCTCTCTCTCTCTTTCTTTCTCTCTTTCTCCAACAGTAACTGCTCTGCCTCCATGATGCTTGCTCCCAGAAGTTCTGGCTCTCTAGCTTGGGCTTTTCTTTATATAAAGTATTAGCTCCTCCCTGTCCTGCCCCTTCCTGTTATAACAGGAAGTTCCTCCCACTGTGGGATTCATAAGTTCTGGATCTTAATACTTGACACAATCATGAGCTTGGAACAAGGTGCTAAGTACCTGTTTGATTGCAAACACAAAAGGATCTTCAAATTCCCTTACTATTACAGTGTTGGATTGTTTTTCCATCTCTGATGGAAGTTCTCACTAGCTGAGAGCCACAATCTAAAGCCCCAGGTTGCACGGGATGAGGAAGTTTCTATCAAGGAAGGCGGAGGCATGGAAGAGTCCAGAAAAGGGAAAGGAAGGCAAAGGAAGAGGAAGGGCTATATTTAGAGTGGAGAAAATCTGTTGTAAAAATGGGTAAGCTCAAAAAACTAAAGTTTCTCTAGACTGCCATGGTATTTAAGTCGTACTATGCTTAGAACCCTAATACTTGATGTTAGGTAATACATATCTGAATGTGACCTGCATATTTGAACTACTACACACAATTTTACTGTGTAATGTTCTACCACATGAAATTTTGTATTCCTGTGACTTTTGTATCTGGGGTAATTTGCAGGTAAGTCTTGTTATGTATAATTTTACAGAGGAATCTAGATGATATAGTGAATAGAGCATTGAGCTTGAAATCAGGATGTCCTAATGAGTTCTGATTTTGCTTTAGATACCAATTTTTAGGTGTGTGGCCCTGAACAAAGGTTAAGTAATCTTTCTAAGTCTCAGTTTCCTCATCTGTAAAATGAAGAGATTGGGTTCAATGAGGTTTACCAGCTCTAAATCTGTGATTTTGTGATCTTATAGTGGCTATTATGTGTGCCTATAAACTGTACATGTGTATCCAGTATAATTTGCCAGGACTAAAATTTTTTGAAGTAGTAGGAACATATAGCAGGATTCTCTAATAAAGAAATGACTCACTTTCCCATAATACCTTGGCCCTAAGGCCCAGGAATTGATTGAAGTAAAGCAAAGAATCTTTCCCATGATGTCACAGGTTCCAAATGTAGTCACTAATTGGAGAAGAACATAAGCAATAAGAAACTACTTGCACAGGGACAGGAAAGAAACAGACTACATAGAAGTGGATCATGAGATGGAATATAGACAGTCTTTCCCAAAGTGCTTCAACTCTACTCAAACTACTTAGATTTTTCCTATGTGTGTTGATAAGTTCATTTATGAAAGAATGAGAACCTACCCTTCTAAGAATGGGAAAGATGGTCCTATACTCTGTAAGAAGTTTTCAGTGGCAAGTCCCATTTCTGTTCTTTACATATTGTAACAAATATGCTTTGTTTTCAAATATTTGTTAAGGGTTGTTGGTTTCAAGTGAGCTTACTTGAATAGCTCTGGTGAAGAGCCAGAGACAAGCCATAGTCAAATATTCCCAGATTTATTTCAGTGGATGCAAACCATGATCCGTCTTAAGGTTATTAGAGAAGGCTCCTCTACCTCCAGGTGAAGGCAGTTTAGTTGACAAGAGTAGAGGGATCTAGGCACCCTGCTTAACACTCAACTTACATTGGCATTCTAAGCCCTCCACAGTTTGGTGCCATCTCATCTTTCTATCCTTATCCCACACAACTTTTATCTATATATGCCATATGCTGACTGACCTGGACAATTCTCTGCTCTTTGAATATGTCTCTCCCTTTCCTGCCTCCCTGTCTTTCTTTGTGCTATTTCTTATGCCTGAGATGCCTTCCATTTACTTCTTTGCCTTTTTTATCCTTTAAAGCCAAATTCAAATGCCACATCCTCCATGAAACCTTCCCTGATTCTCTTGGCTAGAAACAACCTTCCCCTTTGGACAATAGTTCCAAATAGTACTTCATTCATCACTCTGTAATGCACTTAAAGAATATTGGAGTTGTGTTTTCTTATGTTTTTTCTCCTAAGACTTCTTCCTGGACTTCTAAGCCCAAGAATGTGTGAGAGAAGAAGGGGAAAAGAGAGGAACAAGATATTAATTAAACATCATATCTCCCCAAAAGCTCAAATAATTTGTTGAATTCATGAATGAAAGAATGCACAAGGAAAATGTAAAGTAATAATGTTATAGGTCCTATAGATCCTGTAAGTGAAAAATGGTTTTTACATTGTTATATACAAAATGTAAAAAGCCATTTTTAGCTCATAGGTCTCACAACACAGGTGGTGGGCTGGATTTGGCCCATGGCTGTAGTTTGCTGACCACTGCAGTAGGATAAGACTGATATACTTACAAATTGTCACCTATTTCAAGATTGCCCCCTTTCATGGTTTTGGTAAATGGAAAAGGCAAAATCAGGGACAGTTGTTAGTGAAACGCTAAAGAAAGTAACCCTTTAGGAAAAAAGGCACTTACTGAGGCTAAAGAGTCTAACTATCCCATGTCCCAGAATCTAATTTACATTTAATTAACATAAAGACTTTGAAGCTAATATCTGAGAAGCTCTAGTCCCTACTACTGCTTGGTGACTGAAAAAAATGCATATTTCCATAATTATGGATTTCTGTTTATCAACATGAAATAGAGATTAGTCATCTCACTAAAGAGACCTGTTTTGGACCACTGTATTAATTGATTTTAGAGTTGGATTGAATGTGGAGCTCATGGAAGAGTTCAGAGCTGAGAGTTCATCTCAGAAGAGACATCTAATCAGGCCAGGGAAGAGAATGCACTGCCACTTACTACATAGAAGATCTGACTGGAAAAAGAAAAGGTTTTCACCTTCAGTTTTCCATGGGCTGCCACCAAAGTCTGAGAGTCAGAAGCCCTTCAAAGTCTAATCAAGGGAACAGATCTGGAGAAGCCATGCAGGTTTAAGGTTTAAGGGTTCTGGTTTTGATGAAAGAGCATGACACTGCCTTCCCAGCCAGAAGAGTAGCAACCTGAGCAGAGAATCCAAGAGAGGGTTAAGTGGCTCTAACAAGTATGAGAGCAGAGAAACCCAAGAGAGTAGTAGCCAGCAGAGAAGTGATTCTGCCAATCACCAAATTAGTGTATAGGTTATTTCTGAGGGAGACAAAGGATATCAAGGCTTCCAGAATTGTGTGTTGTCCTGAGCATGTGTTCCCTATGAATGTGCATTTCTATTACGATTTTGTAAGATTTTGTTCAACTTCCATCCCCTTTGTCCCTGACACCATGTATATCTGTAAGACTTTGTGTCTCCTGCTCATAGATAAAATGTTATTATCATTCATGCTTTGCTTTCTGTTTTAATAAATGTTTCTGATAATGAGTTAATGGACTTCAGCCAGATGAATTGTTAAATGTGAAACAGACCACTAGGGGCTCAGGAGCTAAAGTGTAAGCATAGTCCCTCCTTTGGGGGTTACCCCTAGAATTCTAAGCAAAAGGATGAACCCCTCTGGGAATCTCTAATCTGTCACGGTGAAGACTGGTAGGGAAAGTGAGCCCACTGTAAGAGTGAAAAAAAAGGGTATCCAAATGCCCAAGGAACCATCAGAGAATAGATAAGTAAGCAATTTGATTTGATTTTTTTTTTCTAATTCAAAAGGAAGGAACAAAGCATTATGCTTACTGTATACAATGTGCTTATCTCAGTTGATCCCCACAACAACCATGCAAGATAAGTGCTATTATTATTCCCATTTTACAGATGAAGAAATTGAAACAGATAGAACAGTGGTGCCTGGCACATGGTACATGCTTAATAAATGTTTATCGAATGAATGAAAGTTAGGTGACCTGCCCAAGGTCACACAGCTATTAAGACTCCAGGCCCAGCTTTCTATCCATTGTGTCACTTTACCTGCCTCTAAGCATAATATATAATAGAACATGATACGAGCAAAGGAAAATTCCATGTCAGTGCTCCAAGAAAATTTAAGAGAGAGAGATCAATCACTTTTTATTAGACTCAGTGGAAGACTCTGCTGAATCTTGAAGGGACAAACTTTTCATTTAATTTTTTTAAATTTAGAATTTAATGAACATACACACAGAGAGAGGGAACATTTCTGTATTCAAAGAATGGAAAAATAACATTATAAGTGAAATCATGACTCTGCTGTATACAGTTTTCATTTTAAAAAGTATATAATAAATTCAAAATGTTACTTTGAAAACTGTTCCAGTTGTCTGTTTCTTCTTTTTTTTTCCTATTCATTTTAAAAAGTGCTTCAACAATCAATTTTCTTTTCTTTGGCAACACTATTACTAGCTCCTCTATCCTCCCAAATCCCTACCCCATTTTTTTTAAAGGAAAACTACAATCCTTGTAAAAAATAAGAATAATCAAACAAAATAAATTCATGTTTTTGGCATGTCCAAAAATGTATTTCTCCTTCAGCATCTTGAATCCATCACCCTTCTGTCAGGGGGGATGTCATCAACAATCCTTTGGAATTGTGACTGGTCACTGAACTGATTTGGCTTCTTAAGTCTTT
Organism: Pseudochirops cupreus; assembly: GCA_028627135.1. Lineage (NCBI taxonomy): Eukaryota > Metazoa > Chordata > Mammalia > Diprotodontia > Pseudocheiridae > Pseudochirops > Pseudochirops cupreus. The sequence goes on along the minus strand of CM053581.1, from coordinate 335,595,921 downwards.
CAAAGGTTGTTTCCTTTACAATATTGCAGTCATTGTATAATTTTTTTTGCATTTACTAGTATTTTATTTTTTTCAATTACATGTAAAGAAGGTTTTCAACATTCATTTTTTTTATAAGATTTTAAGTTCCAAATTTTTCTACCTCCCTCCCTCCCTTCCCTCTCCCTCAGCGAACAATCTGATATAGGTTATATATGTAAAATCATGTTAAATGTATTTCCACATTAATCATGTTGTGAAAGAAGAATCAGAACAAAAGGGAAAAACCATGAGAAAGAAAAAACAAACAACCCCCCCCTCAAAAAAAGTGAAAATAGTATGCTTCAATCTGCGTTCAGATTCCATAGTTCTTTCTCTAGATGTGGATCACATTTTTCATCATGAGCCTTTTAGAATTGTCTTAGACTGTTGTATTGCTGAGAAAAGTTGTCTATCATAGTTGATTGTTGCACAATGTTGCTGTTACTGTGTACAATGTTCTCCTAGTTCTGCTCACTTCCCCCAGTATCGGTTCATGTAAGTCTTTCCAGATTTTTCTAAAATCTGCCTGCTCATTATTTCTTATAGCTCAATAGGATTCTATCACATTCATATGCTACAACTTTTTCAGCCATTTCTCAATTGATGGACATCACCTCAATTTCCAATTTTTTGCCACCATAAAAAGAGCTGTGATATATATATTTTTGTACATGTGGGTCCTTTTCCTGTTTTTATGAACTCTTTGGAGTATAAACCTAGTAGTGGTATTGCTGGGTCAAACTGTATGCACAGTTTTATAGTCTTTTGGACATAGTTCTGTAGTTCTCCAGAATATTTGGATCAGTTCACAACTCCACTAACAACGTATTAGTGTTCCAATTTTCCCACATGTCAATATTTATCATTTTCCTTTTCTGTAATATTAGCCAATCTGATAGGCATGAAGTGGTACTTCAGGGTTGTTTAATTTGCATTTCTCAAAACAATAATGATTTAGAACATTTTTTCATATGGCTATAGTTAGCTTTAATTTCTTCATCTGAAAATTGCCTGTTCATATCCTTTGACCACTTATCAATTGGGGAATGACTTGTATTCTTATAAATTTTACTCAGTTCTCTATATATCTGAGAAATGAAGCCTTTATCAGAAACACTGAAGGTAAAAATTACATCCCAGCTTTCTGTTTTCCTTCTTGGTTGCATTGGCTTTGTTTGTGCAAAACCTTTTTAATTTAATGTAATCAAAATTATCTATTTTGCATTTCATAATATTCTCTATCTCTTGTTTGGTCATAAAATGTTCTCTTCTCCATAGACATGATAGGTAAACTATTCCTTGATCTCCTAATTTGCTCATGGTAGCATCCTTTGTGTGTAAATCATGTACCCATTTTGACCTTATCTTATTATATGGTGTGAAATGTTGGTCTATGCCTAGTTTCTGCCATACTATTTTCCAGTTTTCCCAGTAGTTTTTATCAAATAGTGAGTTCTTATTTCAGAAGCTGAAATCTTTGATTTATCAAACAGTAGATTATTATACTCTTATGTACCTAACCTTTTCCACTGGTCCACTGTTTCTTAGCCAGCACCAAATAGTTTGATAATTGCTACTTTATAATATAATTTTAGATCTGGTATGGCCAGACCACCTTCCTTTGCATTTTTTTTCATTAATTCTTTTTATATTCTTCACATTTTGTTCCTCCAGATGAATTTTATTATTTTTTTCTAGCTCTATAAAACAATTTTTTATTAGTTTGATTGGCATGGTACTGAATAAATAAATTAATTTAGGTAGAATTTTCATTTTTATTGTATTAGCCTGGCCTACATATGAGCAACTGATTTTTTTTTTAGATCTGATCTAATATTTTAATTTAGATCTGATTTTACTTGTATGAAGTGTTTTGTAATTGTGTTCATATAGTTCCTGGGTTTGTCTTGACAGGTAGACTCCCAAACATTTTATATTATTTTAAATGGAATTTCTCTTTCTATTTCCTGATGCTTGGCTTTGTTGGTAATATATAGAAGTGGTGATGATTTATGTGGGTTTATTTAATATCCTGCAACTTTGCTAAAGTTGTTAATTATTTCAAGCAGTTTTTTAGTCAATTCTCTAGGGTTCTCTAAGTATACCATCATATTGTCTGCAAAGAGTGATAATTTTGTTTCCTCATTGCCTATTTTCATTCCTTCCATTTCTTTTTCTTCTGCTACTGCTAAAACTAACATTTCTACTACAACATTGAATAATAGTGGTAATAATGGGCATCCTTGTTTCACCCCTGGTCTTATTGGGGAAACTTTTAATTTATCCTCATTAAATATAATGCTTGTTGTTGGTTTTAGATATATGCTACTTATTATGTTATGGAAAACTCATTTATTCCTATCCTCTCTAGTGCTTTTAATAAGAATGGTGCTGTATTTTGTCAAAAAGCTCTTTCTGCATCATATACATACATACATACGCACACACACACATACATACACACATACATACACACACACACACACACACACATATATATATATACACACACAGACATAGACATATATATATATAATAATATAATTTCTGTTAGTTTTGATATTGATATGGTCAATTATGCTTATAATTTTCATAATATTGAACCAGCCCTGTATTCCTGGTATAAATTCTACCTGGTCATAATGTATTATCCTCATGATAAATTGTTTTAATGTCTTTGCTAATGTTTTATTTAACATTTTTGCATCAATATTCACTAGGGAAATTGGTCTAATTTTCTTTCTCTGTTTTGGCTCTTCCTGGTTTAGGTGTCAGCACCATATTTGTGTCATAAAAGAAATTTGGTAGAACTTCTTCATCTATTTTCCAAATACTTTATGTAATATTGGAATTAATTATTATTTAAATGTTTGGTAGAATTCACTTGTAAATCCATCTGACCCTGAAGATTTTTTCTTAGGGTCATTCTCATTGATGACTTGTTCAATTTCTTTTTCTAAAATAGAGTTATTTAAGTATTTTATTTCCTGTTCATCTGGAAAATTTATATTTTTATAAGTATTCATCCATTTCACTTAGGTTGTCAGATTTATTGGCATACATTTGGGCAAAATAGCTCCTAATTATTGCTTTCATAATTTCTTCTTCATTGGTGGTAAATTCACCCTTTTCATTTTTGATACTGGTTATTTAGTTTTCTTCTTTCTTTCTTTTTTAAAAAAACAAATTAACCAAAAGTTTATCTTTTTTTGTTTTTTTCCAAAAAACTAGCTCGTAGTTTTATTGATTAGTTCAATAGTTTTCTTACTTTAAATTTTATTAATCTCTCCTTTTCAGAATTTCTAATTTGGTATTTAATTGGGGATTTTAAATTTGTTCTTATTCTAGTTTTTTTAGTTGCATGCCCAATTTAGTGATCTGCCCTTTCTCTATTTTATTTATATAAGCATTTAGAGATATAAAATTTCTCCTTCCAGGTAGTTCAATAATCCTTAAATTATCTCTCCTGGATTTTTTTCCAGATCAGTTGTTTTTCCAATGAGGATTTTGTATTTCCTTCTTTTTTTTCATTCTTTTGGTTTTGTTTAACTGATTCTTGATGTCTCATAGAGCCATTAGCTTCTACTTGCCTCATTCTAATTTTTAAGGAATTATTTTCTTCAGTTAGCTTTTGTGCCTCCTTTTCCACTTGATCAATTCTACTTTTTAAGAAGCTGTTTTCTTCAGTAGATATTTTTCCCATTTGGCCAGTTGTATGTTTTAAGGAATTGTTTTCTTCAGTTGTTTCTTGTCCTTCTTTTTCCAAGCTATTTACTCTCTCTTGCCTAACTCATTTCTTTTCTCAATTTTTCTTCTGCCTTTCTTATTTGATTTTTAAAATCCTTTTTGAGTTCTTCCTAGAATGTTTGTTAGGTCTGAGACCAATTCATATTCCCTTTTGAGGCTTAGCATATAGACATTTTGACATTGCTGTCCTCTGCTGAGTTTATGTTTTGATTTTCCCTTTCACCATAGTATCTTTCTATTGCCAGGACTTTTTTCTGTTTTTTGCTCATTTTTAAGTCTATTTTGTGGTTTTTAAAGTTGAGCTCTGCTCTTGGGGCACAGGAGAAACTGTCCCAAGGCCTCAGATCCTGGCAGTTTACCCACTGCACTGGGGTGGCTCAGCCTAGTTGCCCCTGTTGTGCCAGAGTTCCAGGGCTGGCAGCTTGCCTTCTGTGCTAGGGCTGGAGGCCTCACAGCTGTCCTGCTGTGCCAGAATGGAGGGGCTTCAGTACTGATCTGTGGTGTGACTAAGAGCTTCCTGCTGGCTTGTCCAGTCACCATCTATGTCGGGCTGCATTTCCCTTTTACTCAAGGGAGACAGACCTTTCCTGAACTCTAAGTTATCTTAAGCTAGAAAATTGTTTCACTTTATCTTTTTGTAGTCTTTGTCACTCCAGAATCCATTTAGAGACTTCACTTAATATTGTTTCCAAGGGAGACTGGGGGAGCCTCAGGTAATTCCCTGGCTTTTCTCCACCATCTTGGCTCCATTATCTCCTGTATAAATTGTTCTGGTTCTGCTCACTTCATTCTACATCACTTCATATAAATATTTCCAGGTTTCTTTGAATCCACCTCTTGTGTCCTTTCTAGTGCTTCAATAATCTTCTATCACATTCATATATCATAATTTACTCACCCATACCCCAATTAAATAATAGCCCTTCAGTTTCTAGACCCTTTGCTACGACAAAAAAGAATGCTATAAATATTTTTATATGTATAGGTCTTTTCTCTCTTTCTTTGATCTCTTTGGGCCTAGAAGTGATAACATTGAATCAAAGGATATACACAGTTTGGTGATATTTAGGACATAATTCCAAAGAGATTTCTAATGTCTGGACCAATTATAGATCCATAATAGCGCAACAGTATGTGTTTTTTACCTCATCTTCTCCAACAATTGTCATTTTCTTTTTTGGTTGTCTTTGCCAGTCTACTAAATGTGAGATAAAGAAATGCAAATTAAAACTCTGAGATTCTAATTATTAGTAAATGATTAAGAATATTTTTTTCACAAATCTATTGATTATTTAAATTTCTTCCTTTGAGAACTATCGGTTCATATCCTTTTATCATTTATCTTTTAGGGAATGCATGTCATTCATATATGGGAATCAGTTTCTTATATTGCATAGATATCAGACCTTTATTTGAGCAAAATGCTGCAAAAATTTTTCTCCCAGTTAGCTGTTCTTTTCCCTTAGAAGGGAAGGATTTCAACTGATGAGAGATGAGTAGGAAAGTACAGAATAATACTGGATAATAGCAAATAGTCCAGTATGACTATAATATAGAATACATGGATGAGAATGGTACGAAAAAAGGGTGTAAAGATAAACAGAAGCCAGACTGTAGAAAGACTTGTATGCTAAATCAATGGGTCCATACCCTATGGGCAAGCTATTGAAGTTTCTTGAGTTTTTTGATATGGTCAAATCTATGTATTAAAAGATCAGGCAGGTTTCCAGATAGTTTAGATCCTATATTAAAATGACTGAGACATCTGTAAGCCTCTTAATAGTTAACAAAAGGAGGCTTATTTAGCCGTTGCATAAAAAAGTATGCACAACAAAGATAGACCATTCTTCTGGGGTAGATGTAATCTCCTTTTCCTCCATTTGAAAATATCTGGTCAGCTAAGTAGTAACATAACTGAAATGAGAGGGGGAAAATCTATGATAGACATTGGTTGGATGAGGAAGAGACTGGAGGTAGGGTGACTAGTTGGCTAAGTACTTTGGAAGGTGTTTTATTAAATAAAAGAATAAACATAAGCAACTTTACAAGTATTTCACTTCTCTTCCTTTGAAATAAGAGATAATTCAAAAATTTTTATTGAATTCATTCATTCTTTTATTCAATACACATTTTAGTGCCTATAATATTCTGAGTAATGGGGGATTCAGAGATGAGTATTTATTGTAAGACGTGGTCTCTGCCCTCACAGAGTTCATCCTATATCAATGTGAATCAAAACAAGAGTAAGATGTATTTAACTGTCATCTACAGAATTGCCTCCTCCTACAGAAGTGACTAAGCCTCATTTCCAATCAAGATGAATTATTTTTGGAAAGAAACACAACATTCCATTTCTTTTTTAGTATGATACTTTTTTAAAAATTAAATTTAAAAACATTCTTAAAATATATGCTTTATTATTTTTTAAAGAGAAATCATATTCAGAAGCCACTGCAGCATTTTCCAACCACAAATAGATGCAGAGGTATGAAACCCAGCGGAGTCAGGAAATCTGAGTTTGTTGTTCCTATAGCAACATAAATTCATTCTCTTTCCATGCCACATACTGTTAATATCCAGATTTAGTGCTGCTACTGTGAGGGAAAAAAATCACCTTTGCCCTCCCTTCTCTGCCTATGCACATTTCCACATGCAAATAACCATAAATGTCTATTGATGTGGTTTTGTGGATAATGAAAAAGTTCTTCTTAGGGTTGTGGTTGTTAGAAAGGTGGTGTGAGATTGTCCTTCAACAAACTCACTTCCTGCCTGAGGTTTGGCTCATTTTTTAAAACAGCAAAGAGAAAAACAATTCAGCTTCTAAGAATATAACAGCCTATTATAGTCATAGGAAAAAGCTTGAGTACCTACTGTCTCTCTTTCTTCAACAGCACCCTCAAACTAAATGGTGACTGTGAAAGTTATTTGTGTCCAAAACCTCAACAGTTACCACAGAAAAACCATAGAATCTCAGAGTTAGAAGGGACCTCAGAGATCATTTAGCTGAACTGAATCCCTTCTAAAACCTCCCTAGCAAGTATTCAGTCTCCCAAGGCCTCTAGGGAGATCCAAGTAACCATTTTTGGTAGCATCAAATGTAGAGAGTTGTTTTTTCCGCTTGATATCAAGTCTGTATAAATCTTTCTAACCTAAGTTAGTCAGTATTGTTAGAGACCATTCACACAGAGTCAGGCTGCTATTGGTCACAGCTTGAGCTATGAGTAGGTCCTCTCGTTGCCTCTGGGCGCACCCTCTTCCTGTTCAGAGACTACAGGGAGCATAGAAATTTATCATTCAGATTTAGCATCTGACTTAGCTTCTAGCTCTGAGTCGAGGGAGCACCCAGAGAACACTGTCCTTCATACTCACACCAGTTTTAGTAACAAACCACAAGTTTCTAAGCTCTCAAACTCTCCCTCCCTCGCATCTTAGTTTCAACTTTACCTTTCACTTTCCTGTTTTCTCTCTCTTCTCTCTCTCTCTGTCTCTATCTCTGTCTCTCTCTGTCACTCTCTCTGTCTCTCTGTCTCTCTCTCTCTCCCATCCTTTCTCCCTGCCTCCCCTCCCTCCACCTCTTCCTCTTTCTCTCTCTCTCTCTCTTCCTCTTTCTCTCTGTCTCTGTCTCTATCTCTGTCTCTCTGTCTCTCTGTCTCTGTCTCTCTCTCTCTCTCCCATCCTTTCTCCCTGCCTCCCCTCCCTCCACCTCTTCCTCTTTCTCTCTCTCTTACTAGTCCCTCCTGAACATAATCTCCTTCTTGAAACTTCTACTCACCAAGAGGAAAGGGAAGGGAACAGTTATTTATTAAGCGCCTACTATGTGCAAGGTCAGGCACTGTGCTAACGTTTTACAAATGTCTTATTTGATCCTCACAACAACCCTTCTGGGTAGGTGCTATTATTATTCTCATTTTACAGTTGAGGAAATTGAGGCAGAAGTTAAGTGCCTCGCCTAGGGTCACACAGTGGCAACACTTTATGAGATGTGAATACTTTTCTCTGATGAAATTCAAGGGCGTGTGGTCACTGGATAAACAAACAAAATGTCCATGCCCATGGGGGTCTTTAAATAACTAAGTCCTGGAGACCCAGTTGAAGAGTTTGAATCATTTGGGTAAATTGAAGAGAAAGCCAGCAGTTGGGCAAGAACCTAATTCTTCTCTTGGTTGGGGAGAGGGTCAGGGAGAGGATTTCTGTTTTCCCTCTCCTCACCATTGGTCACAGTGGAACTACTCACCCAGAGAGAGACATCACATACAGTGGGCACAGTTAAGGAAGAGATATACATTTCAGACAGACATGAATACAGAGATGTAGTCATTTGATGCCAAAAGCAGCTTTAAGGAGTGGGATCCTTGGCAGCAAAAATAAAAGCAATTATGGACTTGATGAGAATTAAATTTTGTTATGACCCCAGAAGGAGAGAAAAGTTTTTGAGGCTTTGCAATGCCATGTGACTGAGTCACCTTGGCCACATATGTTCCCTACATGTGTGCCTCAAAATAATTATACTCCATTTGAGCTTACTTTTCTCATAGATACTGTGTGTATTTGTGGGAAAGTGTGCCCCAGAATATGAGAGGACTGTTTTGTAGCTATAATCTTACTCTGCCCTCTTAATATTTCTGCTAAAAGCTAATTTTAGCAGATTGTTGCTAGGAAATAAACCAGTGGGGGCTCACATACATAATGACTTCAATAATGCAAATAAAAAGTACACTAAAGGAGAGCGCTAGGTGGGCGGAGCTAGGGGACCAGGGGTATAGAATGTTGCCCTAATGTATAGGCAAACTTAAAACATATTGTAGCAGTTACCCTCTGGAATCCAACCCAAAAGTGGCAGTTCAAACTGGGTGAGCAACTCAGAGGAGTAGGGTCATAAATGTAGTGGAATGTTATTGTACACGTCACTATTATGAATGAGAAATTTAGAAAAACATAAGATTTTTATGAACTGGAACAGTAAAAAAAAGAACGAAAAGAACAATATGCACAATAACTTTTACGATTTAAGTTAAAAGATTGCTAAAAGGAGTCAAATTAAGTAAATGAAAAACCAAAAAAGCTCTTGAGGAACAGGTAATGAGACATATCTCCCATCTCATTTCCACTTCACTTTAAGAAAAAGTAAGACAGAATAATGAGTCACTATGTAGGGTTTTTGTTTGTTTGTTTAGTTGTTTGCCTTTTGTTACAGGGATAAATCCAATCTAGATGAAGCGTGAAGGGTATTTTTTTACCCCTTTCCAGAAATGTGATATAAAAACAAAAGTGATCAGTTAAATTTATTTTTTAAAAGTCCAGCTCATTTGAATTGATACAGGGTAAAGCAAATAGAATCAGGAGAATAACATGTACAATGACTACAATATTGTAAATGAAAAGGACACCAAAATAAAGTTACTTATTGTGTAATTATAATGACTATTCTTGGTCCTAGAGAAATGATGAGTATATACACCTCCCTTCTTTCCTCAGAGAGCAAGGAGACCATGAGTGTGGAATGTTGGATATTCTTTCAGATGCATTTGCTACATGAAATTTTTTTTTCTTTTTTGCTTAATTGTTGTTCTGAGGTCTAACCATCTGCCATCAAAGGGGAAGGGGTCAGAAAGTGGGTAACAGGGATATAAGGGAAAAAGGACTGAAATTACCAAAAGTCTCAGGAAGAAAAAAAACTCAATTTAAAAACCTTGAGCACCAGTAGATAAATCAAAAGAGGAGATATTAACAACAGAAAGGAAGATGGCCTCCAGGCCATCTAAACTAATCCAAACATGTCTAAATACATGTTGTAAGACAAAATAAAATGAGTCTACATCTGGTGAAACAGGAGGCTTGACGAATTTTCTAGACAGCATGGAACCACAGCAGGATGTTCCCAAATGGTTCAAGAAAGAAATAAGAATCATGAAAGAAGAATTTGCAGCTTGTATAGCAGAAATAAATAGCAGAATCAGAAAATTTGAACCCAAGGTACTAAGTCTCACCAAAGAAACAAAAGAGAGAACAGTTGATTGGTAACTCACAGAAGTGGTAGATACACAGAAATGAAGCAGAATCTGGAAGAAGAACAAAAAATAATAACATTAAAAGAAATTATGATATTTATGCAAACAAAATACATTTGTAATATATATTTTCCCCAATTACAAGTTAAAACAATTTTTTAACATTTGGGGTTTTGTTTTTCAAAGTTTTGAGTTCCAAATTCTATCCTTCCCTCCTTCCCCCCACCTCTGAGCTGGTAAGCAATCAGATATAGGTTTTATATGTGCAACATGTAAAACATCTCCATATTGGTCATTTTGTACAAGAAGACTTAAATAAAAGAAAAAGAAAGGAAGGAAGGAAGGAAGAAGGGAGGAAGGAAGGAAGGAAGGAAAGAAGGAATAGAAAAATAGTATGCTCCAGTCTGTGTTCAAAAAATAGCAGTTCTTTCTCTGGAGGAGAATAATATGTTTCATCATTAGTCCTTCGGGATTGGCTTGGATCATTGTATTACTGAGAATAGCTAAGTCATTCTCAGTTCTTCATTGTACAATATTGCGGTTTCTGTGTACAATGTTCTGGTTCTATTTACTTGATTTTGTATCAGTTCATGTAAATCTTTCCAGGTTTTTCTGAAATCATCTTGCTTATCAATTTTTTTTTTTGAGGGGAGAAGGCAGGGCAATTGGGGTTAAGTGACTTGCCCAAGGTCACACAGCTAATAGGCGTCAGCTGTCTGAGGCTGGATTTGAACTCAGGTCCTCCTGACTCCAGGGCTGGTGCTCTATTCACTGCACCACCTGGCCGCCCTGAAAAGATTACTAAAAGGAAGCCAGTAAATGAGTAAATGAAAGACCAGTGATTCTCCTGGAGAATAGATGAGATATATCCCTCTACTAAATCCAGAAATGAGTAAGGGGAATGTTAGGACAAAATGTTTTATACATTATCTATCTGTTACCTCTTTACTGAGAGGAGGGTAACGTGTTTTATTATCTCTTGTCCAGAATCAAGATTGGTCTGACACGTAATCTGAATTGTATTGTCTTTTAATGGTGTTTTCATTTGCATTATTGCCCCATAGACTTTCAAAGGAGGATATCAAGTTTCAGTGAATGTAAGTCTCCCCCAGCAAATCAAGAATATGTTCTTAATTTTCCATCATTTGCAGCGTCAATTCTAACTTCATTACTCAAATGAAGCTTCTCCTTCTGCCTTTATAAATTATTTAATTGCTAAATCCTATGACCTTTTCTTAATTTTAATACTTCTTTACCTCTTTATAGTACCTGACACTGTTGACCACTATTTACTTCTACCCTCAAAGAGCTTACTTGTGAGAGAGGAGTGAGTTTCTTTTTTGTAAATTTCCTTATTTCAAGACTCTGCTCAAGTGCCCTTCCTCTAAAGCCTTCCCTGCACCCATTCTTTGCTCAAATTTTTCTAGAATACTTCTTTTAGTCCCTCTTTTTACACTGTAGTATATTGTACCTTGTCTAGTTATCATATTTGTTGTCTCTCTTGTTGTTGTTTTGCTTTTTTGCTTTTTGGAGAGGGGAAGGCAGGGCAATTGGGGTTAAGTGACTTGCCTAAGGTTACATGGCTAGTAAGTGTTAAAAGTCTGAGGCTGGATTTGAACTCAGGTCCTCCCGACTCTCGGGTGGGTACTCTACTCACTGCTCCACCAAGCCGCCCCTGTTGTTTCATAGTATTCTATAAGCTCTTTGAGCACTAAAACTGTCACTTTTAATTTCTGTATTTCTAGATCTTATCAAAATGAATTACACATAGTAGGTGCTTAATAGGTGGGTGGGAATTGAATTACGTAGTCTGGAGCCTGAAGAACCTCCAATATTTTTTTCTAATTGTGACATTCTGGGTTCAGTCCCAGCCCTGCCACTTTCTAGATATCTGACCTAAGAAAAGTCATTTCCCCTCTCTCACCCTCAGTTTCCCTATCCGTTAAGGTAGTTGAACTAAATGATAAAGTTTTTTTGTTTGTTTCTTTGTGAATCTGTGAATTTTTTGACTCCTACTTTGAATCTACTTTGTCATTACTCCAGGCAACCAACTGTCCTGGCAAAGATAAGAGTTGTGCTTTGATTCCATTAAAAATATGGCTTGATCAGGGACTTGGCCAAGTTGGACTCCATTAGTAGAAGAAAAATGGTTTGATATTTTCCCCCTAGAAATATGTCATCTTTGCCTCTTCTTCTATCCAATGTGTCTCTAGATGTTTAAATATAAGGTTATTAATTATAAGGTTATCTGCAGTAAATGCAACAGAAAGTTCTAAGGGCTCTTTTTATTCAGGTCTTTGGGAAGGAAAACCAATCCACAAACATTTATTAAGTGCCTGCTGTATGTGAGATAGTTGGCATAAAAAGGCGAAAAAAGAAGTAGTCCCATTCCTCAAGGATTTTAAATTCAAAGCTCTGCATTACCTAGTAGCCTTCTACGTTTCCAACTTCTTGAACCTTACTCATCCCCACTGACATCCAACCTCTTTGCTGTTGATTCCATGCATTTTCACTGGCTGTGCCCCAGGCCTGGAATGCTCTCCCACCTCATTTCTGCCTCCTGGCTTTCTTCAAGTCCCAGCAAAAATTTCAGATACAGGAAACCTTTCCCATTCCCTTTAATGTTAGTGACTTTCTTCTGTCGATTATCTCCAACATATGCTGTATATTGTATTTGTACACAGTCATTTGCAAGTTGTCTCCTTTATTAAACTGTGAGCTCCTGGGCTTTTTTGCCTTTCTTTGTAACCTCAGTGCCTGGCACATAGTCAGTACTTAATAAATGTTGATTTGACTTGACTTAGTAGGGGAGAAAACATGTTCACAGAAACAACTTGCCTTGAGGTGTCACTGCCAACTTCCTAAGCTACGTCAGTCTTAATCATATTACTTAATGTCTTGATATGGTGGAGAAAATCGCTTTCAGAAAATACCACAACCCATTAGCTTCTCCATTATGTGCTGAAGGCTTGGACTGAACAAAACTCAGGTTTTGGAGCAGAATGTGCCCATTCACATACGCGTACTAAGTCTGGTTTTACTTAACTCTTTTTCTTTTTTAACACCCTCTCTGGGATATTCTCACAAATTTCACTTGCAGTGAAGGATTGATTGTGTCCCCAAAGTATGGGAGCTGCCTCAGGTTCTAAATGTAATGCCATGAGTGTCTACTCCTAACACTATATCTCTATATCAGGACTGCACAACATATGGTTCATAGGCCACCTGCAACCCACCAAAGGATTTCCGGCAGCCCTCAAAAAACGTAGAAGATGTAAAAGAAAATAAAGATGTAGAGAGTGCTTTGTTCACGTCCTGCTTAACCTGTCTTCTGCTAGTCACTATTGTGACCATCACTGAACTTGGCAGTTGCGTTGCCACTGTGCGCTTTCACCTTTTTTCACATGACCCATAGCAACCAACCATCATCAGTCTGCCCCAATTCTGAGAGAAGCAAGAGGCTTTTTGCTATGTTTTCAGTAGTTACTGGGGTTGAACAGGGACAAAGTGAGTGTAGCCACCGCCAATGCCAGCTGATGCCCACTATGTGATGAGTGGCAACAACACGAGGGCTTCTTCCCCTCCCTCCCTGCGAGGCTGACCTCCAAGTTACATGAGTGTCTGGCGCTCTCTCCAAGGTCAGACCCTCACGTCAGTATTTCTTTGTATGCGAGCAGCTGCTGTGGAGATTTTTTGGTGCTAATATTAAAGTTTTGGGGTGACCTTGTAAAATGTGTGATAAAAAGAAATGGAAGATCGAATCAGAAGATAGATTGTTTAATCTGGAGTGAACAAATAGACACTTGCTTACTTACACAAGAGACAAATATTGTGCCTTTCTTTCTGAGAAGAAATAACTATTCTGAAGGAATACAATCTTCACCACCATTTCAAATCAAAGCACCCTAACTTAAGTGAATTGGACACCAATGAAAAATAAATTACAGCGTCCAAATTGTTGAAAAATCTCAATGGGGCACAACAGTTTTTCAAGAAAGTAAACTCAGAAAATGAAGTGGCTACTAAGGTTAGTTTTCAGATTGCTAAAGAAATCAATTTCAAATATGATTCCAGAGTACAATAAACTGATTACTTACAAAAAGAGTAATACATCCCATTAACTAAATGTAAACAGTAAGAACACCTGAAAAGTGCATTAAAACTTGTTCTACTTAGCAAAGTAATTTTTTAACATTAATATGATTTTATGATTTATTGAAATTTCCCTTTTTTAAAAAATATGGTTTATTTGCAAAATAGTATAATCATTAATTATACCTTTACTTGGAAAGTGAGCCCCTAAAAACCTATCTGTGGCCCAAAGAAGTTTAGCCTATTTTAGTTTTGGCCCCTACCTACTGCCAAGTTGGGCAGATCTGTTCTATATACTATATCTGTGCTTGCCATTGACAATGAGCCAGTAGATATAATTAGTTCTTATCAAAGGCATTTACTCAAGTGACATAACAAGAGTGATAGTTATAACTCTGTCCACCCCCCCCCAAAATACCTTGGGCGCACTTTCTCACGAATACAATATGTTGGGCATCCAATGAGAGAGTGGGCTCAAATTTAGAACACAATGGGAATGAGAGACAAGTGCAACACATGTAGGTGCAAAGCATACGTAGAAGCAACTCCCAGTTCTTGGTGTTATGGGGTCTGAAAATTCATTTTCTCTTTATAGAGTCCGTACTCTGGGTTCCCACATCTTTTCCTCTCAGTTGCTTGACCCTCAATTGCCAACAGTCAAGTTACTTCCTTGAAGTTACGTCTTCCCTCTAGTGACTGCCTCTTTGTATCCATGTTTGTCTGGAATGTGTATCTTTATTCCCTACTGGATGAAGATTCTTCTACAGATACAATAGCCTCACTTCAAAGGTACATGGTGAATATGGGGAGTAGTCATTAACCTGTCATCCACTAGTCACTATTGTGACCATCATATATATAATGGGAGAAGTAATTCCCCTTCTGTTCACCCTACAAGGATCTCATTCCATTACTGCTCTGAGTTTTGTTTGCCTTGAGATCTCCAGGTTTAGCTTTAGCTATTTAAAGCTTCCACAGGCATGGCTAACCTATTTGCTTGACCAATCACACTGTTTATTTCTAGATAGAATTAGAGAAGTTCTCATATCTCATAAATGGAATTACACTATGTTACTACGTCACCATAAAAAGAAAAGTCAACAATTAATCTTACTACATAGCCCCTTTTTGGCCCTGCCCACCAGGACACTGCCTTGGTTACATTGAGGGCCTCTCGTAATGTACCCTCTTTCCCTGGGGTGGGTTTACCCAGCATTTCCCCAAGTTCCAAGGTCCATTCTGACTTTGATGTGGAAGGGGCTTGTGGGAGGAGAAAGGAAAAAGCAGCTAACCAGTGTCATCAGCAACAGCTATCAAGAGGAGATATTGGAGTTGGGGGTGGGATGAAGGTTACCAGTTGCAAGTAGATTCATGAGCTAGGGAGGATGAAGATGATCTGTTCATGATCTATAGACTGAGTGAAATCTCTACTGCTAATTAAGTAGGAGGTAGGAGAAAAAAAAGAAAAAAAACAATGATACCCTATTCTCTTTCCTTTCTTTCTCCCCAAGGGGAAGTCAAATGTTCTATTGTATTGTCTACTCACTTTGACTTCCTGCTTCCATCCATCCCTGCTTGGACTGTGTGAAATGCAATCTGGACTCTGAATGTTTCAATCATTTCCTGTGTGCTTATAGTCATTTCTAAGCCTTTAATAATTTTGAGGAATGACTGAAATTATTGTATATGTACTGTAATAATGAATGGGAATAAAGATACACTTTCCAGACAAGCATGGTTACAGAGAGACAGTTCAGAGAAAACTGGGAAGATTTGTATGAACTGATCAAAAATAAAGTTAGAAGAACCAGGGGAACAATCTTTATAATAACGCCATTATAAACATAATGATTAACAAAAACCCAAACTGTTTAATGTATTCTACTTAGTGT
The DNA here is from genome assembly GCA_028627135.1 of Pseudochirops cupreus. Lineage (NCBI taxonomy): Eukaryota > Metazoa > Chordata > Mammalia > Diprotodontia > Pseudocheiridae > Pseudochirops > Pseudochirops cupreus. The sequence continues at coordinate 335,580,161 of CM053581.1, read as the reverse complement.
GTAGTCACAGAGATTGATGTGCAGGAAGAGAGTTCCTCTTTCAGAAACAGGAAACAGTTCAGTTGAACTAAACTAGGGGCTAGAGGAGTGTGGATGGGGAGGGGGGAGAGGTGGCATTATATTTCCATAAGAACTAGAGAACTTGAAGCCAAATATACCATGATTCTCTTAGATTCATTTCCTTCATGTATATAAGCCTAGAAACATCCTTGGGAACGGAGAAAAGTCACATCTTCTTAGCTGAAAGTGACTTGGTGACTGACTGGCTCTCACACTTATTTTGAAAAAATTCTAATGTCCAAGGGGAAGGAGGTGATCAAGAATGTCATGCAAGCTCAGCAAACTAGCAGTAAAGGTATCAAAAACATTGGTATGGTTGCTAAAGTGATGCTACTAGAACCTAAATTCACTCATGAGCTCATTTTAAAATATGAATGAAACATCCATGTTTTGTCACTTCCTAATTGGTATTTCAATGTGTTATCTATTTAATTTTTTGTACTATCAATAATAACATAGGATTTAGAGCTGGAAGAGTCCTTGGAGATCACTTATTCTAATCATTTCTTTTTTTTTTTACAGATTAAAAAACTGAGATTCAGAGATTCGAAGTGACTTGTTGAGGGTCACTCAGCAGTATCAGACCCAGGATGGAACTCAGCTTCTCTCACTTCAAATACAATGTTCTTTCTATTGTACCAATTAGTCTTAATAGGTCAGTCTTTATAGAATCACAGAAGATTGGAGCTGGAGTCTACCTTAGGGATCATGTAGTCCAACATTTTCACTCTACAGATGAAGAAACTGAGTGTCAGAGAGAGGAAATAATTAGCTAACAATCACATAAGAAGTAAATGAATCAGCATGAAGTAGAAAGAATGACGGAGTCAAGAAAGACCTGGATTCTTCCTAGAATCCTGCTTCTGATATTTAATAATTATATGATATTTTATATGTAAACTAGCCTCCCCAGTCACTTCAAATCTTCTCTCATTTCTATACTCTGGTTCTCATTTTCCTACCTATAAAGTAAAGAGATTGGACCAAATTACTTCTGAAATATCTCTTTCTTTTTAAAATTTATTTTTATTCTCAACTTAACAAATGCGAAATAAAACAAAAATTTCCTTTAACAATGTAGAACAGGAGAAATTGTTTAGGAAACTGCAGTTTTCTATTATATAAAACTTGCTTTTCTTCTTAAGTCTGTAATAAATTCAACATATTACTTTTAGAGCTATCCTGTTTATCTGTTATTCTTTCTGGTTTTCTTCTCTTCACTCCAAATTTGAGGGCAAAAAGAGGAAGATATCTTCTCCATCCAATCTTCCCACCATTGCAAAAAAGAAAAGAAAAGGAAGAAAAGAAAAACAAAACCCTTGCGCAGTGAATAGAGCACTCAGGAGGACCTGAGTTCAAATTTGACCTCAGACACTTAACACTTAGTAGCTGTGTGACCTTGGGCAAGTCTCTTAACCCCAATTGCCCTCCAAAAAGCAAAAACACAAAACAAAAACCCTTGTAAGAAACAGTAGTCAAACAAAATAAGTCTCTACATCAGCCTTGTCCAAAAATGTATTTCTCATTCTGTACCTTAAGTCTATTGTCGGTCTACTAGAAGGTAGGTAGCATGCTTTGTTATTGGCTTTCTGGAATCCTTGTTGGTCATTACACTGATTAAAAATCTCAAGTTTTTCAAAGTTGTTTATATTTATAATGATGTTATTGTATACATTGTTCTCCTGGTTCTTCTCACTTTATTTTAGATCAGTTCATACAAATCTTCCCAGTTTTCTCTGAACTGTCCCTTTCATTATTACGGCACATATATAATCATTTGAGTCAAACCTCAATTGATGGGTACTCTCTTACTTTCCAGTTCTTTGAAACTATAAAAAAGAGCTGAATATATATGTATAATATGTATGTGTATATATGTGTGTATATATGAAATCAATTCTTTTTACACATATGTATATATGTATTTATATATGAAATAAATTCTTTTTACACATATAGATATATATCTGTGTGTATGTTTTTATACAATCGCACACATGTATATGTGTGTGTGTGTGTGAAACATGAGTCCCTTTCCTATTTCTTTGATCTCTTTGGGGCATTTCTTGATCAAAGGGTATTCACAACTTAGTGATTTTTCATAAATAATTCCAAATTTCTTTCTAGAATTGTTGGACTTTTTCAATTCCTTTTTCTAGCATTCTTTATACTGACTCTTTTCCAGGGCAGCTAGTTGGCAGAGTGGCACACAATTATGTGACCTTGGGCAAGTCACTTAACCCCAATTGCCTCCAAAAAATATAACTCCTTTCCTGAATCCCCTACTTTTTAGGACTAGTCTTTTTTCCAAATTTATTTTGTACTTACTCATCTGTGTAAATGTTGTATCTCCTCAGTAGAATATGAGAATGTTGAGCAGAGACTGGGTTTTTAATTTATTTTTTGCCTTGTCTTTAGACAGATAGCACACAGAGCAATGTCTTATAGATCATAGATGCTTAACAGGTCCAAGTTGAATGAATAATTATCCCAATATATATATTTTTTAAAACCCTCTATGTTCTGGTTTCTTTTTTCTTTAGATGAGAGGCTCACTGAGGATAGAGGATGTGCCTTCTATCTTTTAATATAATTCCCAGGGCTGATTACATGACCACACATTAGGGCTTTGTTTCAGTCTACCCAAATCCAACTCAGCCTTCTGCACACAGATGAACACACCTGCTATAGTGGGAACACTGAGGCAATTTGATATAAAATTCCTTAATTCCCATCCTCCTCTTTTTATGAAGTGCTGAATATCCTCACACATCCTTTCTTCTCTATTCGCATAGGAAAAGGCAGTCCCACTCCTTTGTTACGGCTGTCCAATTCTTCCAGGTCATCCATCATTCCTCTTCTAGAGTCTGGTGCCACTCTATCTGTCCAGCCATTACTCCCCTTCACATATTCTGCATTCCAGCAAAACTGGACTACTCACCATCTGTTCCCACCCTGTCTTCTCTGGGCTCTAAGCCTTTGTTTACAAAATCTTCATGTCTGGAATGGGATCCCCTTACTCATTTCCATCTGTTGAACTCCATTTCATTTAATGCCCTACTTGGATGCCACCTTCATGAAACTTGGCCCCTCCTCCCCTCTCCCCACCTAAAAATTCTCTTCCTCCAACCCAGTTTTTTTGTGGCAATTTTACTGGATCATTCCTTTGTTCTCATTATATTCTGTGATACAAGTATCATAGTAATTTGTGTAGAATAATATTCTCTTGAATTGTAAGCTCTTTGAAGGTAGGCTCTGAGTTATTTAAAAATTTTGTTCCCCAGCGCTTAGCATAGGGACTTGTGCTTTAAAATGTTTGTCGAATTGAATTGGAGGCCAAACTCAAGACCTGCTTTCTCTGAAGCTTTCACTGACCCCTCAGTTCTCTGCCCCAGATAAGAAGCTACTTAATTATATCTTTTTATTGTTCTCTAGGTACTTCATATGGGTCAATCTTGCTTCCCAATTACTTCCTAAAACCCTGGAAGATAGGGACTAAAATCTTCAATTAAATCGAAGGCAACAAACATTTGTCAAATGCCCATTACATTGGGATGACATGCCACTGGAGGAGACAAAAAGTTAAACTAAGTCCCGTGTATATACTTATGGACTTTACCGTTTAGTAAAGGGATTAGACAAAAACAGATAACCATAATTCAAGATATTTCATGATTAGAGCATCAGAAGCATTCAGCAAATTTCTGTGTGAAAAATGAGAAACATTTTTTATTAGAAGATTAGGTGTCATTTGAATTGTGCTCTAAAGGATGGGTAGGAATATGATTCTTTTACAATTCAAATATCACCTCAGATACTATGTGATTATGCCCCCTAAACCTCAGTTTCTTTACCTGCAAAATGGGGATAACATTGCAGCACTGTGTCTATTATTGTTGTATTTATCATCAGTAAGTGAAGAAGTAAAGGGACAATATTCAAGCCACAGAAAACATCTTGAGCAAAAGCATGAAGGTAGGAAAGTGCACAATATGCTGGGGGACAGAGAGGAATTCAATCTGACTGGAATACACAATGCATGGGACTTTGCCCTTCTCTAGAAGCAGCATGGTGCAGTAGAAAGAACATTCCACTTGGAGTGCTGAACTTGGTTTCAGACCAGATCCAGGCCTGAATCCTGGCTCTGCCACTTCATTTGACCTTGAGCAAGTCTCTGGGTTCTCATTTACATCATTTGTCAAATGAGAGAGTTGGACTAGATGGCCTGTGATATCCAACTCTAGATCTATGATTCTTGTGCAGCTCCTAGGACAGAAAAATTTTGTTCACCATAAATTGTTCATGTTTGGTTGGTTTTGCATTGATTACAGGATGCATAAGCAGAAGAAACTCGTACTTTTGTATCAATGTCAGACATCTTGTATTTTCAGCCTTTTATAGCTCATGATGCACTTGTTAATTTTCTACATAATACATTGGCATTTTTCTCTTCCTGTTCACCCCAATTAATCGCAGGATAGTGGGCTCTTAAGATCATAAGCTGTCAGAACTGGAAGGGACCTTAGAGATCTGTGTATCCTCCTAGAGAAAGACTTTCACGTTTCCCCTAGTTGCTTGTGCTCTTTCAAATGATTTGCTGTATCTCCCTAGTAGAATGTAAGCTACTTGAGGCTAGATACTGTTTTTCATTTTGTTTTCACACCTGTATCATCTTGTAAAATGATTTGCATATCGTAGGCACTTAATAAATGCTTGCTCAATTGTTTAATTAAATGGTGGAGAGTAAGTAGTGTGAGATAAAGCTGGAAATAAATAAAGGGAAGTGCCAGGTTGCTATGGGCCTTCAATACCACACATAAAGTCTGACCTAATTCAGGTTCAATGACTTGCAGTCTATGTGACCTGCGGGAAATCACTTCCTGCATGGGTTTTAGATTCCCGATCTGTTGAATGAAGGGATGGATAAGACGAGGTCCTCTCTGAATCCCAGGCTCCCATCTTTGACCTAGGCAACAGGAAGTCACCACACACTTTTAAGCAGGGGACAGGACATGACCAGAGCCAGGAGAGCTTGGTCTTCTGCTCTAAAGGATGGTCTCTTCACAGCCTCCCAGTCTGCGGACCTCGGCTCCATAATGACTGGCTGAAAGCTGACACAGGATGACGAGCATCAAGGGAAGACGTGGCCAAGAACCCAAGCAGAGGGGACGGAACGCCCACGCAGTGGACTTGCAAAGATTCTTTAAGGGAAGATATGGGAGTTTAACCCCACTTCCAGGGGTTGAGACAACCGCATTTAGAGTAAGAGGACTTGGGTTCTTCTTTCAGTTTAGCTACTTATTAACTTATTAATTATATGACCTTGGCAGGTTGATTTCCTTCTCTGGGCCTCAGTTTCCCATTCTGTAAAAACAGGGGTTTGGACTTCAAGGTCTCTCCTTGGTCTCCAAGGTCTCTTCAGACTCTACGACCCTAAAAGTCTTCTTCCACCAATGGCCCCACCTTTTCCCCTTATTACCTTCTCCTCCTTCCTCCTCCCTTTGGGCCCCCCTCCCTTTCCCTTTCCTTCCTTCCCTCCCCAACAGGAATCCAGTCGCCCTTAGCAACAACAGCCAAGGCTCGCCTCCTCCAGCCTCGGCTATTGGCTGAGTCTCCTCCGGAGAGGCGGGGCGAAGAGGGTGTTGTCACTTCCGTTCCCGTCTGGGGTCGGCGAGGGGAGCCGGAGGCAGCGGAGGAAGCTGGGTGGCGGCCATCTTGGGTCTCTGAGGAGAGGCGGCCGCGGGCTGCGGAGATCTGAGCGGCGGAGGCAGGCAGGCGGGCGGGCCTGGGACGGCAAGAGACGGTGAAGGGAGACCGCAGTTCTCCGCCCGAAGCCTATTCCATGATCTGCACCCGTGACCCTGCTCAGCCTACCTTCCACTCTTCTTCCAGGGCGGCTGGTGCCGGGGTGTGGAGGCCCCGGTGCTGAAACCTGAGGGGAGGAAGAGGAGCAGCAGCGGCCGGAGGAGCGCGAGGCTCGCGGGGGCCCGGGAGAGCCTGGCGGGCGGACCCCACAGCCTGCCCGGCCTGGCCCTGCCCTGTCCGCCGCCGCCTCTACTCGTGCTGCTCCTTCCTGGCTGCCCAGCCCCGGAGCCGGGACGGACCTGAGAGACCCCCCAGCCCAGCCCCGCCGCGCCCTCCACTGCCCTGCCCTGGGCACCGCTCTCGTCCCAGGACTTTCCCACGCCTGAAGCCTCCCCGCCCCGGTGCAGCTGGAGGGGCGGGGAGGGGGAGGGAGGTCGGTGTCCGGTCCCAGACTTGGGGGGGTGGGGCCGCGAAAGCAGCATGAAGCCCGGAACCTGCCCGGGGAATCTTTGGGCCCGGCCTGGGATCTAGACCACTGTGCGGGGGGAGGGAGAAGGAAGCCACCCTTCCCCATGGTGCCCCTTCAGAACCACTACTGAGACTGTCCTGTGGCCACCGGGCCGGCGAGGCTCGATTCTTTCTCGTCGTCGTCCCGTTTTGGGGCGTCCTTTTTGTTTCTTTTGTTTCTTTTTTCCCCCTTTTTCCTCTCCATCGTGGGCAAAAAAATTTAAAGTGAATTAAAATGTCCACTAGGACCCCTTTGCCAACGGTCATTGAGCGAGACACTGAAAACGTAAGTAGCCCCGGTATGGATTCGTTGATAGCATGTGTTTTATTCTGGGAGATGTTTCAAAGAGTGTCGTTGCTTGAGCAGCCTTCCTTCCGGAAGCTGAGAAACAGCTGGAGAGATTGGGCCCCCAAATCTGAAAATAGCCCGTCTCTTACCATTCACCAAGCGCTAGGCGCCCGCCGAGACCGCGGCCCTTGAGCCCTTCCCAGAGACTCAATTTCCCTTTCCGTAGATGGAGTGTGATGCCGGCGGTACCTGCCGCACAGGTCACCCGTACTGACCGAACGGCCACCGGGCTTCTGCTGGGTGGGACAGATCCAAGTTCTCTAGTCCTGCCCTTGACGACCTTGTGAGGAGGCGAGAGCTGCTGTGTCCGATCTAAACTTTGAGTCTGCACACACAGTGGGCAATTGTAAAAGCCCTATTTCATCTAAGAGCTTTTGATGCGTTTTCTTAAAAAATGTTTATTTTCACACTGGCTCGGAGTAGTTACATAATATCTACTGATGCTTGGGCAGTGAGAGTATGTTTTGTGTTGCCTTGGTGGGTCTGATATTGACTAATAAAGCCTAAAAGATGCTGCTAAACTGGTCAATATAACTTGCTTGGGTTGTCTTCTAATGTTCCAACAGGGTGGTTTAAGCATTGCAGCATTTGTTCCTCTAGAGTAGACTTTGTGGTTTTGGTCATGCATATCTGATGAGACTGTCAGTTAAAGATTGTGTTTTTTACTTAATAAATAGTAAAGAAAAATTAATTAAGAGCACTTAATAAAATAATAAATTGGACAAAATGAGCTACACTTTTTATTGCTCATTCTTTAAAAAATGAAAAAGGTTTGAACTGACAACAATCACAGTCTCTTAAAAAATGCTGCCTTTAAGAAATCCTTAAGATCTCTTTGGGTGTTAGCCAAAAACCACTGGATTAGAAGACCGTAATTACAAAGAATACACACACTTAATGAGGAATAGTTTTTCTAACATCTGTTTTGAGGAGGGGAAGAGAAACACTTTTTTTTTGTTAAATCAGTTACTGTTCTTTGTAATCCTTTTAAAGCAGACTTCCTTAACCTGGTGTCCTGGGAACTTTTAAAAAAACAGTTAGATAACTGTTTATAGTTGGTTTCCTTGGTAGTCCTGTGTATTTTATTTAACGCATTTAAAGAGCATTCATAGATGGTCCATCCATAAGTTTCACCAGACTGCCATACGGATCTCTGAGATTTAAAAAAAAAGTTAAGAATCTTTGTTTTAAAAGTGACCACCCCCACCCTCAACATTGGGGTAGATCATATCCAAATGACTTGTCTGAACTCCTCCAGTTTTTAGTGAAGAACTGATTGAATTGCCAGCTAAAATTCTCTGCTGAAAAATATCTAATTAAATAATTGCCAGAAACTTAAGTGCTGTACTTAAATTAAAAGGTTTATTGACAGCTAGATTTAAAAGCTTTTATTACTGGCCTACTATAGGCCAGACTCTGTACCAGATTCTGGGGCTATAAAGACAGATGAAAAAGGCCCTGCCCTCAAGGAACATGCATTCTGTTGGGGAAACTGTGTACCTAGGCGAATAAATACACACTATATACAAAGTAAATAGAAAGTTAATTTGATGAGTTAATGACATTAAGAAAGACTTCATATAAGTAAATGAATGGAGCATTGAAGGAAACTAGGATTCTGAAAGGTAGTGATGGGCTGGGAATGCCTTCCAGGCCTGGGGAACTAACTGTCTGCCCAGCCACTGAGGCTGGAGATGATAGAGGAACAGCCAGTAGGACAGTTGAGTTGTACCATAGAGTTAGTGAAGATGTAATCAATCTTAAAACATGTTTGTGCCAGACCATGAAGTGCTTTAACAGCCCAACAGAAGAGTTCATGTTTTAATCTTGGGGTAATAAGGAGACATTGGGAGTTTTTGAGCAGGGTAGTGGCCTGATCAGACCTGTGTTTTAGTAGTATTACTGGGGCACCTGTGTCAAAGGATATTATTAGAGTAGGGGAAAGACGAAAGATCAATTAGGGAGGTTGTGGTCTATATGAGAAAGTGGATGAAGGCCTATACCTGGACTGAAACCAGTAATGGGGGAGGTGACTGATTTTAGACTACCTTAGGAAAAGTTTCCTTGCTCTGATATTCTTCACACTTAACAACCACAGGGTATCAAATGCCAGAGTTTAATCCCCCCACTGCTATTTGTTGGCTAGCCATTTGGTCATTTAATCTCTTGTAAAATTTGGGACAGAGTATCTCTAGTATAAAATAATGTTTAGTATTTGGTTAATAACAATAGGTTGAAGTGTACAATAATTATAGATGGTATGTTTTACTTAAATGTACTAAAAACTACTGAACAATAGAAAAATCTTAAATATTTAATGGATTAAATTTCCTTTGAAGAGAGCTTGTCATTGATTTCTGACTTAATTTTTTTCTTGGAATGCTCAGTGATGTGGAACAAGCAAAAGGTTAGATTTAATTATTTATCTGGAGTAAAATCACAAGCATGATTCTACACTTCTAAATTGAAGTTAAAAACAGCAGTGTAGCAGATCCTTATTGTAATCTGAGACAAAAAAGAAAGCTTATACCCAATATTCCCTACTCAAAACACATATTTCAGTTTGTAAGTCAGGATGAGGGGGAAAAATGCATATTTTTAACTTAGGAACAAACAGTTTAGGCTACAAGCAGTAGTTTTCTAGGTTTAACTTTTTGCCCCCTTTACTTTTAAATGCCGCCATGTATATTGCAGTGTGTCCTCAGGTGAAATAAAACTGTTCCTGCTCTCAAACTTTTCATAGGTTAGAACCCAGATAACTATAAATAAAAGTTATATGATGTTATATGCATAGGAAAAGTCCAAAGTAATATGGTAAATTTTAGGAAGGTGAAAACTCTTTTAACTGGAAAGATCAGGAAAGATTACAAGGAAGAAACAGCTAGCACTTGAGTTGGACCTTGAAGGGAGAAAGTATTTCAAAGATGGTGTATGAAAAGGCTGTGACAGGAGAGGGTCAGGAATTGCATGCATTAAGAGTGGAAAGGTAGGTTGGAGCCAGATGTATGGGATCAAGGAGTTAATATTTTTTCTGTTGGCAGTGTAGGCACACTGAAGATACCCGCACCCCAGTATTACTTAGGAACACATTATAGCCAGTAAGAAGGCTATTGCAGTAAGGCCTGTTTGGAGGACCAGTAATGAGATTTAGCACTGGAAGAGACTTAAGTGACTATCTAGGCCAGGGACTGGCAGGCTGTCATTTGAAGTGGCCTGCTGCTGGTTTTTATTTCAAAATAATATGCACTTAGTTTTATTCACAAATGTAAAAGCCAATCTTAGCTCATAGACCTTACAAAAACAGGGCTGGAGTTGAGCCATACCTCTCACTTAGGCCAATGATTCTTAAACTTTTTGGCCTTTGGACCTTTCTACACTATTAAAAATTATTAAAGGCCTCAAAGAACTTTTGTTTATGTTTGTTGATAATTACCGTATTAGAAATTAAAATGTCCTAGTATTTTTGTGAAAACAGTTCTGACCTTGAGGATCCCTTGCAAGAGGAGGGAGTTGGCATTGGGGAGTGAGGAGTAGGATCACAGTTTGAGAATTGATGATCTAGTCCAGAGCCCTCCTTTAAGAAAATTGAGACTTAAAGAGCTTAAATGCCTTCAGGGCCATTCAGGTAAGTAAGTAGTAGACATGGGTTTCAGATCTAGGTCCCTTGACTAGGGTTGGTTGCACTAGAAATAGAAAAGGGGACAAATAGAAGAGCAATTTTAAAGTTGACCACTAATTAGATATTGACCAAAGAGGCAAAAGTGACGGAGGTCTTTAACGTGGGTAATACTAAAGAAGGCCATGGTTGCCATCAGCAAGAAAAGGACAAGGAAGAACAAGTTGGAGTAGAGAAGTGACTTTCCATTTTGGACATGCTGAGTTTGGGCCTTTGAATTTTGATTTATCAGGTTGTAATTTTGAAAAAGTTATTTAAGAAATTTATAAATTCTTTAGATTTTCAAATCATCCATTTGATTTTTGAATTATAAATTTTCAGCCTAGAGCATGTATTATGTAAATTCTTTATATGGTATATTTATTGTATTTCTTACCTCACTAAGTGAGAATTTATATATATTTAAGTATTGTTCACCTAAACTTGTTTATAGTAACTCTTGTCTTGGCTTGTTCAAGAAAGATTTGAGATGCCTTACTCTCCCTGAAGTACATGTCTCAAAGCTATAACTCAAATTCATATTATTTACTAAAATTCAAGAGCTATTACAAAATAACTGATTCTAAAAGTATTTTGCTCTCATTCTTACTGGAACCTCACAACTCAAATGAGGTGGGTACTACAGTTATTATCCCCACTTTACAGATGAGGAAACTGAGGCACGGACAGTCACACAGCTAGGAAGCATCAGAAGTGGGATTTGAACCCAGGTCTCCTGATGCTAACACATCATCCACTTTACTACAAGGTAGATAATTTCCCATTCATTTTAAATAACAGATATTTTCTATCATAAACTGAAAACGAAGTATGTTAGTATTTCATTATAACCTCCTTTTTTGGCCCCCTATTGTAATATGAATCTCCAATACTGAAGTGATGCTTGTGTAAAATTACAAAAGATTTAGAACTTTAGACGGAGCCTTAGAAATCATTTAATACAACCTCTTCACTTAAAAAATAAAGAAACTGAGTTCTAGGCACTTGCCTAAGAGTCATATGCCAAATCAGTGATTGTTCAAACTCATACATATCTAAGTCTTTAAGGACTTTTTCCACTACCTTAGCTTGCTTTTCAAATGATTTATTAATTAACATAGGATAATTAGGAAGGCTCACTTACATTAATAAAATCAGATATAAAATATAGTTATTAAAATCAGATATTTAAAGGCTGTTGGGGGAATGGATTTCAGTACTTCATCAAATTAAAAACTCGAGTTTTGAATTTTAGACTGTACTTTATTACTGACTTGTTCTTGAGACCCTGGAAAACTTAAGTAGACACATTAAAAAAACAACAACCCAGAGATCACTACACAGATCTACTATTTGTAAAAGTGACAGAGAATAAGCTTCTTTCAAAAGATTTAATCCTAATGGATGTGGGGGGGAAATAGTTTAGGCGTTCCTGTAGTAATGTACTTTGCTACTGTAGAAACGGTCACCAGTTACTTCTCTCTGTAAAATGGATAAAATAATACTTAAAATCTAAATACCTCCAGGGATTGTAAAAATGAATTCAATGACTAGATAGAGTCAATATAGCATATGATTTCATGGGACTATTCTGTGGGTTTTAAAATTTTTTAATTTAATTTTTTCAATAAAACATTTTCTTTCCCATTGAAAGGGATAAAAAGGCAAAACAAAACTCTTATAAAAAATAGTCATAATGAAAGAAAATCAAATTCCCACATTGGCCATGTCCAAAAATATTTCTCATTCTTTATTCTGAGTCCATCATTTCTGATTCATGCTGATCCATTAGGAGTCTTCTGAATGCAGAGTACTGGGAATAGTAAATATTCAATAAATACATAGTCAGTAAATATTTATTGAGCCCCTACTATGTGCCAGGCAGTGTGCTAAATGATGGGGATACAGGGAAAAAGACAAATTGCTCTCAAAGAGCTCACAGTATGATGGGGGAGACAGTATGCAAACAACTATGTACAGGCAATCTATATACAGGATAAAATAGGAACTAATCAAGAGAAGGAAGGATTTTGAACTAAGAGACATTGAGAAAGGCTTTGTGCAGGATTTTAACTGAGACGGGAAGGAAGTAAGGAGGTAGAGCATTCCACATATAAGGCCAGTGAATATACCAAGCCAGAAAATAGATTGTGTTATGTGAGGGGTCCATGGAGGCCAGTGTCACTGGGTTGAAGAGACGTGGAAAGGGTTAGGTGTAAGAACACTAGAGAGGTGAGGGGAAGCCAGGTTACATATTGAACTAATACAATTTTAATGATAACTTCCCATGGTTTTTGGCACTCCATGCTTTCATGGAATACTCCTTTTTAGATTTTATCATGCTTAAAACAGTGATCTTAAACTAGATTCTTGGGAAATCCTAGTTTCTCTACCAGCACCTTGTAAGAATAATTTTCCATAGCTAGCATGCTTAAAACTCCATACCTTCTTAAAACCTTAAAACTTCATACCCTTTGGTAAAACCTGACAATAAGCTAGGTTTTGAGGTTCTAGACCATAAGATACAGAAGAATTCCATGACACCAACATTTGAAACTCTTTTTTTTCCTCTTAGTCGGACCTCCTTCCAAACGTCTTCCTGTAAGTGCCTATGAGTCAGAGTACTAAATCAGAGTACCAGATATATTTGATTTGTGTGTGTGACAAGAGGAGCAGTGTGATATAGAGAAAAGATTTGAAGTTGGGAGGACAAAAGATTTTAATCTTTGCTTTCCTATTATCTGAGTAACTTTGGGCTAGTTGCTTCCCTTCTGTAGTCCTCGTTTCCTCCTTATTAATGAGGAAGTTGGACTAGATTATCCCTTAAATCTTGACAGCTCCAAACTCTGTGATCCTATAGTTTCATCACCAGCAACAACTTGTTTCTGGAACAGGATCAGTGGTTTTAGGTAATAGCCAGCAAGGCTTATCCTTGTTGGCAGGACTGGGAGAAGAGGAAGGCAGAAATTTCCTTTTACTTAGGAAGCTATTTGAATATTCTTAAATGAATTAGAAAACTTCCAGGATATCTTAAAAGCTCCTTTGTGTAAGGATAGTAAGCATTCTAAATTAAGCTTTGAATGAATCTCTAGCAACATTTGGAGTAGTTTGCATGAAAAATAATGTGCTTGAAGTTTGTTTTTTTCCTTTAGTAATAGTAATTGATTCATAGGATTATGAGATCATAGACTAGAACTAGAAGACGCCTTAAAGATCATCGTGTACAGTATTCTCATTTCGTAGAGTAGTGTGATATCCAATGAGGTTATAAACATCACACGGGTAATGGGTACATATTTACCCACTGGTCCTCTGATTCCAAATCTTTAGGGGGTTTTTTCCCTCTGCTTTGTGTTAAAATGTCAACCTGAGTACAGAGTGGACTAAATGCTAGTAGAGTAGATAATTTTTCTTATTTTGATGCTACTTTATAGGAACCAAGCCTTCAACTTTGACTTCTTGAATACCATACGTCAGCTGAAGCGTACTGAAGGCTTGTCAGGAATGATTCTAAATGAAATTCCTTCGAATTTTTAAATGTTAAATTTGTAATTATGAGCCACACATTTTAAAATACTGAGTTCTTTTTCCCCTTAAGTCCTCTATTCTGCCTTTGTTATTCCTATTAAATTAAAATTGTGGATAGGTATAGTTTTGAAACCATAGAACAGGAAATGTTTTCCAGAGATCAGCCAGTCTGGCCCTCTGCCTCCAACTAAAACTTTTAGACAAAATAATACTTTAAATCTCAGTTAGGCAGCTTCCGGAATCTGATACAATTAATAGGATTCTACCCCTCCCCCTTCCTCCCCATGTACCTGCTTCCCTTCCCCCTCAACTCTCTTATCTTGGGCCTGCTAGTGGTAGGCTAGTCTTATCCAGTTTATACTGAGTGGGATTAAAGAAGTTGCTGGCTTTTTGCATAAGGCATCAAAAAAAGGTTATCCATATAGTCAGTTGTATCAAGAATCTGTGATTTCCTTACTATGGAAACCCCTTAATCTATGTAGATGGCTTAGATGAGTAAGTCTTAGAGAGGTGACTAAATCTCAGAGAGGTTATAGTAGTTTACATATTATTAAGTGTTAAGCCTCTGATGCAGGGTAAGGGATTCTCTATTTAACAGGAATTGATAGGAAAAATAGACAGCAGTCTGGTAGAAATTAGGTTTAGACCCATAATTCACATCATGTACCAAGATAAACTCCAAATGGATATGTGACTTAGTTATAAAAAAATCACATCATAAACAGATTAGAGAAGTAAGGAAGAAATTACCTTTCAGATCTATGGATAGGCCAAGAGTTCATGACTAACCAAGTGATAGGATCACACAAGATAAAATGAGCAATTTTGATGATCTAAAAAAAGTTTCCACAAATCTTATATAAAAATTAGAAGGAAACAGGTACTAGGGCGGGGGGGGGGGGGGGAGGTCTTATATCCAAGATAAATAAGGGATTGATTCAAAATTGTAAGACAGAGCCATTGTCCATTAGATTAATGTTAGTCGTAGTTAAAGGTTGTGAATGGGCAGTTTTCTAAGGAAGAAATCCAAACTATCAACATCATAAGGAAAAAAATACCCCAAATTACTAATAGAAAAAGGCAAAGAAACTTAAAAGTTCTTATTCATACCGCTATCAGAGTGGCAGAAATGACAAATTAGAAAATTGACAATTGTTGGAGGAGCTGTGGGAAAAATAAGTAGACAAATGCATTCTTTGATGAAGATCTAAATTGGTCCCTGTATTCTGGAAAGCAGTTTGACAATGTGTCCAGAAAGTTACGAGACTGAACATACCCTTTGACCCTGAAGCAATACCATTACTAGATCTATACCCAGAAGAAATTAGAGAAAAATCTAGGTGTACAAAAATATTTATAGCTCTTTGTGCGGTAGCCAAAAATTGGAAACTAAGAGACTGTCCTGTTGGAGAATGATTAGTCAAATTGTGGTATGTAAAGGAAATGGAATATGATTGTACCATAAAAAGTGATGAAACGAACTGTTTCAGAAGAAACTGAGGAGACCTCTGAACAGGGAACACCGAGCAGAACTAAGAACAATTTACACTGTGATAACAGCATTACAGGAAAAACAACTCTAAAAGACTTTAGAACTTTGACCAAGGCAATTATAAACCATGAGACTTAAAAGAAAAAGGATGAAACATGCAACTTATTACTTTATGAAGGAATGATGAACTTAAAATCCAGAAAGAAATATACATATTTAGACATGGCTAATGTGGATGTTTGTTTTGCTGGATTATGTAGGTTTGTATTGAGGGATTTTGTGAATTGAAAGAAAACTGGTTTGACAGGTATATCCCCAGACCCCCCAGGATGCATGGAAGACTTGGAGATTGGGCGTTGCCCCCTCCCTCAGCCTCTTGCTGGATGGCACAATTAAAAGTTAAGTTCTTTTCATCCCTATTACTCATTCTTCCCTTTTTTGGGGGCAGTTTGGAAAGTCCTCTTATTTCATTGGTCTTGTTTATACTATTATCTTCCCCTATTGATAACCAGGTAATCTCCTATTAGTTCTGTATTGTTTCTTTGTCTAAAGCTCTATTTCAAGTTTGAACTCTAAGGGTCTCTGGGCCTTCTACCAGAGTGTAGATACCATTGCATTGCCAGGTGCATGTCTCAGTCCCCCACCCCCTCAACACCTATGCTACCTTTGGATTTTAGGCAAAGGACTCTGCACACTGAGACAGTTATATCTGTTTTCCTCCTGCCCTTTTGAGTATAAACTTTTGTTAATTGCTGTCTGGCCCTGTTATTCTTTATCCAGACTATCCTGCACTGCAGATTTTTAATAATTTGCTCATTTGGGGAAGGGGGGGTGTGGTTAATGAGAAGGACAAATTGATCAAAAATTACTTGAAAATTTTTGAATTTGTAGTAGACCTAGTTGGCACAATTTTGTGATTTCCTCCAGCAGCATAGGAATTAGAGCAGAGAAGTGATGGGGGATGGGAAGGTGGGAGGAGGGACTAGTTAGTCTTTGAAGAAAGGAAAGTGAAGCCTCAGTTTGAGTGATGGACTGGAAGAATAATCCCATCCAAAAAACACTTGGTATCTGTTATTTGCAAAGTGTTGTCCTAGGCACTGAATATACAAAGGCAAAACAAAATAAAAATTCTGTTTCCAAGAAGCTTGTATTCAGGTTGTATGTGTTTGAGGCAAGAGGGGAGAACTAGAGACCATTATCAGGACAAAAAGATTGAGCAGAAGTGAGACATAGAAACAGAAGAAAGGTTTGGAGATTATGGTCAAAAAAGAGGAATTTTATACTCCAGTATCATAGGAGTGATAGTGAAATCCATGAGCAATCCTATGGGTAACAGAGTCGAAGTGAAGATTAGGTTGCTTCAGAGTTCTGGTTGACTTGGGGAATCAGACTCTTGGAGAGGAAAATTATCATGTATATAGAGTCTTTAAGAATGAAGAAGGGGGATCTGGTTGTAAAGCTTGTGAGTCCGCTACTAAACTCCTTAAGAAAGTGAATTGAGCATATTTTCCCCAGAAGTATCTGGACAGAGTGAGAGAGATTGATTAGAATGATTGATTGGAATAAGTCTTCAAAAGAGGAGAGATTGAATGGTAACGGTGCAAAGGAAGGATTTAGAAATAGCATTGGAGAAAGGAAAAGAATATACTTATTCTTTTCTGCCCAGTGTATTCTGGCTTACGATAGGGAGAGTAGCCTACTCTGAAGAGATACAGGTTTCTTTGAAGTAATAGAATTTGGAAATAGTATGAGATCAAAAATGGGTGCAATGCAAAGGCAGTATGGATTGTAAGAAGGATAGAATTGAAATTATTTTCTTACAGAGAGATGATGAATTTAACATCTAGAAAAAGATATACATATTTAGACATTACTAATGAGGATATTTGTTTTGCTGGATTATGTAGGTTATGTATTGAGGGATTTTGTGAATTGATGAAAACCGGTTTTCCTTGTATAACTCGAGACTCCCAGGATACATGGAAGACTTGGAGACTGAGCATAAATGTTGACTGGAAGAGAGAAGGGGGAGAGAATTTTAGCATTGGCAGATAGCAGTCTTGAATTACAGGAGCAAGAAGAACAAAAGGTTATCAGTTGGAGAAAGAACCAGTTGACCTGTGCAGTCACCCTCTCTAGGGTTCTGTGATAATTAAGCTCTGTGTTGGTGAAGTGCCTGTGGTGTTGCTTTCTGTGGTTTATTACTGCAGATACTGGGGAACTTTATGAAGTGTAGATGTAGCAGGTAGAGGTACTAGAAACTTTTGGTCAGGCATCTGTAGCAGTAAATAACTGGTCATTGGGTCTCTTGGGACAGACTGAATTCTCTCACTGCACCAGCTCTATAGTGTCATTCCAAGATAATGGGCTAAAACTTTTAGGAGGTACCCCAAATATTGAACAGACAACTGCTTCCTGATCTCTTGACTCTCTGGAAGTATAGGACCTTTAGTACCTTTAGGATCCTGAGGCTGTGGGTCTCTTACAGATATAAAAATTTCCGCAGTTTGTGGTGTTGTGCTGTCTAAGTTGCTGGCTACCTTAATTTAAAGAATCATTAGAAGAGTTGATCAAGACCCAAAGAGTCATCCTAATGCATGTATGTCTTGGGCCAGGTCATTCCTTTCCTCAAACAAACCAAACACTAATGATTTCTTATAGGTATATGGAAGAAAATCCAAACTTCTTTACTTTTCTTTTAAGACTTCATGATTTGGTTGCAGCTTAAGCCTGATTATTTCTCTTCAGCCATTCAAACCAAGCTGGAGTATTTGATTTAGGAACACCCAAACTCTTCAATAACCAGATGGCTCAGTGTCTGAAGTGCTAGGTATGGAGTCAGGAAGACCTTATTTCAAATCCGCCTCAGGAACTTACTAGCTGCGTGACCCTAGGCAGGTCATTTACCTTCTGTTTGCCTCAGTTACCTCATCTGTAAAATGAGGATAATAATAGCATCTACCTCAGAGAGTTATGAGGATCAAATGAGATAATATTTGTAAAGGTCTTAGCACAGTGCCTGGCGCATAGTAAGTATTTAATAAATGCTTGTTCCTTTCTTTTCTCATGATATTCATTCAAAGAATTTCGTTTGCAATACTCTTTGCCCCTACCATTGCCTGTCCTTCCTACTTGCTCTTTTTTTTTTGGTGGGGGGAGGGCAGGGCAATTGGGGTTAAGTGACTTGCCCAAGGTCACATGGTTAGTAAGTGTTAAGTGTCTGAGGCTGGATTTGAACTCAGGTCCTCCTGACTCCAGGGCCGGTGCTCTATTCACTGCGACATCTAGCCATCCTACCTACTCATTCTTTTAACATGTAACATAAATGCATTTTCTTCTATTTAACTTTTCCTGAAATTTTCTGGGCTACCTCACCTCTCCCAAAGTAATAACAGTATAAAGTTGGAAGGTACCTCAGTGACTGTCTATTCCAGCCCATACCCCAAAGACTGCCATCCTTCTTCTACCATCCAGTACAACATACCTGACAAGAGGGTTGCTTATAGCCTCTGTTTGAAGACTTCTGCTAAGGGGGAACTAACTTGTACTAAAGCAGCTCATTCTGTGGATGGATGGTACTAATTGTTGAGAAGGGGCTGGTAGGTTGCCCAAGGAATGGACTGCCTGACCAGTCAGGAAGTTGTTGTTCAGCGAGTTTAGTCGCATCTGACTCTGTGACTCTTTCTTGGGTGTTTTCTTGGCAGAGATGCTGTAATACTTTGTGATTTCCTTCTCCAGCTTATTTTACAAATGAGGGCCCTTAGGCACATAGGATTAAATGACTTGTCCAGGGTCACGCAGCTCGTAAGTATCTGAGGCAGGATTTGAATTCAGGAAGATGAGTCTTCCTGAGGAGGCCCAGGGCTCTATCTACTGCGCTACCTCCCAGACTTTTTTTTACCTGTCATTGAAGGCTTCATGATTCGGTTGTAGTTTAATACCGATTATTCCTCAAATTCCTGATAAACCATTCAAATCAAACTGGACTATTAGTGTTGAAAAATCACAAACTCTTCTGTAACCAGGTGGTGCATTGGCTAGAGCATTGGGCCGAGAGTAAGGAGCACTTGGGTTCAAATTTGGCCTCAGATACTTACTAGCTGTTCAACCCTGAACAGATAACTTAACCTTGTTTGCCTTACTTTCTTCATCTGTAAAATGAACCAGAGAAGGACACGGCCAACCATTCTAGTAGCTTTTGCAAAGAAAATCCCCCCCAAAAGGAGTCACAAAGAGTCAGATGTGAGTAGAGGTAAAAAAAAAAATGAATTTTGAAAAACCAAAATGAATAAGAAATTTTTCTTGGCCTCAACCCCAACCTTGCTTCACTATAATTTCCACTCATCGCTTCTGGTTTTCCCTGCTATGCTTAGCCATGTGCTTAATAAATGTTGATTGTTTGACTACCTGAAAAATAACAAGTCTTATCCTTCTTTCCCTCTACCCCTGTCTTCTCCAGGTTAATGTTCCTGGTTCCTTCAGTTGCTTCCAGTATGACATGGACTGAAGGGCATTCATCCATTCTAGTCTTCTTGGTGAAGATTTCCAATGTTAATATTTCTTGAATGAATGTCTTTTTGTCATTAACTTTTCCTTAACACCCATGCTTAGTTTTATATTTGAGAAAATTTTGATCATCTTCCACTTTAAAAAGAATTGATTTCATCTTATTTTCAGTTGGGCTGCTTGTCAGATAGGCTTCTCCTGAAGCCATGGTGTATATTAATGTTAATTTAATTAGTAGCTATGCATAGAGAAGAGGTTTAAATAGTGCCACAATTTTGAATTAAATTCACCAACTTTTACTTTGGTTAATCTACTATGTGAAAGACAAATTGACTTGGTGAATAGAGAACTGGCCTCTGAGCCAGAAGACCTAGCCTCAAATCCTGCCTGTGACAGACCAGTTGTGTGATCCTAGTTTGGTCTCTTAACCTGAGTGCCTCAGCCAGCTCTGTAAGATAGTAAATTGAAAAGAAGTTGCCAATATTCATTGGTAAGGGATGTTGATTCATTGGGAGTTCTTTATATAAGTGAAATCACAGATCTAGTCCCCTCTCTCATCCCTGTCTATTTTGTGTCTAAAATACCCAAGTATTGTGAGATTACTTTGCTTCAGGAAAGAATAATGCAAAATGGCAAATAGACAGTTGATGTCTTGAGATAAGTAATGAGGTGCTTTTGATGAGTTCAAGCCACCTGGCCCATATGAACTACCTCCTAGGATATTGAATTGGCAATTGAGATTGTTGAGTCATTATCAGTGATATTTGAAAGATATGTGTAAAGTGCTTTATAAGCCTTTAAGTGCTATATAAATATTAGCTTTTTATTCCATAATTTTATTGTGGAGTCTGGAAAAGTTCTGTAATACTGTACCCCCTCAAAATGCCTTCCCCCCATGTCAGTTACTATATGGATTTAAAGAAAAAGGAACCTGTAAACTAAAGTTCAGTGAGCTTGACTTGTTCCTTGCAGAACAAGTGTATCGTTAAAGATTAATGATTAGTGTGAATGCCTAGGAAAAGAAACACGGATAACAAAGATTCAGTATACTTTCGTTAAGAATACAGACTCCCCTCAAGATATTGGAGTCACTATGGCAGCAGAATAGTTCACGTCTTTCACAGCTACTTCAAGATGGATGAAAAAAATATCTTTGGACTAAATAATGAGCAAGAAATCCAAGGAGAGGCTATATTTTTGCATTTTGCTAACCTAGATTTGCACAAAGAGATGGCCAAAAGACCGTTGTCCTAGGAAAGGGGTCCAGACAGAAAAGTCTAGCCCAGGAGTGCAGTCTATGGAAGCCTTCTAGTTTTAGGGACTAGGGGCAAGCCAGAGAGGCCTAGTACCTGAAAGTGTGGCTATCTTACTTTCTTCATCTGTAAATTGAACCGGAGAAGGACATGGCTATCAGGGCTTGGGAACCTAGATTCAAGGTCTGGCCAAGGATACCTGGAGCATGTAACTGAGCTATGCCACTCTGACCCAGAATCTAGGCTTGAGACATTATGGACCCAGACCAGGAGGGTAAGAATCAGGGTTCACATTAGATCAGATTGATAATATTTCTATAGCTTCTCATATGTCAGGCATTGTGCTAAGTGCTTTACAAATGTTATCTATCTTGATCCTCACAACAACCCTGTAAAATAGGTGCTATCATTATCTCCACCTTAGAGTTGAGGAATCTGAGGCAAACAGGTGAAATGACTTGCCCAAGGTCATAGAGCTGATAAGTGTCTGAACCTGGTTTTGAAACCATGTCTTCCAGACTCAAGATCTAGGGCTCTATCTACTGCTCCATCATTTGCCTGTATAGGTTGACCCAGTGCTGTGTGCTCTTGCTATTCCTGAAGTCCTTGAAGAATAGTGCTATTTAACCACACCCTTAAATTTTTTTTATTAATAATAAATTTATTTTATTAAATTTTTTTTGAGTTACATATTTTCTCCCCATCTTTCCCCCGCCCACCACCCCAAGACAGCCATCCCAGTGTTTCCCCCCTCCCCCAGTCTATTCTCTCCTATGTCACTTTTTGGTAGGGCAGGATGGATCTCCCAACTGCAGTGCCTGTGTATTTCAAGTTCCAGT
>CM053581.1:335531669-335557667 GCA_028627135.1 Pseudochirops cupreus | reverse complement strand
TTGTATTTTATCCCAAAAGTAGTAGGGAGACCACTAGAGGCTTTCCTTTCCTTCGCATTGCCAGACGTATACTTTAGGAAGTTTATTTTTCCCACATATTTGTAGATAGTAGAAAAGGAACCAGTAAGAAGGGAGAGATTAAAGATTAAGCAGAGCAAGCTATTGTGGGGGTGGGATCAAAAGCAGAACAAATCAGACACATAAAATACAGAGGCAAATGAGCCTATATTTTTTGAAAAACCTGAAGATCTCAGCTACTGGGGTAAGAACTCATTATTTCACAAAAATTGTTGGAAAACTTGGAAAGCAGTATGGCAGAAACTAGATCTAAAATAACATGTAACACCATACCAAGATACACTATAAATGAGTATAGTACTTGTGTCTACTTAAGAGATAACATCATAAATGAGAGAAAGAAAGAAGAAATTACCTGTTAGATATATAGATAGGGGAACAGGGCATGACCAAATGAGTCATAGAGAATCACAGAAGGATAAAATTTTTATCACATTAAATTAAGTTTTTATACAAATAAAATCAGTGCAACTAAAATTAGAAAAAGAAGCAGGTAAATAGGATAAAGCTTCTGTAACATGTTTCTCTGATAGAAGTCTTAATTCTAACCTATGTAGGGACTGATTCAGATTTATAAGAATAAACACCATTCTCGATTTGATAGTAAAAGGATATGAATAGAGTTATCAGGGAAAGAAATCCATGTTATCAATAGCCATATGAAAAAAATTACCTAAGTCACTAATAATTATAAGAAATGCACATTAAAACAAATTTGAGGTTCTACTTCAAGTCTCTCAGATTTGCAGAAATGATATTCTAGAAAGGCTGTAGAGAAATAAGATGACTAATTTATTGTTAGTGGAATTGTAAACTGGGGCTTAGGAAGCATTGCTAATAGTAAAGCTAGTGGAGGTGATGGAATTCCACCTGAGCTGCTTAAAATCCTAAAAGATGATGCTGTTAAAGTGCTGCACTCAATGTCAGCAAATTTGGAAAACCGAACAGTGGCCTCTGGATTGGAAAAGATCTTTTTATATCCCAGTCCTAAAGAAAGGCAATACCAAAGAATATTCAAATTATCAAACACTTGCTCTTATTTCACACACCAGAAAGGTGAAAGAGGAAAGTGTAAAAGCTGGCTTGAAGTTTAACATCAAAAAAACTAAGATCTTGGCAATTGGTCCTTCACTTCCTGGCAAATACTGGGAGAAGAAATGGAAGAAGTGTCAGATTAAATATTCTTCTCCTCAAAGATCACTGCAGATGACAACTGCAGCCATAAAATTAAAATTTGCTTGCTTCTTGGAAGGAAAGCTATGACAAATTTGGACATCATACTAAAAAGCAGACATCACCTTGTTGACAAAGGTCTGTATAATCAAAACTATGGGTTTGTTTGTTTTTTTCCAGTAGTAATGTTTAAATGTGAGAATTGGGCTATAAGGAAAGCTGAGGGCCACAACATCAATGCTTTCGAATTGTGGTGCTAGAGATGACTTTGAGAGTCACTGGACAGCAAGGAGCTCAAATTAGTCAGTACTTAAAAGAAATCAATTCAGGCTATTCAGTGGGAGCTTAAATGCTTTGGCCTCATGATGAGAAGGCTGAACTCACTGAAAAAGACCCTGACGTTGAGAAAGACTAAAAGCCAGAGGAAAAAGGGATGATAGAGATGAATAGACAGTATCATGGGAGCAACAAACATGAATTTGTTAGACTTCAGGAGATAGTGGAGGATAGAAGGGCCTGCTGTGCGATAGTCCATGGAGTCAGGAAGAGTTGGAGACAACTTAAATGACTGAACAACAACAAAAACTGGCTAAGCCATTTTGGAAAACAGTTTGGAAGCCAATCCCAAAAATTAGTAAGTTTTTCATACCAATTGACCCAGAAATACCACTGTTTACTCTGTATCTCAAAGAAATCAAAACAGAGGAAAAGCACCTTTATAAACAAAAATATTTATAGCAATTTAGTTTGTGGTGGCAAAGAATTGGAGACTAAGGGAATATCCATCAATTGAAGAAAGGCTGAATAAGTTATGGCATATGAATGTGATAGTATACTCGTGTGCTCTAAGAAATTATCAAGGAGATAGTTTCAGAGAAACCTGGAAAGATTTTTATAAACTGATGCATAGTGAAGAAGTAGAATCAGAAGACAACAAACAACTTTGCAAGACTTAGGCATTCTGATCATTATACACTGACCAATCATGATTCCAGAGAACTTGTGATGAAACATCTCCTAATAGAGAGGTAGATAGATGGTAGATTCAGAGTGCTCTTTGAGATGCATTTTTTAGGGATGCAGCCAATTCGAAAATTTTGTTTTCCCTGAATATTCATGTTTGTAAAAGGGAGTGGAGAGGAGAAGGTGGATTTTCACTGATTAAAAAAAATTTTAATTTCAAAATTAAATATTTATTATTTTCCTCCTAAATGTACACTTCTGTAAAACTTCTCTATTGTAAATGAACCATCTTCTTACTGTTCACCCAGGTTCATAACTTCCCTTTTCAAATTATTGTGCACCATTATATACTGATCTTTTTACATGGTCTTATTCCCCAAGTGGAATATATGTAAGCTCCTTTAGGGTATGGAATTTCTTTAATTTTGTCTTTATATGCCTAGTGCCTTACACATGATAGACATTTAAATGCTTGAAGGATTGGACTATATTATTGATATCTTCCAGATTAGATGTGATCTACCTATCTTCTGTGGACACATGGCTTAAAGTAACAAATTTGTCGTGGACTTGTTCATCCAGGGCACCTCCTGTGTCAATTAGCATTATGTGACTAGGAGCAGAGAAGTTGATGATGTCAGGTTGGAAGGGAAGGACTGGAAGCATAAACATGGTCATAGGACAGAGGAGATTCAAAGATGGCCATTACATAATTGAATTGTTGCATCAGGGTGGTGAAGGAAGGAAATGGCCAGAGCAATAATTATGAACTGGATGGGCAGGCAAGAATTGAGAGACCACAGTTCATGGCAAGGTCAAAGATTATATTTAAGAGAGAAGTGAGGATAGGATATTAGCATCAAAGAAGAGCATTTTAGAGTTTAAAATCTTGAAGGTAGAGAAATTTTATGATAGATCCAAGGGATAACTGTCTCTGTGAGTAGATAAGGTAAAATGATGATCTAGCTCACAGAGATTGAACTAGAGGAACAAGGAGGGAGGACAGGGTATTTGAGGTGATATCAGACCATAGGAGTCAGGAAGACCTGAGGTCAAAGCCAGTCTCAGGCACTGGTGTTGTGACCTTGGGCATGTCACTTAGCCCATCTGCCCTGGTTTCCTCATTTTTTAAATAGTGATGGTAAAGTATTTTCCCTTTCCCCATTGTTGCATGGCTAAATGAGATGTTTGGAAAGTGCTTTGCAAGCCTTGAAGTATTACGTAAAAGCTGGCTTTTGTTGTTCCCATGTACTGTTGTCCAGGTATGAAGGCAGGGATTAGAATGGAGAATGAAGGCTATGAACTCGATACCTTTACCCCTTAACACAAGAGGGTTACTAACCTAGAGACTTTGGCTCTAAGATGTAGTTTAGACTAACTGTATCATATCTGAATTATAGCAGATAACACAATTACATAATGTCTTTGTTGTCAAGGTATAGAAATGGGACCTTAGGCAGTACTATAGTAAGATAGTGTGGAATTAATTGATCAGATTCAGAAAATATTGATTAGGTGATGTCAACTTTGAAGTTGGAGAGGTCTCAACTGGCAGGTTATAGGGATTTGCCCTAAGGCCTAACATTATCAACTTTTTAAAAAATTGGTCTTAGTTGTCAAATATATGGGTAACAAAACTTGAAAGTGCTGCTAAATGTATGACAGAATTGTTGTGCGTTGCCTTGTTGGTTAACTAGGCCTCTTTCCGAAGTGCCATGCAAATGAAGGGTGAATAACTGTTAGGGATGATGGTAGAAGAAATTCATGAATTTAGTCAGGGGTTTGTACTGGAATTGGATCACCTCTAAAGTTCCTTCCACCTCAAATTCCATAAAACAGAAGTCATAAAAAGCAGCCATGCATTTCTGTAAATTGCTTTTTTGTATCCCGTCTAAGAAAAACTTTTAATTATTTGATCATGACTGGAATATTGCAAATTCCACCTGTACTGATATGGTAACATCTTGTGGGGTTACCACAGCTTACCGATCTTTAAGTTACTCAGTTCTGGAACCTTAATATTCAGTTCACCAAAGAATGATCAGGGCCTATGATAACAGACTTGTACTATCCAGACTAGCTTTCTAGTGAAGCTAATTTTAATGATAGACTATTCCAAAAACTGTACCATATGTGACTACTGTTTGCTTTCTAGAATCAAGAAACTGGTTAAAAAAAAACAAACCAGTTTCAGAGCACAAAGAGTCAAATTTTCCCCAAAAATCACATCTGTAAGCATTTATTATGCACCTGTTATGTGTTAGTCACTGTACTAAATGCTAGATAAGCAGTGTGGTGTAATGGCAGAGACCTGTATTCAGAAATCCCAACTCTGAAATTTGCTAGCCAGTACACAAGCCTGGGAAAGTCTTGTAACATCTCAGCCTCATTCTAAAACTTATGAAACATGTGAAGAATAAAGCTTGCAATACCTACCTCAAGACTAGTGAGGAGCGAGTGCTCAGTTAATATTATACATACAGTCCTGTTTTGCTCTGGCACTTTTTCTAGTTGTCCTAATGGTCAGGTCTCCCAGATAAAGCCTCATCTTTTGCCAGTGCTAGGTGCTTGCTGACAATTTCTTGTTCACCATCTCTTTTTTTTGGTTATATTGTACTTCTCTTTGAACCTATGCATTTCCACTTGCTTTAAAAAATGTTATTCTGAGTTAATATTATTTTCCATTGATGACTTTTTAAGTTGCCTGCTTTTTATTGTCACATAAAAATCTTTACTTCGTTAATGTAATGTCTTTAAATCAGCATTTCTTAAACTGTGGGTCACAATCCTATATGAGGTCAAGTAACTGAATGTGGTGGTCACAGAAAATTTAACAACAGTAAAAGGTTTCTGAACACACAACAACCAAAAATTAATTCAAAATCAAATGCATAATGAATCCGAGGTGTTTCTGGCAGCATTTGCTTGTGTTGCATCACACCAACTTCACTGCAGCCTTGCTTCTGAACACAGAACATACACATTTTGCACTATGCATACTGTCACATCACACAATACCAATGAATGCTGCCAGAAACACATTGGCTCAGATTTGAGACTAATGTATGTTATGAATTGCAGTGTTTTTACATACATACAAAATCATTAAATGAATTTTGGATTGGGATTAGGACAGAATTTCCAACAATTTCTGAAATGGTCCTAAACATACTTCTGTCATTTTGTTCTATGTATTTATGCAAAGCTGTGTTCTCAGCATCAATGATTATAAAATCAAAATATCAATCAACTCTGAAAAACGTTGGAGATGCTCATTTCTTTATGATTTATTATTAGTAAATGTTTGATTTGTATACCTATTTTATGTACCTGAGATCATGTAAAAATTTCTCTAGCAAAAAGGGTGGAAAAGGTTTAAGAAGCCCTGCTCTAAATCAGACTGTAGGATGAACTTTTTCAGAACAGATGGAATTTCAAAGAAAGTTTGCTTAGATAGACCATACTCTCTGTGGCTGTGTGACCATAGACAAGACACTTAAACTCTCTGTAAAACTGGGATAACATGGTGGTACCTACCTCATCCTGTTGCTGTGTACTGTTTTTCTCCCTTTCCTTATATTCAAGCAGACAGTACCCAGTACTCCGTTCCCCTCACTGAGCCCTGTCTCCCCTCCAACAACGCTACATCTTGACTCTCCTCTCCATCACTGGCTGCACTCATCCTGCCATTATTCACCCATCTCTCCTCCTTTTAAACTTCATCGTATCAAGATTAATCAGGGGTGTCCATTGTATATTAGACCTTATATCATTTTTCTTTCTTTCTTAAGGAGTTCATCACCTGACTCACTGTCTCTCCTCTCTGAAGTTTTGTCCTTAGGCTTCTAAGAGTTCAGCATCCATGTTGATGATTCCTCTAACTTCCTAACCACATAATTCCTCACTCTCGTTAAATCTTATGATTTATTCCATTCACTCTGATTCACTCTATTTGAGGCACACACAAAGGCTTTCATATCCTGGATCTCATCATTACTCATAAATGTTTCATTTCCTTATTCAAAAACTGTTTTTTCTACCTTGTCCTAACTTCATATCATTCTGTCTCTCCCTATGCCTTCATTGAGATCTGTGATTCCTTTATCCCTCAGTACATTCTCAGCCTGCCTTGATTTCACATTGCTCTCTCTTTGAACTTGACCCTAGCTAATTAACTATACACTGACCTTTACTTTCAGATGTGTTGCCTCCATCTCCTATTACGAGTTACTCTTTGCCAAACCTCAGTCCTGGATTACACCCACAATCTGCCTTCACTCCTGCTCTTGTGCTTCTGAACAGAGCCGGAGGAAGTTACACAGCTGTGCTTATTGGGTATATTATAAATTCATGTTATCCAACTTGAACTGAGCCCTCATCTGCAGCAGGGAAATCCTTTTACTCCCCTCCAATTGATTCCCTGTCTCCCCACAAAATTTTGTCCAACCCTTTTTCAAGTTTTTACTGCCTCTTTCTCTGCCCCCTTTCGTTCCCAGTTGAAGACCTCACTTTTTATTCACTTTATTATCTATCACTGAGAAAAGTGAGGCCATCTGACATGAACTCCTTCTTTTCCTTTTCTCTTCACCTCAACCCTCCAGCCCCCTTTTCCCTAGTATCCAGCAGGGAATTACCTGTTTCCTTGTCAAGGTCGTCCCGTCTGCATATGCCCATAATCCCATCCGGCAGACCACAACCACAATTTCCACCACTTCCCCCCCATCTTTTTCCCCACCCTGCCTCTTTCTCTTCCTCTCCACTCCCTAGCCCCTATCTCTCCTTATCAATTACTGGTTCCTTCCCTACTGCCTTCAAACACACCTAAGTCTCTTCCCCATCCTTAAACTTCTACTACACTTCAGCTGCTCAAATTATCATCCGTTATGTTTCCTGCTTGTCTGAGTCAAATGCCTAGAGAAAGTTGTCTGTACTTGCTGCCTCTACTTCCTCTCCTTTGATTTGTTTCTCACTCTTTTGCAATCTGGCTTCATACGTGAAATTTCTCACTCCACAGTTACATATCTGCTACCTGTGACACTATTAACTACTTGCTCCTCTCTGGGATTTCCTGACATTACACTCTCTGGGTCCTTCTTCTGATGAGCTAGCTTTTGCTTCTCAGTCTACATTACTGATTTATCATCGATATTTAGAACTGCCATCAAACGTCCTTAAAGTTTAATTTTAGTTATCCTACTCTCAGTGCTTTGAGTTCCATGAGTTTAATTATTGTCTGTGCAGTCAGTTCATGACTCATTAATCTATATATCCTTCTCCAAGCTCTCCTCTGAGCTTCAATCCTGCATTATCGATTACTTATTGGACATTTCAAATAGGATGTCCTGCAGATAATTGAAACTCAAAATGTCCAAAACATATTAAGTATCTTTTCACACAAACCCCAACCTTTTTCAAACTCCCCTAATTCTGCTGAAGACACTACTATCCTGATAGAATCCTTTGTTTCTAACCTTGGCAGTATCTAGGACTCCTTACCATATCTAATCAGTTGCCAGATATCCCTGTTTTTCATTTGACCCCTTCTTTGACCCACAGCTACCACCTTAGTTAGAAACCCTTATTACCCTTACACCTAGATTATAGCACTTGCTTCCTAATGGGTCTCTCTGCCTCAGGTTTCTCCCTGTTCTAAGCCAACTCCTCTACTGCAGCTTAAATGTTAATTTGACCCAGTGGGTCCTATATTTAGTAAACTCCAGAGGCTTCCTGTTGCTTCTAGGATAAAATAT
Source organism: Pseudochirops cupreus (assembly GCA_028627135.1). NCBI lineage: Eukaryota > Metazoa > Chordata > Mammalia > Diprotodontia > Pseudocheiridae > Pseudochirops > Pseudochirops cupreus. The sequence continues at coordinate 335,549,703 of CM053581.1, read as the reverse complement.
ATACTCCTTTTATCTTTTCTTTTTTCTATTTTTATTATTATTTTTTAATTTTCCCCAGTTATATGTAAAAATAGTTTTAAAATTTCAGAATTTTGAGTTTCAGATTCTCTCCTTCCCCCCCCCCATTGAGAAGGTAAGCAGTTTGATATAGGTTATACATGTGTAGTCATGCAAAACATTTCCATAATAGCCATATTGTGAAAGAAAACATAGAACAAAAAAGAAAAAACCCTCAAGAAAAATAAAGAAAGTTAAAAAAGTATGCTTTAATTTATATTCAGATACCATCAGTTCTTTCTCGGGGATGGATAGCATAAGTTCTTCAGAATTATCTTTGGTCATTGTATTGCTGAGAACAGCTAAGTCATTCGCAACTGATCATCTTAAGATATTGCTGTTACTTTGTTTACAGTACATTTCACTTTGCATCAGCTCATGCAAGTCTCTCCAGGTTTTTCCAAAAGCATCCCACTCATTATTTCCCTTAGCACAATAGTATTCTGTCACAATCATGTATCACAACTTGTTCAGCCATCCCCCAATTGATGGGCTTCCCCTCAATTTTCAGTTCTCTGCCCCCAGAAAAGAGCTTTTATAAATATTTTTGTACGTATAAGTCTTTTTCCTTTTTGTTTTTTTTTAATCTTTTAGACTTAGTAATGATATTGCTTAGGTCAAAGGTATGATTTTATAGTCCTTTGGGTATAGTTCCAAATTGCTCTACAGAATGGTTGAATTAATTCACAACTCCACTAAGAGTGCATTAATGCCCCATTTTCCTCATATCCTCTCCACCATTTGTCATTTTTCTTTTCTGTCCTATTAGCCAGTCTAATAGGTATGAGATATAGTATCTCAGAATTGTTTTAGTTTGCATTTCTCCAGTTATAGCTTTTTTTTCATACGGTTATAGATAGCTACGATTACTTCCCTTGAAAACTGTTCTTATCTTTTGATCATTTATCAACTGGGAAATGGCTTTTATTTTTATATAAATTTGACTGTTTTTTATGTTTGCGAAATGAGGCCTTTATCAGGGAAAGTTGCTTCAAAAAAATGTTTTTTCACAATTACTACTACTAACTATATTTCCCTCCATCCTGTCCCCTCCCCCTCCCAGTTTATTCTGTTCTCTCCTTTTACCCTGTACCTCCTCAAAACGTTTTGCTTCTGACTACTGCCTACCCTCCCTCCTTTCACCACCACTACCCCTTTATCCTCTTCGCCTCCTGCTTTCCTGTAGGGTAATATAGATTTCTATACCCAATTGAGTATGTATGTTACTCTCTTTTTGAGCCAATTCTGATGAGAGTAAGGTTCAGTCCCCCTTACCTCCCCTCTCTTCCCCTTCACTATAAAAGCTTTTTCTTGCCTCTTTGATGTGAAATAATTTACCCATTCTGCCCTTCCCTTTTTCCCAGTGCATTCCTCTTTCATCCCTTAATTTTATTTTTTTAGATACCCCTTCATGTTCAGCTCACACCTGTGCCCTCTGTCTGTATATACTTCTGTCTACCCTAACAAAGTTCTTACAAGTTACAAATATCATCTTCCCATGTAGGAATTTAAAGTTTAACCTTATTAAGTCCCTTTTGATTTCTCTTTCCAGTTTACCTTTTTATGCTTGTCTTCAGTCTTGAATTTGAAAGTCAGATTTTCTATTCAGCTTTGGTCTTTTCTTCAAGAATGCTTGAAATACTCTGTTTCATTTAAGGTTAATTTTTTCCCCTGAAGGATTATGTTCAGTTTTGCTTGTTAGGTGATTATTGGTTGTAATCGTAACTCCCTTTGCCCTCTGGAATATCATATTCCAAGCCCTCCAATCCTTTAATGTAGAAACTGCTTAATCTTGTGTTAACCTGCTCTGTGGTTCCATGATACTCGGATTGTTTCTTTCTGATTGTTTCCAGTATTTTCTCCTTGATGGGAGCTCTAGAATTTGGCTGTAACATTCCTGGGAGTTTTAATTTTGGGATCTCTTTCAGGAGGTGATTGATGTATTCTTTCAGTTTCTGTTTTTCCCTTTGTTCCCCTCTGTTCTAGATTATCAGAGCAGTTTTCTTTGAATTCTAATTTTTGAGGTATTTTTTTTTTACTTTCAAATTTGTATATTTGTGCACTCCTTATTGAATAAGTCATAGTAACCTAATATAGAGTTGAGAATGTTAAGTTACACTTCCTTGATAATACAATTCCATCAACACTGTGTGCATTCTATATTGCCTTTATTTTATGAAAAATTTAAAACTTCCATTAATTACATGAACACAAAGTCCAAATTGTGAAAGTTATTGGCCTCCTTTATAAAAACATAGAAATGAGTCTTGAGTAGTTTCAGAATTTCAAGAATAGCACTTCAAAGGTTTTGCATTGGCATGTTCTAACTTCATTGAACGTTACTTCTCCCACTCTTTGATGTAGCCCAACATGGCCTAGTGTGTTCTTCATACTTGATACTCAGTCTCTTCTAACTCCTGTATACATGTCTTTGTTCTGACCGTCTCATGCCTGAAACATATTCTCTCCTTATTTCTGCCTCGTAGTAGCCTTCTTTTTCTTTAAGATGCAGTCAGACACCCCCTTTTATGTGAAATCTCTCCTGATTTTTTTCAGCTGCTACTACCTTTTCTTTTAAACTATTTTATATTTAATTACTTTGTATCCATTTAATTTATTTTATCTTTGTTGTATATTATTTACATTTGAACTTGTCTTTCCTGTTAATTTAGTAGCTACTTTGGAGTAGAGATTGCTTTCATTTGTTTTATTTATATTCCTAGTCCCTATCATAGTGTTTGGCATATAGTAATACTTAATGATAGACTTATTGATTGATTCCTAACATATAAAGCATTTTGCAGACCTTTAAGCACTCTATAAATGACATTTGTAATTATTGCCATGGTGGTTAGGCCAAGTTGGTTTGAACATAAAAGTAATGGAGAGTGATGTGAAATAAGTCTTGAAAGGTAGAGTGGATTTTGAAGGGTTTTAATTGCCAAAAGGAGTTTGTGTTTTATTCAAGAGGTCATATATGTGCTTTAGGAAGATTAAAATTTTAGCCCTTTAGACAGTATATGAGAGGGAAGAGAGCCTGGAAACAGGAAAACGGTTGGAGTAGTTTAAGCTAAGCATGAGGTGAAGAGGATTGGAGAGGAGAGTTAAAGCTTAAAGAAATGTTGTGAAAGTAGAATAGACAAGACTTGGCAACTAATTAAATTTGAGGGGTTAGGGAGAGGGAGAAGTTGAAAGGTTTCAAAGGTGGGCAGCTAGAAGAATAATCATACTTTCTACCAAAATAGGGAAAGTAGGCCAAAGAGGTTGTAAAGTTTAGTGAATTCCATTTTGAATATGTTATGTTTGAGATGCTTGTGGGACATGAAGGTATAGCTGTCCATGAAGAGGTTGGTGATGTCAGACTGGAACTCAGGAGAGGGGCTACATATGTGGATTTTGGAGTTGTCTGCTTAGAAATGCTAATTATCACCAAGAATTAGAAGAAAGTGAAACAGAAAGTCCCAGGACAGAGGCCTGGTTGTAGTAAGCCCACACTTAGGAACAGGAAGAAATGGATAATTGCAAAGGTTCTAAAGATTTTCTTATTTCTTCTCCCCCATTAGAATGTTAACATTGCATTATACAGTCCTTTTTAATTGTTCAAATAAATTTATTTTTATAGGTTTCTCTTGCCTCTTGTCTTTGTATTTCAAAGTTCTTGCTCAGCTCTGAACTTTTGGTTATAAATGCTTCAGTCCTCTGGTTCACTACAGTGTATTTCCCTCCTGTAGGACATCACTTAATTTTGTGTAGCATAAGTTACTATTGGTTGCAAATCTTTTTACATTTTGGAATATTTTACTCCAAGATTTTCTCTCATTTATAGTAGAAGCTGGAAGGTTTTCTGTGATTCTGTTTTGATAGTTGTGGGAGCTATGAATTTGGCTATAACAGTTCTGGGACTTTTCCTTTGGGCTTTTTTTCAGGAGATGATCAGTGAATTCTGCCTTTACTTTGACTTCTGGTTCTAATAGATCTGTATAATTTTTATTTATAATTTCTTGAAATAAAATATTCTGGATTTTGTCTTTTTTGAATCATGGTTTTTAGGAAGTCCAGTGATTTTTTAAACATCTCTTCTTGACTTTTTTTCTTGGTCGGTTGTTTTTGATAGCAGATCCCTTATGTTTTCTTATCTTTTTATTTTATTCTAATATTTCTTGCTTTATCATTTAATCTTTGATTCTCTTTGCTATATTCTAATTTTCAGTGTCTCTGTAACTTAGATAAGGGTTACCAGCTCGTTTTCTAAGCTGTTTATTCTCATTCTAGGTTGGGAGTGGGGAGCTTGTGGCCTTGAGACTGCAGGTTTCCCGCTCCTGTTCTAGGTCTTTACTGCAGAGCATTCATTTCTTTTTTATTTTTTAAATTGCTTAAATTCTTCCATCCCTGCATGTAGGTCCTTGTGGGAAGGAATCAACACAGTCCCTGCACATGGGGAGCTAATAATCTAATGGGGGGAACAACATTCAAATAGCCATGTATACGCAAGATATTTACAGTTTAAGTGGAAGATTATCCAAAAGGAAGGCACTAGCAGTCCTCTGTGACTGCACTTTTGAAGAAGGGGAGATTGGAATTGAAACTTGAGGAAAGCGAGGGAAACAAGGAAGGAGAGCATTCTAGGCATGAGGATAGCCATTGAAAATGCATGAAGAGTTGGAGCGGCTAGGTGGCTCAGTGAATAGAGCATCGACCCTGGAGTCAGGAGGGCCTGAGTTCAAATCCGACCTCAGACAGTTAACACCTACTGGCTCTGTGACCTTGGGCAAATCACTTAATCCCAATTGCCCTGCCTTCCCCCCACCAAAAAGCAAAAGAAAAAAGAAAGAACATGCATGAAGAGTCACATAAAAGGAATAGTAAGAAGACCAGTGTCACTGTAGAAGTCTCAAAGGGGAGTAAAGTGCAAGAAGGCTAGAAATGTAGTAAGGAACCGGGTTCTGAAGGGCTTTAAAAGACAAACAGAACATTCTATATTTGATCCTAGACAGCAGGAGCCACTAGAATTTATTGAATAGGGGATTAATGTAGTCAGACCTGCACTTTAGGAAAATCATTTGGGCAGCAGTGTCTACTGGAGTGGGGAGAAACTTGATGCAGGGAGGCTGTTGCAATAGTCCAGGAGTGAACGAATCAGTACCTGTTCCAGGGTGGTGGCTTTGTGAGTGGAGAGGAGGTATGCACAAGCAATGTTGTGACATTGGTATGAAAGAGGAGTTTAGGATGATTTGGAGGTTGTAAACCCAGATTACTGAGAAGATAGATGATAGTGCCTGCCCTTAACAGTAATAGAGAAGCTGGAAAACGGGGGTGGGTGCAGGAATGAGTTTTATTTTGGACCTATTGAGTTTAAAATGTCCATGAGATAACTAGTCTGAGATGTCAAATAGGCAGTTGGAGTTTTGAAACTAGAGGTCAAGAGAAGGGTTAGGGCTGAATAAATAGATCTGAAAATCATCCATGTAGAGATGATCATTGAACCCATGAGAGTTGATGAGATTACCATGTGAGATTGTCTAGAAGGAAAAGATAGCTCTTGGGAGCAGACCCATGGTTAGTGGGCATGACCTGGAGGAAAAAGCAGCAAAAGACTGAGAACGAGCAGTTAGAAAAGTTGGAGAACCAGAAGAAAGCAGTGGGACAAAATCCTAGACAGAAGAGAATATCCAGCAGAAAAGTGTGTTTAATAATGTCAGTGACTGCAGAAAGGTCAAGAAAGATAAAGACTGAAAAAGGTCATTAAATTTGGCAATTAAGAGGTCATTTGTAACTTAAGAGACAATAGTTTCAGGTGAAGGATGTGGTCAGAAACCAGACCACAGAAGGTTTAGAAGAGAGTAAGAGAAGAGGAAGTAGAGGTACCAATTGTAGACAACTTTCTCAGGAAATTTAGTCATTGGGAGGAGAAGATAGAGAACTATAGCTAGTGAGAACGAATGGATCAAGTTAGGGGTGTATGTGTTTGGTCAGTAGGGAAGCAGCCACTAGAGAGTGAGGAATTGAAGATTAGTAAGAGTGAGACAGAGGAAAGAATGGGAACATGGGTATGTGTAATGGAGGCTTTGGATGGTTTGGTTGGTCCACTGCTTGTTCTTGACCTATGTCACTTTAGTTCCCGTATTGATCTCTGCCTCCTAGAGTCTTCTGAGGTTCATTGCCATTGAGGTCTTCAGTCCTTTCTTTATTGACTCAGTAGAGTATACTATGGTATAGGCATCTTTGTTTCCTGTTCTTTGCTACCACAGAAGTGCTGCTTTAAATGTTTTGATATATATGGAGCTTTTTTTGTCAATACCTTTCTTGAGGTATGTGCCAACAGTGAAATCTCTGGGTCAGAACATATGGGTGTTTTAGTAACTATTTATATGATTCCAAATTGATCTCTATAATGGTTGTACTATTTCAGAACTTCAGCAACATTGCATTGTTTTTCTGTCTTTCTGTAACTCCCTAACATGGACTGTTCTGGTCTTTTGATATATTGCCAGTTTGCTTTTTTCTTCTGCATTGGTGGTTGTAGAGTGGCAGAAGAGAGTGCATGGGGTGGTGAGAGTCACACAAATTTTAGGTGACTTCTAAACGTTAATTTAGCTGTTCTCTCAAGTATTAGATCTTTGTTCATTGGGTATACTATTGGAGGAACTGAATTTTACAAATTTTGGGAGTCTTACTATAAATGAAAGTAGATGACAGAAGAATGCTGAAACTCAGTGAAAGTATGGCTTTTACCTCCTCAGAGAGGCAAATGAAAAGAGTTGGTGTGGGTTTTATAGTGTATCCAGAGTCATCAAGAATCATCATTTTAGTAGCACTCTTACTATTAGTGATTCAAACTGGGAAGTGAATATTTTGGATAAGCTCAAATTCATTTGGGTGATTGGTTCCTTGGATGTTTATCTGATTCTCAGTTATGCCTGTTAGTACTGCTCTTTTTAATCTCAATACTACTGAAATGCCAGCCTAGGAAAAAAAGAATCATCATTTCATGGAATCATCTTTTGCAGTGCTCAGAACTATATGCAAAAAGACTACCATGAAAATATTTGTAGTTTATGTGCCCACATCTTTCTGCAGAAGTTGAAGATGTAAAGAAATTCCGTGAAAACTCAACAAGACCTTGCAGATTAAATCAATTTATACTTTTTGATTTGATGACTTCAGTGTTAGGATAGAAGTAAAAATGGACATTGAAAAATGTTGGAATGACTGACATGGAAATATGTTTTGCATGATTTCACATATATAATATCATTGCTTGCCTTCTCAATGGATAGGGGAGGGAATAAAGGAAGGGAGACTTCAGAACTCAAAACTTTTTTAAAATGAACACTAAAAATAATAAAATGTTTTTATAAAAGGAAAATGTCTCTCAGGAATAAGGAATGAGGAAGACCAAAGTCTTGTAGGATACACAGAACCCTCATTGCCAATATACCACAAGTATTTTCTTCAAGAAAAAAATTACAAGGTACTGGACATGGGAGCACTGATAACCTCACAAAAAATTAAATTGATTATATTTTAATAGGTATAAAGTGATTCTTTCTGATGTGTGAGTCATTCTTGAATCATCTGTCTATGTACTGTCATATCATAAACTTGTTAGAACAAGAATTAAAAAACAAACAAAAAATGAAAATTAGAGAAAGATAATGATTTTAAATTTTAATAACTTTGCCTATATAAATAAATTACTGGTGCTGAAAGGTAGGAAATTAGATGAAGGAAAAGATCCAGATTATAATAATTTCATACATAAGTTCAACTGATAGAAATAAATTACCATAATGAGAATACTGAGAGATTTTTGAGACTAAATCAGTGAATATTTTATTCATTTGCCATTAAGAAAGCTGTAGCAGCCAGGGGCACATTGTTGTAGGATATGAACTAATTTGTAAACTCTTGAAGGAGCATGGTGAAAGATTAGGTACAGTATTCCCTCAAAATAGCTTGATTCAGTGGACAGAAAAAAAGTTTAATGAAAGCTTAATAAGAGGCCCAACTCAGCAGAATTCTTAGTTGGAATTTGTGAATACCAGTTTTCCGTATTTAATGTGTATATGGAAGAGATTTAGAGTAGCATAATGGAAAATGGGCCTTGGAGTTAGGATGACATAGTTTCATGTCTCTCTTTCTGATATTAGTGTATGATATTTAAGATATTTTTCCTGTATAAATATATCTCTTATTATTGTATGAAACATAAATAATTTTTTTGTTAAAACTATCCTAAGCATCAATTTCCACAGAAGCATGTTTTTGTTTTTATTAGGAAACAGCACTGTCACAAATGAAAATCATTGTTTGCAAAGTTTGGTATATGTATAGTTCTTTGACTTTTTGCTTATTCGTTTTTGGGAAAAAACATTTTTAGAATTTTTAACCACACTAGTTTGTCTATGCTTTTAAAGCACAAATTCTTAAAATGCATAATTTTTCTTTTTTCCCCACAAGGTTGCAATAAAAATAATTGATAAGACTCAATTGAATCCAACAAGTCTACAGAAGGTAAGGCTGTTTATCTTGTGAACATTATTGGGGGAAAAATGCTTTTTAACCATTATTCTTTTCCCATTCTGTTTCTTAAATTCTTTAATATTTATTCATTTAATTGTTAGTGTAACAAAACTATTTTCTCCCCCAAAATACTTTGATAATGTGAAATATTTGTGTGAGAAATTACTTAAATCTATTAAAATTTCAATCTTTTAAAAAGAGTTGTGAAGACCAAAAAGTTAATTATTTGGTGGCCAGCTTTCTATGATGAACCTCGCTGTGCTTAGTTAAGCAAGTCTTCTGAGGCACACGTAGCTTATAAAGTCAGCAGAACTTAGCAGACGACCTATCGTTTGAGTACCAAAAGTCATCAATAGGACTTTATTACAACTTCATTCTCACCCTACGTGAAGTTTTCAGATGGAGATGGCTGTCATTCTTGAAGCTGAAGATTTAATTACCTTAAACCTATAATTTAGAAAATACTGAAATCTGCCAGAAATTTGAATAATGTTTATGGACCACTTTTACTAAGTAAGGCAATAAAAATACAAAGAATAAAAATGAAAAGGCACCATTGAACAGTGGAAAGGGTTTTGGATTTAGGATCTGAGGACCTCAGTGCAAACCCTGGCTCTGTTGTACTACCTGTGTGACTTTGTACAGTTGCTTAATCTCTCTGGGCCTCAGTTTCGTCTTTTTTTAAGTGAGACAATCGGACTAGATAGCTTCTAAAGCCCCTTCCTGCTCTGAATCTGATCCTATAACTTTATGTGAGCAGTTTTAGGCACATTGAAGTATTAAAGGATCTGAGATTAAGACTCTTTTAAAATATACAAATCATTTAGCATTATTGTCTTCAAGTTGTTAGGTCATGTTCAATGGAAGAATGGTAGCGAATGAAACTTAAGAGATCTAACTATTGTATCCTATTCCTGTTTTAATAATCCAGTCTATATGCTGCTAAACCAAAATGGTTCAATGAGCAAAGGGATGATAGAGGTTAGTGCTTCTTAGAAAGTCTTATTGGTATGCTTAGTGTTTTTGGATGGTATTCCTCTCTGCCTTGGAACTGTGACCTGAACTCCTGTGTCCTTGTGACTTATGAGCTCCTCTCTGCCCTGGAACTGTGACCCAGAACTGCATATGGGCAATAGAATTGCCAGTCTGTGCCAGCTGTATCCAGTGCCAGCAAAGGGTCCCCTGTAATTTCTTTCTGACCAGTTGTCCAACACCATTAGCTGGTGTCTGGGCTGAGAACTCCTGAAGCTGTTACTATTACTGCTGTTGCATGTGTAAGCTCCAGTCAGATTTCCACCCTGGTGTCACAGACTTGCGTTGCTAACCTCTTAGATTTCCCTTAGATTTGAAAACTGTCTAATCCTGACCTTTGTTGGCTCTGCCACTCCAAAATTTGATTTGAGGCAACTTGTTTGGAGGATAATGTTGAGAGAGTCCATCTGGGTTGTCTCTGATCTGCCATTTTTGCTCAGCTACCTTCAACTTGAAGGTTTTTGTATTCTGAGGAAAGAGTCAGTAGCTGATAAGATTGAAATGGAAAGGTACTAAGGAAATGATCAGTGGAGTGGCTCCTGGAGGATGTGGGAGAGAGTTGGGACTGAGCACTTAAATAAGAAAGTTTATCTTAGTAAGGAAATGGGTCAGACTAGAACAGGTAGAGAAGTTTTGAGGTATATTGTAGAGGGAAAATTGATGAATGGCTTGGATTCCAGACCCAAATCCTGATTCTGAAATATCTTTTCTTTTGATTAGTATCTTTGGTGCTTCTGAAAATAATAGTTAATTTAAAATGACAATCTTACCAAATGGCTTAGAGAGAAAGAAAAAGAGAGAGAAAAAATTCTTTGTTACAAATGATACAGAGGAGAGAGAGCTAGACTTGGAGTTGGGAAGACCTGTGTTCAAGTCAAGTAAGTTATTAATTTTTCAGTGTGCCCTAGGGAACTCTCTAAAATTGTGGACTATAGAAAAGATGGTGATTTGCAGTGGAAATTCCTCAACTGGAAAGAGTTACTATAGGATGATGCAAATATATTGTGTACATGGTAACAACAGTATTGTAAGATGATTGGCTGTAAATGACTTAGCTGTTTTTTCCTGGTTTGTTTTTTTTGTGGTGGTATGTGTAGTTAAAAGATGACTTCTTTGAAATACATTTCCAGTTTGATATATATTAAGACTTGTTTTCAGATGTCACATGGCCTTGTGAAATTTTATTTTATTGGCTTTTAGCCTGTCTTTGAGAAGCAAGTGATAGTTAGGTTCAGTGTTGAGGAGTTAATTAAGCTATATACCAAACTTGACCCTGAAGAAGAGATGAGAAAATGTACCTCCCTTCCTGTGTTGAAGTGGTAGGAGAGTATTGGTGTGAAACATTACATATACATTCATACTTATTTGAAGTATTGGTTAGTTTTGCAGAATTGCTTTTTTTCCTTTCTCTTCTCTTTTAAAAAAAATCTTTGTTATAAATGATAAAAGAGAGAGAACTAGACTTGGAGTTGGGAAGACCTGTGTTCAAGTCCTACCTAAATTAATAATTTTTCAATGTGCTCTAGGAAACTCTCTAAAATTGTGGTTTGTAGAGAAGATGCTGATTTGCAGTGGAAGTTTCTTGCTCACAACTCCCAGTATGTATGAGATCAGAGGTCTGATCCGCCCACAAAAACAAAACAAAGTTTGGCTCTCTAGGTGAGAATAGAGGGGTACACATGCATGCGTCATCTGTTAAGATTATGTAGAAACAATATTAATGAGTGAAAAAATTAATTTTACACTTTAGGATACTAGCAGTGTTTACGAAAATTGTACTTAGTGTAAATGAAGAGGCATAATGAACAGACAGTTGGCCCTGTAGTAGAGATGACAGGATGTCAAGGCTTTTTCCTGACCAGACTGACTGTATGACCCTAGACAAAGTACTTAATGGGCAAGTCACTCACCTTCTTAGTCTCTAGACAACTCTTTAAGATTATCAGAACCTTATATCTGTTAGATTGGCTAAGAGGACAGAAACGGTAAATGACAAATGTCGGAGGGGCGATGGGAAAAATGAGACATTAATGCATTGTTGGTGGAGTTGTGAACTGATTCAACCATTCTGTAGAGCAGTTTGGAAACTATGCCTGAAGGGCTATAAAATCATGCATACCCTTTGACTTAGCAATACCACTACTAGGTCTGTATCCTTTAAAAAAAAAAGGAAAGGAAAAGGACTTTTATGTACAAAAATATTTATAGCAGCTCATTTCTGGTGGCAAACAATTAGAAATTGAAGGGATGTCCATCAATTGGGGAATGGCTGTACAAGTGGTGGCATACGAATGTAATGAAATACTATTGTTCCATAAGAAATGATGAGTAGGTCGATTTCAGAAAAACCTGGAAAGACTTATATTGGTTAATGCAAAGGAAATGTGCTGTGTACACAGTAACAGCAGTATTGTAAGATGATTGGCTGTGAATGACTTAGCTCTTCTCAGCAGTGTAATGATCCAAGACTTATGATAAAAAGTGCTGTCCAGCCCCTGAGAAAGAACTGATGGTGTCCGAATACAGATTAAAGCATACTCTTTTTTAAACTTTCTTTATTTTTCTTGAGGGTTTTTTTGGTTTGTGTTTTCTTTCACGACATGACTATTATGGATATGTTTTTCATGACTACACATGTATAACCTATATTGAACTGCTTGCTTTCTCAATGAGAGGAAAATGGGGAGGGAGCAAGGGAGAGAATTTGGTGCTCAAAATTTTATAAACAAATATTAAAACTTGTTTTTACATGTAACTGGGGGAAAATAAATATTTTTTTAAAAGATTACATATCAGAGCTAGCCAACGAAGGAGCCCGTGACCTACTCACTTCTGCTATTGCCAGGGAATTCACTGATGCTACTTGAGACTGTGTCCCTAGGAAGGAGGAAACAAGTAAATGTCTAAGGATTGCAGCACTGCTGACAGGAACATCAAGATGTGGAAGAGCAAGAAGCTCATCAAGAGCCTGCAAGCACCTTGTGGCGATGGCACCAGCATGATATCATTGATCATTCTTCCCAGAGACCAGATATATTGAGTGGCAAAAAATGTTAGCAGATGAGTTTGGAACTTTGTCCTACATGAAATCTTTTGTAAATCATTTTTCGGTTTCAGGAATCATAATATATGTACAACAAAAACTCCAACTCTTATCAAATGGTCTGGTTGTTTACTGTGGAACAAGTTTGACAGAATAAGGAAAGAAAATGAAAGTCAATATTGACTTTGAATGTTTCAAACCGATCTGTCTCTGTCTCTCTCTCTCTCTCTTTTTCTCTCTTTCTCTCTCTGTCTCTCTCTCCCCCTTTCTCCCTCGATACATAGATATAGATACACACGCACATCGTTTTATCTGTAACAACAGAGGGTCTTCTACAGCAAGTTTAGCTTTATTGTAATGGATCGTAGTAGTGAACTCTCTGGTACTCTCTCCAAGGAAACATGAAAAGTTGTGAACAAATTCACTGTGGATCTCCCAAAGAAACACAACTATGTAATGAAGGTAGCAAAATAAGTGTGGTAGATCTTTTAGCTAGGTCAACTGATTTCAAAACTAAATTGTCAGTATGACATATTTGCTTAGGATGATAACTTTGAAATTAGACAAAACACTGGGGAGTACTGTTTTGGAGTTGAAAATACACTAAAAACTTTGGGAAAGAAAGCTGAAGAGATCCTTCCAGTCTTTGAAAATCTAGATATAAGATATGTTCTTCATTACCCAGAGCACCAAATTTAATCCAAGAGCAAGAGGATTAATTTCACTTTACAGCCAGAAGGACAGGAAAGGAACAAGAGCTGATAAGAATATGTCACAGCTTTAATGGTTTACTAAAAACCATACAAAATTTGTAGCACCTTTGGAAATTTTTACAGACAAGTCACAAAGAAGGATCTCAGTTTGTGAAAATTCCATCTCTTGTGGAATTGCATATATTTTATGGTACCTGGTGGATTTCCTGTTAATAGAATACCAAGGGGGAGATGATAAATTTTTTGCTCTTGATAACCATCATCTAGGTAGTATACTTACATCCAGCAAAACATACTTCATCTTCCCGCATAAAAATGCATGATGAAACCAGAAAAGATCTCTGCCTTATAACTGAAACATTTCCAAATCTTGATCCATTAGCATTAGATAGTGAAAACAAAGCAAAACCCCAAAACACCCCTAGCTCCACACCTTGATTTGTATCAGTATAGCAGCAAAAAACTAAATTCCTAAATGCAACTTTGGACTACTTAGGAAAAGAACCATAGTTTTTCCTTTTACTCATTGCTCTTTTATTAAAATTTTTTTTAACCATCATATAGGAGCAAAAATTCTGGTGAATAGAGGTAAAAATCATACTGGTTTATTTCTTACTTTGATTAGAAAAAATTTCAATGGCTGCATTTTGTGTTGACTTATTTACATACCATACTCAGCTTAGACTGCTTAAGAAATAATGAAAGAATTTGGAACCAAAAAAATTAATGAAACTACATTTCAAGAGAATCTGCCCTGGTAAGGAGCTCCCTCTATGTTGATGAAATTACATATCCAGTATAAAAAAATTAATCTAATGCTTTCTTAAAATGGGATCATTGTCAGTTTTTGTTCTGCCAGGTTAAGTAATAATTTTGGTCAGATTTCTCATTAGTTCCTTTGTAATTCTGTACCTCCCTTGGGTTTGGTGTGTTAGATCTAGGGTGTATAATACAAAGAATGGTACTAGATTTAAAGCAGACTTCTTTTATTAAATATTAAGAGAGCAAAGACATACATTTGTTAACTATTTAAACTTTACAAGAAGATTTGAAAGCAAAAAAACTAAAATTGAAACAGTGCTTCTTTATAGGAACCTCCATTTGTGTCTAAACTCTTGGTTATAAGTAAATTTACTTGAGTTAGAATAGGTTATGAGTGCAGCATGCTCTTTTATTTGTAAACTTTACTATTAATTTGTTAGCCTGGAAAAATCTCCAAGGAGCTATATATTTAAATGGCTAAGTATCAATTCAGTAGACTCATTTGCGGATCTCTGCAAATCCAGTTCTTCCTCAAGTATTTCTCCGTAGAAAAATTAGGGTGAATCTAAAATTAGTTCTACTCCTGGTTTACTTTGGATCATTGTGTACATTGTGATCATTATTAAAATGATCCTCCAGGCACAGTGAATAGAGCACCAACCCTAGAGTCAGGAGGACCTGAGTTCCTATCCGGCCTCAGACTCTTAACGCTTACTAGCTGTGTGACCTTGGGCAAGTCACTTAACCCCCATTGCCCTGCCTTCCCTCCTTCAAAAAGACCCCATAAAAAGGATCCTCAGTGTATGATTTATTTAGGCTTATTATTAGAGGAAAACATCTGGCCATTTCACTGCTTATACATCTCCATCAGAAAGTATGGGAAAAATAGTAAAACTAATCTTCATTTTTTTTTAACTCCTTAAAGATTTTGAAGGGGGAAGAAGTTAAAAATGAACAGCCAAAATTAGGTATGAAGGTCTAGGACTTTCAGTTTATACATGTTACCCGTGTCTCCTATTCTCACAGTCTAGTAATCTGTCATCTGTCACCTTAGTTGTCTATTAACTTTACCCTGCTGGAATATAGCCAGGAACCTGGAGAGAAGCAAATCAACCTCAGAGTAGCCAAGATAGGTGGGACAGATTCCCTATGAAAACTCATGAACTTTACTCATTGGGGAACCACTCAGAACCTTTTCTGAACCCTTTATACTCTTTAAATAGAATTCTCACAAATTTCATTAGTCTGGTTTCCAATAAATTAGAACTGGGGAAAAGAAGTTGTTACAAGCAGGGATGCAGACATTTGTGAGAAATGGCAACTGATAGCCTAACAGAGCAGAGAGGCAGGAAAACTGAAAAGACAAAACTACTCAAAAAGCACATCCTGGGGCCATTTAATACAGTTGCCATCCAGTACTTGAAGTTACCTATCATATTCACCTCTAATCTAGTGTTAATATTCTTACTTCCTTCAACTAATAATCTTCATGTGACTGCACAGAGCCTTTTCCCACCATGTTTGCTCTCTTCTAGACATTTCTCAGTATTCAAAGAATATGAAACCAAAATGACAAAATTGAACATGAAAAGGGGGGATTTTTTTAACATTCATTTTTTGAGTTCCAAATTCTTTCACTCCCACCCCACCCATTGAGAAGGCAAGCAATTTGATACCCATTATACATATGAAGTCACCCAGAACATGTTGCTATATTGGCCATATTGTGCACCATTGCCCCCAAGCAAGAAGAATAAAGTGGGGGGAAAATACACAAGTCAACACTCCTGAGTTTATTATCAGTTCTCTCTCTCTGGAGGATAACATTTTTCATTATGAGTACTTTGGAATTTTTGTGGTTCATTGTATTAATGAAAATAGCTAAGTCTTTCACAGTTGATTATTGTACGGTATTGCTGTAGCTATGTACAATGTTCTCTTTGTTCTGCTCACTTCACTTTGCATCAGTACATATAAATCTTCCCAGGTTTTTCTGGAACCACCTCCTTCATCATTTCTCATAGTAAAATAGTATCCCATCACAATCATCTCCCACAGCTTGTTTAGCCATTTCCTAATTGATGGGCCATCTCCTCAATTTCCAGTTCTTTGTCTCCACAAAAAGAGCTGCATAAACATTTTTGTACAAATAGGTCCTTTTTTCTTTGATCTCTTTGTGATACAGATGTAGTAATAATATTGAATAGTATTGCTGGGTCAAAAGGTATGCAGTTTTATCCTCCTTTGGGCATAGTTTCAAATCGTTCTACAAAATGGTTGGACCAGTTTACAACTCCACCAGTAGTATGTATATGCTCTGTATTTTTTCACATCGCCTCCAACATTTGTTATTTTCTAAAAAGGGTAATTTTTAATAAATGTAAAGAATACTTTTTTAAAAATCAGAAACTACTATTTTAAAATATATGGCAGCAACTTGAAAATTTAAAGAAAATCGATGAATATTTGCTCCCCAAAATTGTAAAAACTTAATATAAATGCTCATTGACTAGCTGATTTGATAATCTAAATAACCTACCCGTACGCATAAAGAATTTCTATGATAAAATAATTTTCAAAGAAGTAAAAGATGACATGAGTAAGTAGAAAATTTAGGGGGTTGACTACAGGGGCTTATACAGTAAAAACATTGATACTCTATTAATCTGCAAATTTACTCTTATACCAGTAAAATACTGGGGGAAGGAGGTTAGTATAGTGATGTTTTTTTGAGATTGCACAGAATAATTGGTATTCTTAAAAAGTTAGGAGGTGGTGAGGAAGTCCTGTAGCAAATTCATGGGAAGATATGGACAAGAGTTCACAGGATAGGCAGGTATGGATAGGTTGCAATTTGTATCGTTATAGGAAAAACCCAAATTGAGGAAATAAATATTCATCTGTTTCAATATTTTAATATATGATTAATTATCCTAAGTGTTTCTCTCTTAATGTTGAACCATCCTAGGTATCCCTTGTATGACTCTAAATTGCTTGCAATGAATTATTTATTTATAACCTTGCAAAGATGTTTTCTGGATCAGTATCATGAGATTGAGCCATATAACCTGCTTCATGTCACTTGCTTAGGTCAGGACCATATTTGTATTAAAAATGGAGTTGGGTAGAATGCCTTCTGTCTATTTTGAAGACTAATTCTGATTTTTGTTTGAATCTGGTCCAGGGTTCCTCATACTCTCCCCTTCTGCCCCCTCACTCCCAAACCTCTCACCCCTTTGGCACATTATCTAAAGCTAGCTCAGTTTCTTTGAGATTGAATTATGTCATGAATTTTTTTCAGGCTTGATTAAGTAGTTAATGATTTACTGATTTTGTTGCTGTTTTAAAATGTTTATTAGATTGTATTGATACCTTTTCTGAACATATCCCTCCCCTACCTCTACCCGCACTGAGCCATTTCATGTTACAAAGAATAAAACCAAGCAACAAGGAGAGGAAAAACCAGTTCAGCATGAACTAACCCTCACCCCACCTGAGAGTCTGACAGTGTATGAAGTGCTCCATGCTCTCAGTCTCCCACTTCTGCAAAGAAGGAAGGGGGATACATGTCTTCTTGTTTATTTAGGAGTTTATAAGTTGGTTCTAATGGTTTCTTTGGTTTTGTTATTTTTCAAAAAAAAAAAAAACAACAGTTCTCAAGTTTTACAAAATCACTCATGTGGTTTTATTTTCAGATTTTTCTCCTCTCAAATTTTAAGGCTCTATCTTTTTATCATCTTTTTTTGTCGTTAGAGACTAGGAAAACTAGGCCTAGCCTTAGCAGTTGCTCTGATTAATTGTGACAGATACTTCTTAATGGCACATATACCACTAAACCCTCTAAGTTGTTGACTCAGAGACAATGGAAGAGCCACTTCTGAGCAGTTCTCAGCCCTTTTTAACT
>CM053581.1:335513741-335531169 GCA_028627135.1 Pseudochirops cupreus | reverse complement strand
TCTCAAATTTTAAGGCTCTATCTTTTTATCATCTTTTTTTGTCGTTAGAGACTAGGAAAACTAGGCCTAGCCTTAGCAGTTGCTCTGATTAATTGTGACAGATACTTCTTAATGGCACATATACCACTAAACCCTCTAAGTTGTTGACTCAGAGACAATGGAAGAGCCACTTCTGAGCAGTTCTCAGCCCTTTTTAACTTCAGTCGATTTCATTCTTCTCCAATCTGTCTATTTTATACAAAGCAGTAGATATTTATTAAGCCGTTCTCTACATGATGTACATTGCTAAACACTGGGGATACAAAAAAACGAGAAAAGTCATCCCAACCTCAAGGATCTTACGTTACACTGTAAACCGATAGGTAATGCTTGATTATTTTAAGAGCGGAAAAGCCCCAACAAATAGGACAGAGGTTTTTAACCTGGCTGAGATCTATGAATTTGTTCTTTACAGCGCTGCTTTGATAACTATATTTCAATGTAGCTGATTTCTAACGTAAACCAATGTGTTGCTCGTTTTAAAACATTATTCTGGGTTTATAGGCTTCACCAGAGGGGTTTATAATACAGAATTAGTTAAAAACAGTATAGAGGAATCTGGAAGGGCTTCCAGTGCAGGTGGGACTTGAGTTGAGCCTTAAAGGAAGTGAGGGATTCACTTCTAAGTCAATAGGGTTGAGGTGGGAATGCATCCTAGGCCTGAGGGAGCACTTAGGCAAAGGTGTAGAGCTTGAGTGCTGAACTCCAGGAATAGCTAAAAAAAATAATGAAGTTTGGTGGGAACTTGTGCTTAAAGGGAGAATATTGTGAAAGAAACTTGGAAGAGTAAAGTGGAGCCAGACTATGAAGTAATTTACATTTATCCTTAAAAGTAATAGAGAGCTACAGAAGACTTTTGAGCAAAGGAATAATACAGTCACATTTGTGCTTTAGGAAAATTACTTTTTTCTAAAGTTTTTGTTGTTGGCATTTTGTTAGGTGGCTTTTGGGGGGGGGAGATTGGTGCAATGGGTAATTTTTACCATAAATTGCTTTTTTGAATAGCTGAAGGAAGGAATGTGGAATGAGCCCATAGTTAGGAATAATTTAAATTTTCTAATGAAGAATATAAAACCTTACATTTTCCTCTGGGCTCGTATGCAGGTGTAAATGGATAGCAAAGAAAGCACCATTATAATTGCTTGGAAATTCAAACATTTTAATTTAGGAACTTTTAAAAAAATCTAATTTCTATTCTTCGCCAATTATTATCCATTCTCAATTGTTTAAACAAGGTAGCAGATGTTAAAAATTGGGATTACTAAATTCTCTATCTTGCTTCTCATAATCCTTGAAGATTGTGGGAAGAAAAGTGTTGTTCAGTCATTGTCAGTCACGTCCAGCTCTTCATGGCCCCGTTTGGGGTTTTCTTGTCAGAGATGCTGGAGTGGTTTGCAGTTTCCTTCTCCAGCTCATTTTACAGATGAAACTGAGGCAAACAGGGTGAAATGATTTGCCACACGGCTAGTAAGTGTGTCCAAGACCACATTGGAACTCACAAAGAGATGTCTTCCTGACTCCAGGCCTGGCATTGTATCCACTGTACTGCTTAGCTGCCCAGTTTGCATTGTCTTGTATCAGAGAAACATACTAACAGATTTCTTTATCCTGATGTTTCCTGAAGGTACTTTACAGTCTTTATATAGGGCACTTTTGAAACTAGCATTAAATAAGATACGTTTAATTTAGAAAGATCATTTTGAGACATCTTGGAAGATGCATTGGAGAGAAGAGTCTAGAAGCCAGGAGTCCAGTTAGGAGGGAAGGAAATTATGAGTTCTGTTTGGATGTTCTTAGTTTTCCTGTTGGACATCTAGTTGGAAATGACAAGCATTTACTGGTATAAGACTGAAGTTTAACCTATGATTTTATAATGTGTGGCTCCTCTTATATTCTTATTCCGTTCTTTAATAGTAATTTTTATGTGTTCATAGTGTTTTTCCCAACTTTATTGTTAGGTATTCGAGGGAATGGACAGCATTTTAGACTTGGGGGGGGTCCTATATGGCACCTAGTCAATTATTTGTACTTATTGAAAGCTTATTAAATATTTCTTGTTTAATTTGTAAAACCAAATATCCTGATCAGATTGTAACTCACTAGTGTCTAGGCAGTTTTGGAATGGCTCCCTTTTCGTGCGATGTGGAACCTACACTGCTGTCACTCATATATATTCTGGACGTGTCTAGAAATGTGCAGGGATTCAACTTTGGTGACAGTGGTGACATATATAGTGGGTCTTGTTTCTAAAATATGAGCAAGTGTCTCTTAAAAACTGGCCTGCAGCCTAAAAAACTCTGCTTAGTAGAAAAAAGGGATACATAGAAATGGATTTGTTATAGTTTACAAATTTATCTCTCATTATGTCATAGAGTTTTGAAAAGGTGTTTCTATAACAAATCATAATTTTAAGTTACCAGGCAAGTTTGAAGTTTGAAAGAATCCTAGTATTGTTTTGTGAGGCCCCAGCCTCCATTACTGTTGTTTTCTAGTCTGGATTCTGGTGATTGTTTAAGATCTTTTATTTGTTTTGAGATTCAAGACCTAACATGTTTATGGTAAAACTCATTTTGATGACAGTAGTACTTCCTCATTTAAATAGTTCAAACTTGAATCTGTAAAACAGATTTGGTCTGAAACTTTTCATTTTGGAGATTTAAATATCGTTACCTCAGTACCAAGATGAAATCAGAAATGTGGTTCGTCCTTTATGACTCTAGACTTTTTTATGATAGTAAACTGAAATTTATAGTATAATGCTGTGCCTCTTTCAGAAGTTAGTCATAGGCAAGAAACATTTACATTTAATATTAATCAGAGTAATCCCTCTCTAGGAAAGGAATGTGTATGTGTTCATTTTTTACCTGTGGAATTTTGTACTGCTCCAGTGGGATAAGCCTGTTTAGTAAACTTTATATGTATTTCATTTTCTTTGTTTTTTTTCTTTTTTTTTTTTTAGCTCTTCAGAGAAGTAAGAATAATGAAGATTTTAAACCATCCAAACATAGGTACTTTGTTTTATTTATCAATGCTTATTGAATCAAATGCATTCTGGAAAGGCATGTCTCAAAGTTGGATGTCTCTTCCAAGAAAGGTGGCCCATATATGATTACATTTTCTTAAAACATGAAATTGTTATGGCTTTGATTTTCTGGAACTCCACTTAAGAGAGTATGTATGACCTGTCTCTAATTCACTGGAGTTCTTGCCCTGACATAGTGAACTATTAGGTGTTAAATGCTTGTCAATTTAATACTTAAATGCTATCGTTTTGTATATGGCTGAATATTTTAAATAGGATTAATATACTTGTCATGTACCAGATTTGTCACTGTTGCAGAACTTTTATCCTAACCATCAATTCTTATAAATTGATGGACAGAGAGAAAAGAAACACAAAGATGGGAATTTGTTATAAATGTATCTTCCTTTATGCAAGAATCATGTTCCTGGAAAGTTCTTCTGTATAAGTCACTAAGGAAACTAGCAGTTTGAATTGTCTTAGTGTGACCCCTTTTGTGAAGCAAACCAGCATCCCTACTTTTTGTTTTGTGTAAGCCTGATTTTCATGTGTCATATTCATATTTCAAATAGGATTGTGGCTATACAGCAAGTAAATGAAGGATAGTTCAAAAATTAGTATATAGGATATAGTGAAATCATTGTTTTAAAAATAGCTAGGATTTTCACATAGTTTCAAGTAATTACATGGTTTGTAAAAAATCAAGTATTTCCCTACTTGGATGTTTTCAGTATTTGAAAAAAAAATTATATATGTATTTCAAATAATTGAAGATAGAACAAAAACTAGTGTTTCTTTTACTGAAACAGTGGGAAATGATTTTTTTTTCCTCAATAAAATTGGTCATCCCAGGATTAGCCTGGCTAGGTTCACAGAAGTACTTTATAAGAAGGCTGGCTGCTCTAGTCAGTTAAAGTGTGGATAAATTGCAATCTGCATCAGTGGATGAAGCACAACTTACTTCTAGTTAAACACGTAGGTACAAGTGATAGTTATGTGCCAGGAGGAAATCTAAAAAGCATTACTAAGGATTATGAAGTTTTAGGCAAAACATTGAAGAGTTTAATGGTTCAGATAGTGTTCTTGGTGCTGCTGAATGAAGACAAAGAGAAAAAGAAAAGGCACATTTGGGAACAAAACAGCTAGTTAGTGAAATTATGTCTAAAACAGGATTTGAATTTGGGGACTATGTGTTAAAATATAAAAAGAATGACAATCTTAACTATCAAAGGCTGACAAAATGTTTTTTCTTCGAGTCCAGCAAATCTAGTCAAAAGGGCTTCCCTTTGGGAAGGTGGAAAGAGGAGAGTGCTATGTATTTCAGCAGTTTTGATAGTGTAGAGACTAATGCCAGTTTAGTAGTAATGATACCTAGAAAGCCATGTCCAAGAAAGGAGCCCCCAGGAACTTCATGACTTCGGATGACACACAAAGTGTGGAAGTTTGTTTAACAGCAAGATGAACTCAAGATTCCAAAGCAAGAAAAAAAATGCACATTTTGCTTTATTAGATAAGAAAGATTTGAAGGATAGGACTTTTTCTTGTGATATAGTTCTGGAAGATTCTTCCTTATTTGGAAGAAACCAGCTAGATAGGTAAAAGGGGGCGGTGTAAGGTAGGACCATATATTAAGAAGATATATTCATATGTGGAAATTTAGAAAACTTGAAGAGGAAACACACTGGAGGACATTAGAGTGAAAGTTAATGGAAGGATTAAAACAAACCAGTCTTATATCTGAAAACACTATGAACCATCAAGAAAGAAGTAGATTAAGTTCTAGAAACAGATCACAAGCTTAGTTTTATTATTAAATCACAAGCTTTATCATTAAATGATAATTTAATCCTATAAAACATGAAGAAATCAACAAAGAAAACTCATTCTGGACCTGATTCTGCATAGAAGAAACTAGCTGCTAAAGTAGAAATGAGGACATGGCTATTTTATCTTAGAATTTGTTACATAGTAGAGGAAGGCTGACCATAATCTGATGTACACCGTAGGTTGTGGGAATGCAGATTTCAAAGGATTCACAGAAAGGACGATAGAATCCCACGGATTAAAATTCTACATCAAAGTCAGTCCCACTGAGTTTTAATTTTCCTGAATAAAATTCAGCTGACAACAAAAAACAATTCTGATGAATTGGAATATGGGGAGTTCTTTGAAGATACCAATGTGGAAACATGGCGAGAACTTAGAGATGCATATAGGAAATGGAAGCAAGGTCAGGTAACAAGCATGAATAGATAAGAATAGTCTCTATAAGTATAATGACCAAGCTTGACCCAAGAGAAAATGAGAAAATGTATCTCCTTTGTTTGCAGAGGTGGCGGGGAGGGGGAAGAATATGTGTTTGGGACATTGCATGTATACTGTGAGACTTGATAGGTTAGATTTGCTGAGGTGATTTTTTTCTTTTTTTATTCATTGTAACAGATGATGGCTCTCAGGAGATTGAAGAGGGAAGGGATATATTTTGAAATTAAGGTGATATAAAAAGATATAGACAAAAATTTTAAAAAGAAAACCAAAAAAAAGATAGCATAGCCCAGTGGGAATATTAAAGATGACCAAAAGGTTGTTGATTTTTATTTTAAACTATTTAGAGAAAAAGAAGATCAAAGAAGGAATAGGACTACTACTCAGGATGGTTTAAAGACCGCAGATAATAGGGATCAGGAGAAGTATGCAGCTCTTGTTTTCTTCTGTTTGATCTACCAAGGAAGCTAATTTAAGGATTGTAAAGTACTGAACAAAGATGACTAATAGGAACATGAAAACCAAAATAACTGTGGAGATAGTAGAGGGCTACCTAGTTAACCTTGTTAAGTTCAGGTTGCCAGGCCCTAATAGACTCTGTAGGGTACTAAAAGAATTGGTGAATATAATTGCTGAATCGTTGTGATCTTTGAAAGCTTGCATAAATGACAACATAAATTACTTCAAATACCTCCCTACTTATTATTGAATAATAATAATAATAACTAGTGTTTTAAAGTTTTCCAGGCACTTCACATATCTCATTTGATCCTTACAACAACTCTGTGAAGTAGGTGCTATTATTATTTTCCCAATTTTTCAGATGAGGAATCTGAGACTGACAGAGGTTAAGTGAAGACTTGCCCAGGGTCACACAGCTAGTAAGTGTCTGAGACAAGATTTGAACTCAGATCTACCTGACTTCAAGTCCATCTAAACTGGATAACAGGTTGACTTATTAGATTTCAAACTCCATCTTATACCATATACCATAATAAACACGTGAGTACTTAAGGTTACACCATAAAAAATGAGAAGAGAAGATCAGGTAGCTTTCATAGCTGTCAGTCATAAAGTCCATAAACATATTAAGCCCCTACTGTAATGTGCCAGGCACTGTGGTAAATGCTAGAGCTGTAAAGAAATGCAAGAAACAGTCCTTTTCTTAAGGACCTGACAGTCTAATTGGGGAGACAACATGAAAACAGCTGTGTACAAACAAGATCTGTAGAGGATAAATAGTAGGTAATCAGTATAGAGGAGGCATCAGCACTAAGAGAGAATCAGGAAAGGTTTCTTGTGGAAAGTGTAGTTTTAGCTGGGGCTTGAAGGAAGCCAGGGAGCAGAGATGAGAAGGGAGAACATTCCAGGAATGAAACAGCTAATGGAAAGGCCCAGAGTTGGGAGAGATGGAATAACAAGGAGACCAGTGTCCCTGGATCTCAGAATATGTCTTGGGTATAAGATATAAGAAGACTAAAGGGAGAGGAAGGGTTTTGAGTGCCTTTAAAACAGGATTTTATATTTGATCTTAGAGGTAATAGGACCCACTGGAATTTCAGTAGTTAGGGTTGACTTGATGAGAGTTGGGCTTTAGGAAGATCAGTTAAGCAAATGAGTGGAGGATAAACTGGAATGGGAAGAGACTTGTTGCATTAGTCCAATTATAAGATAATATGGTCTGCGGCCAGCTTGGTAGCAGTGTCAGAGGAAAGAAGGGGGAGCATTTGAGAGATGTTAGGAAAGTAAAACTTAGTTACTGAGTACTTTCCTCTCTGTTTTGGATGTGGGGGAAGGGGCAATGAGAGTGAAGGATTGAAGATGACACCTAGATTGTGATCTTGGGTGACTTCCCGGGAAGATGGCAGTAATAGGAAATTTATGTAGCAGTAATAGAAAAGTTAGGAAGGGGATAGAGTTTGGGGGAAAGAAGGTGAGCTCATTTTGGGACATATTGAAGTTAAAACATCCACAAGACATCTGATTTGAGATAAATAATAGGCAGGTGGACATTGAAGACTGGATATTAGGAGAAGGTTAGGATTTAGGATTTGAGAATCATCATCATAGTGATGATAATTGAATCCAAGGGAGCTGATGAGATTACTAAGTGAAATAGTATAAATGGAGAAGACACTCGGGCTCAGGACAGATGGCTAGGGCATACCCACAGTTATCAGGCATGGTCTAGACACAGGTTCTGCAAAGGAAACTAAAAGAAGGAACAGTCTGAAGTAGTATCACAGAAACTTAGAAGAGAATATCAAGATGACAGTGATCAACAATGTGAAAGGTTATGGAGAGATTAAGAAGGAAGAGGATTGAGAAGAGTCTATTATATTTGTAAATTAAGAAATCGTTAATAACTTTAAAGGAAACGTTTTTAGGTCAGTGATGAGTTTGGAAACCATTCTGTAAAGACTTAAGTTATGGATGGGGAGAAAATTCTTGACCAAAGTGATAGCAAAAGATAAATTAGATTACTTTAGTTACATGAAATTGTAAAGCCTTTACATGAACAAAATCAATGCAGCTAGGACAAGAAGGAAAGTATCCATTGAGGAAAAAGTGTTTTTGTCAAATATCTCTGATAAAGTTTGATGTTTAAGATAGATGGTTCATTCTCTCTTCCCTCCCTTCCTCCCTCCCTCTTTCTCTCTCTTTCTCTCTCTCTCTCTCTCGCTCTCACATACACACACACACACACACACACACACACACACACACACACTTATGCACAAATGGTCGCCTAATGAATAAAAGGAACAGTTAATGAATAGTTCTCCGGTAAATAATAGCAATCTGTAATCAGCCATATGAAAGATGGCTCCAAATCATTAATTATAGAAATGCAAATCAAAATCACTGCAGATTTAGGATATAGATGATACAAGTTGGGAATGGTTAATGGTTGTACATTTTTTGGAAAGACAAGCACACTAATAGCATTGCAGCTATAAATTGATCCATTCACTCTAGTAAGCAATTGGGAATCGTACTAAGAAAGGTAACTAAAATATTCGTACCTTTTGACCCACAGCTAGATATATATTCCGAGGAGATAAAGAATAGAAAGAAAGGTCTCATATACGCTAAAATATTTGTAAGTGGTAGTATTTTGGGTAGTAGTAGAGAATTAGAAATAAGGTAGATGCTCATTAACTGAGGAATAGTTCAACAGACTGTGATATGTGAAGGTAATAGAATGTTACTAGAACATGGCAGAACTTTGAACTGATATAGAGTCAAGTAAGCAGAACCAAAAACACCGTGTGCCCTGCCTGCAGTAATATAAACAATGAAATAGAAAGAGCAGCAACATTTCCTGTCAAAACTGAGTGCTGTGAAGTTGTGACTGAATTTTGCCTTGGGTAAGAGTTGAGCGGCGGCTGGGGGGCGCAGTGAATAGAGCAGCGGCCCTGCAGTCAGGAGGACCTGGGTTCAGATCCGGCCTCAGACACTTAACACTTACTAGCTGTGGGACCGTGGGCAAGTCACTTAACCCCAATTACCCTGCCTTCCCCCCTCCAAAAAGAAAAAAAAAAGAAAAGGAGTTGCAAATGTACCTCTCTTTTCATTGCAGGAGTAGGGGACTATACACTGCATATAATGTCAGAATTGGCTGATAATTGGTTTTGCTAAGCTTTTTTTCCCCTTTTTTATTCTTTGTTATAAGGGATGGCCCTCAGGGAAGAGATGGCATATATTTCTAAATGAAAGTAATATAAAATAAAGTTTATCAACAAAAATTAATATAAATCCTTTTAAAAAACAGTTATGGAGATCAGAACTGAAGAAGGGCTTTGCTTTTCCTCTGTCTCCCCACCTCTGAGCTGTTCTCCCATATCTGAAAAGTTTGGGATTGTCTTTGATTCTTCACTCTTTCATCTCTGATATCCTGTTACCCTTCGATACCACCTCTGTACTCTCTTTCACTTTGTCTTTTAGTCCTTTTCCATGACTACCATCCTAGAACAAGCCCTCATTAACATTTTTCTCTACCATCACAATAGCCTCTTATAGATCTTTTAACCTCCCTGTGCATAAAAGTGTGTGCATAGCTCCAGAGATATTTTTTTAAAAAATGGATGGAAGTTATAGAGAAGCAGATTTCATCTTGACATAAGGAGAAAATTTCCTCATAATTAGTTATTCAGAATCATGATATGATTCCTCAGGAGGTAATGAACTTCTTATCCCTGGAAGTTGTCTGATGGAAATGACCACTTTGGATTATAGAGTGTATTCTTGTTGATTAAAATGACCCGAGTTTCTAGCATTGAAATCCTTGTTACTCCATCCTTTCCGGTATGGTCTCTATTAATTTATGTGATTTGAGCAAATTAATCTCTCCAGACTTCTTTTTCCTCATTGATAAAATACTTGTATGTACTGCATGGAGAAAGTGTTTTGCAGCATTAGAATTTCATGGAATTTCATGAAAATATGCAAACACACCAGTTTTAAATCATACCATTCTTTAAAAAAAAATACAAATAAGTAAAGACACAGTGGATTTTACTTTTAACTTACATTTTTGCATTTTTAGTTTTCCAAAGTCTTAACTGTTTTTTACAGGTCAGTTAAAATTTGTGATCTTATGAATGCCCCATGAGAGCTTTTACAGTAACCAACACTATGCCATTTTGCTTTACAGTATTACTTACTATGTGGTGATAAGCCAGAGAATCAGTTTACACTGTAATTTTTTTTATATAAGTATTTCATCTACTATACTAAGGTTCTAATCATAACATTGTAGTACCATTAATTTCCTGACTCAGAATTTCACATTTTGAAAGAAGTTGTATTAGTATCTTAATGACTTCATCATTTCCTAAATGTTGCTGATTTTAAGTATTATGGTACTTTGACCATTGATTAAAAGGTGAAATTTGACAGTTTGACAATTAAAGAACCAAAGCCAAAATTAAAGAACTTATGTGAGATTCTGGTTTAATTGACTTTAAAAATCTTAGATTGTGAGATCATTCTAATGGCAAACCAGTTGCTTTAAATTCAGAACTAAGAGCTATCAAAATGTCTGTTATGATTATATACTATATATTTATAGTATTCTGTAATGATCCTATGCTATATGTTCAAAGGAAGAATTATACAGGATACCTTTTTAGTGGGGTTTTTGTTTTGATTTTTCATTTTATATAAGCAAACAATTTATTGCTATCACCTTTCATTATTCCCATTTAAATTTCAAAATATATCTTTTAATTGTTTTGGTGAAACATCTTGTTTTGATTTTTCATTTTATGAAAGCAAACAATTTATTGCTATCACCTTTCATTATTCCAATTTAAATTTCAAAATACATCTTTTAATTGTTTTGGTGATAGCCTGATTCTTTCCCAAGCACTTTACCAAAATTATTAAGTGCCATGGCAGTCTAGATGATTTTAAGTTATGCTCCACAATTTCTACTACCTTAAAAGAGATTTGTTATTATATTTGCTTTTAGCTTTAGAGGTGTTTGAAGTTTAATTCTTTGCTTTAAAAATAAAAGAAATACAGGAACATTTTTCAGTAGTGGTTTGTTTCTTGGCAACTGAACTTTGCAAATTAAGTCTTTGAAGATGGTTGCTTCAGATAATATGTATCAAAGAATCAGAAAATATCAGTCCCTTTCTCTACACTGATAGTCACTGTCATCTATAACCTAAACTATTGGAATATTTTTCTAACTTGTCTCCCTGGCTCAGGTCTCTTGACTCTAATACATCCTCCCCTCTGCTTCAAGGTGGTTTTTCTGAAACGAGGGTCTTACCATGTCACCTCCCTGATTGATGAATTCAAGTGGCTCTCTTGTTACCTCTAGGGTAGGGTCAAATATAAAGTACTTTGTTTGGCATTTAAGGCTTTTTATAACCTGGCCCCTTCCTACCTTCCCAAACTTCTGTTTTTAACTCTTTACCATACACTGTGATTCAACCATACTGGTCTCCTTACAGTTCCTTGAATAAGGTGCTCCCATCTTCCCTCTCCACACCTGGCTGTACCCCGTTCACTTCTGCCTCCTAATTTCCCCGACTTCCTTCAAGACCTAGCTCAACTCCGCCTGTGCCAGAGGCTTTTCCCAGTCCCCCTAGTTATATCTACTCTGTATATTCCTTCCATGTGCCTGCTTATTTATATTTTGTTTCTCCTTTGCTCCTCAATGGTGGGATCTGGGTCTTGCTTTTCTTTATGTCCCCCTACCCTTAGCACAGTGTATGGCACATAGTAAACACTTAGTAAAAGCTTGTCGACATCTTATAACAAAAGGTGGACATTTGCTTTCTGAAGTATTTTTTTTTTGGCTATTGGAAACTCTTAAACCTAAGTGAAGGCAATCACTTTGACTTTGGAAAATCTTTAACCTCATTATAATTTTTTTTTTTACGAATTTGATGTGCTGATAAATTAAGGTGAGAATATTATCCAAAATGTTGACTTTGTAGATTCCCATGTATTTATGACTCATTTTAGAATTTATACATTTCTAATACAAGGCTACCATACTACATCTTTTTGCTAGTTTTTGTAAAAGTAGGAATATTCTGTAACTAAGGGAGGTGATACAGCAAGACCCTCATTCCCATAGAAAGTTAAGTAATTCTTTCTGAACACCAGTACCTTCTGAGGTTACCCCTCTTCCATTTATCCTAGCGTACAGTACCTTCCATTTTTCTAAACTTTTACTTCAGTGTAGTTACTTTATAGGTCCTTGTTTTCTGTAGAGCAACTGAAATTTTACAAATTAACAAGTAATATTTTAACCAGAATAGTATCCCAAAAACTGAAATAAGAGAACTTCGTGAGTTGTGAGCTTATAGGAAGTTCAGGGTCTCATCCCTCCTGTTTGTTGTTACAATTTCTTATCTCTCCACCTCTTTTCTTCAGTACATTTTTCTCATAGCTGTAAAATTAACATTCCTATTGCTGTTTTGATAATATTTCCCTTTCATTGGTTCTCTTTTTCAGTTAGAATAAATTAGATATTTAGCATTTAACACCCTTCACAATGTGTCCAACCTACCTTTCCAGCATTATCCCATAAAAATTTAGTCCATGTCCTCTATGTTCTGGCCATACTATCCACCTGTTTACTGAACTCTTAAACTTTTTTTTTAATATATCCCCTCACACCTGGAATATACCCCTTTTTCTGCCTATTGAAATCCTTTATTTCAGTGTTTGACCAAGGTATCATGTATGCCATGAATAGAAGCTTTACTGATCCCTACCCCTGCTCCCAGCAGAAAGTGCTCTCCCCACCAGGTTTTTCTTTTATCACTTCATATGAATTTTTCCTTTGCCCACTTCACATGATGTCATACACAAAGCTGAGCTATTAAAGTGTAAGCTCATGGCATGCAGGGGCTATTTTTATTGAAATTTTTATCTCTTGCTACCACTGGAACACCCTTCCCCCAACCAACCTAGTATCATCCTAGACTACCAGGTGAAACTTGACACCAGAATGGGGAGGACCCTTTCCAACTACTCTGATTGCTTGCTTTGCTGTCCAGGTTTGAAGGAGAAGAAGCACTAATTCTGTTCCTTCCTAAGAGATGGAGAACCACTAGGTCTTAATCCCTGCCCTGCCTCTGTACCTTGCAGACTCTTGACACTCATGTCTGACCTGCTAGTGTAACCAAAGGAGCCTTGGGCTTTACCATCCACCCACCTCCCTGTATTCTTATGACTTCTAGGCCTTTCCAACTTGTCTGCAGCTGAATTTTTTAATATGTTGTCTCCCATACTTTGAGTTCCTTGAGATCAAGGACCATTTCACTTTTTTCTTTTTTATATCTCTAGCACTTAGGACAGGGCTTGGCACATACTAAGTGCTTACTAAATGTTTGTTTGGTTTTTTACTTCTTGATTTTCTCTCCTAAAGTACTTAGTACAGGATGAGGCACATAGTAGGTGCTTAAATGTTTGTTAAATTCAGTTATTTGTGAAGCTTATGAATTCTCGAGTACTATTATTACAGTGTATATGTGTATATAAGAGATGGTATTGGAGGATGGAAAGGATTATGTTCCTTTGAAATATGAGGAGAAAATAGCAAACTCGTATATGAAGAAAATTTACAGGTAAGAGTCAGTATTTACATATGATTTATTATGGTCTGCTAAATGCCAGATGAATTTGTTAGAATGTATTGGAAGTATTTTCTATGGTATCTGATTCTAGTCTTTTTATTTGCTAAAGTGTGTGTGTGTGTGTGTGTGTGTGTGTATGTGTACATATACATATGTACATACACACACATACACATGTATATGGTAAAGACCCAACTGGCATTTTTTCAAAGAATCAGTTACTGAAAACTTTAAAAGGGGAAAAAAAAATCTACTTAAAACCATGAACTCAAGGTTTCAACATACCTAGGCCTACGCATAGATTTACCTTCAACTTTGCTGAATAATAATGCTGAAAACAAATGTATATGCTCATTTTGTTAGTAAATTTTACTTCCTTTTCCTAATCTCCCCTCAGTTAAGTTATTTGAAGTAATTGAAACTGAAAAAACACTGTACTTAATCATGGAGTATGCAAGTGGAGGTAAGTACATTTTTTTACTTATTTATCATTTATGTGTTTTTAATTTGTATTTTCTTCAGTTAGGAGAGCACATAATCCATAGATTACAGATACATAGACATAGCTTGTCTAGCTCTTATGCTGACTTTTTAAAAAAGATTTCCTTTAAAATTCAGCGTTAGGATATTTGAGGGTCATTGAGAAAATTCCCTCGGCATTTAAATAGTCAATTTGTGTTGCCAGCTTCTTCTTTCAGTTACATTATTAATTTTGTTACTATGATCTGCAGTAATCATTTATGTGTTTTAAATATTATAGTTTCTTTTTAATACTGTGTACTCCCTGGAATATCAGGGATCATGACAAATAGCAAAAATGTCTGCTAGTTAATGAAATGCAAGGTTATATGAATACAAACATTTGACTCAAATTCTTTGAATATGGATGTGGGCAAGAATTGTAGGATAAGAAGACATGGGTGAATTTCAGTCTGTACCAAGGAAGGGAATACTAACATCTAGAGTATCACAGAGCTATTGAAATACTGAATTGAGTATATAGTAGTTGATTACTGATTTTACTTTCTGTAAAATTGGTTCCTTTTAACCAATTAAGTTTTTCTGCTCTTGAACTTCATATAGCATTCTAGTTGATTTATATTTCACAAAACGCTGAAAATTTTTTCTTTTATTAAAATCTTATTTATCATGAGTATATTCTAATGATCTCATAGTCATTCTGCAGAACCAGTAGGCAGAAATAGTTAATAAATACAATTCCTTTAATGAACTTGTAAGTAAAAAGAAGTACTCTGAACCCAGTGGGGGAGAGAGTCATCGCATATACAAGTTTTACTTCTCTTTTGTCTTCTAAACCACTGAATATGTATATGCACAGGATGTTTTCTTTAATTACGTATGAGATTTTTTTGAAGTGGCAAATGATAAAAATGGATTCATTTTAACCATATCAGTTAAATGCTGTTGCCACAGGATTATCTACTGTAATAGAGAACGTTATTTCGTTATATAACCTTTACTTTTAGAAATTTGTATATTTGGCCTTCTTATAAAGGGTATATTTTAGTTAGATCAATAAAGGAGTTTTGAGAAGAATTCCTGTCCTTTACAGATAAGGAAACTAAGGCCTTCAGAAGTGGTAATTTACCACAGGTCATATAGCAAATTAGTTGAAGATCCAAGATGAGTTCCAGATTGCCTTACGTTATATTCCCTTATATGCCACACTGCTACATCACTGTTACAGAATGACAGTCTCAGCATTTAAAGGAAAACTGAATGGGCCTCAGTAGGCTTAGAAGAATCTACCTAGTTCAGCCTATACCTAAACCAGGATTTCCAGTACAGTGTACTCAGTACCCATCCTTAGCTAGAAGGTCTTTAGTGAGGAGGAACTCAGCACCTACTAGAGTAGTCCATCCTACATTGGAACTAAAGCAAACAGTGTAATGAATATAGCATTAGATTTGGAAACGTGAAGTCTAGGTTTGAAGCTACCTCAGGCACTTTAGCCATGTGATCGTGGGCCAGTCACTTAGTCTTGCGAGTTCATTCATTTGTAAAATGAGGACAATAGTGCTGGCACTACTTAATTTATCTGGTTCTTAGGAAGAAAGCACTTTGCAAATCTTAAAAGTGCTTTAGACATATGAACTGCATCTAATTGTTAGGAGATTTTTTTTAAATTTATTTACTTTTAGTTTGCAACATTCACTTCCACTATCCCTTGAGTTCCAAATTTTCTCTCCCTCTCTCTCCTCCCCTCTCCACTCCCATGGCAGCATATAATCCAATATAGGTTCTACAAATACCTTTACATTAAATATTAGTCAAGTTGTAAAGAAGAATTATAGCCAATGGAGTGAACAGTGAGAAAGGAGGAACAAAGCAAAATAAAACACAAAAGAGAGAGAGCAAGTAGTTTGCTTCATGGGGATTTTTTTTTACATCTAAACTACTGCCTCCCTACAGCGTATGGAAGATAGCCAGCAGAGTCCCCTTAAATATTCTCTCCTTCAGGCTAACCATTCCCACTTTCTTTAGCTTGAATTCATGATCTCAAGATCTCATCCTGTTTGTAGTTGTTTGGAAATCTACAGATTATTGGTATTCTTCCTATGATACCTTAAAATGAACGCACTAGGTGGTGATGACCATGACAATACACTTGAACTGTTTCCCTATTATTAGAAGGTCCTGCTGAATTTGCAGTCCACTAAAACTCCCACATCTTTGTCAGAAAAACCCTCTGATGGTGCCCCGTGTTTTACTTGTGAAGTTAAGTTTTTGAATTCCATTATAAGTTTTTATACTTAGCCTTGTTAAATTTTTTCTTAGTAGATTTTTTCTAACCTAATCTGCTGAGATATTTTTGGACCCCGACTGTTATCTGTTAGGTATTCCTTATTATGAATTTGATAGCTTGCCATTTAAGTCATTATACAAGTTATTAGTAAATATTAAACAGCATAGGGCCCAGGACAGATCCCTCAAAGGTTCTACCTTCAAAAGTGACATCAAGCCATTAATGACTACACTTTGGATTCGACTTTATAATGAGTTCTAGAACCACATGTCTGTACTGTTTTCTACCTGACATCTCTGTCTTTTCCACAGCTTTACTGTGAAACATTGTTAAAATTTAAATAAACTAAGGATAGCATTTCCTTAAACTACAATTCTAGTAACTTTCAAAAAAAAAAGTAAAACCCATACTTGATTTCACCCATTCTTGCTAGCTATCATGCTTTTTAAAAAATGTCTACCCAGTGATGTTTCTCCTGATATCCAGTCTTTTATCTCCAACTGCCTGTTGGATAATTTGAATGGAAGTCTCATATACTTAAACTCATTATATCCAAAATTGAACTTATAATCATTTTTCAGAAGCCTTTTCCCCTTCTTTACCCTACCCCCCTTTCTGTCCTCTTGACACAACCACTAACCTGGTACAGGCCCTGATTACTTCATATCTAGATTTTTGCAGTAACCTTCTAGTTGGTCTACCTACCTAAAGTCTCTCACTGCTCTAGCCCAAACACCCCTCAGCTTCCTTAAGTGCTAGTCTGACCATGTCACCACTTCTCTCCAATCAGGTCAATTCCAGTGGCTCCCTTTTACCTCCAGCATCAAATATAATATCCTCTTCTTCTTGCCTTTACCTCCCATTTATATCCAGTTACACTCACCTCTTTCCTATTCCTTGTGTACTATACTCCACTGCATTTTTACTGACTGTCCCATATACCTTGGAATTTCCTCCCTGCTTATCTTTATCTCCTGGCTTCCTTGGTTTTTTTCATGCCCTACTTAGCTAAAGTCCTATCTTTAAGGAGCCTTTCCTCATTCTTCCTTAATGCTAAGACCTTTTCTTTAAGTTTATCTCCAATTGGGGCGGAGCCAAGATGGCGGCGTAGAAGCAGCAACACATCGCAGCTCTCACATAGCCACCCCAAAATACCCATAAAATAGGACTCTAAACCAATCCTGGAACTCCAAAACGCACACAAAGATACTTCCCACTAAAGTCAGCTCG
>CM053581.1:335484378-335513241 GCA_028627135.1 Pseudochirops cupreus | reverse complement strand
AAAAGAAAAGAAATAGTCCCTCTTTACTCAGCCCTGGTACATCTGGTACAGCCACTACATCTGGTATGTTGTGTTCATTTGTGGACACCATGTTTTAGAGAAAGCATTGGTAAGCTAGAGCTTAACCAAGATAGTAAAGGAACTTAGATCATCCATATAGCAACCAGTGAAAGAAACTGGGGATGTTTATCTTGGAGTAGAAGAAATAAAGGGGATAGGATAACTTTCTTCAGATATGGGAAAGGCTGTCATGTTAAAGAAGTGTTAGACTTGTTCTGCTTCACTCCAGACATAGAGAGCCAATAATTAAAGCCGTTTGAAGGTAGAATGGGCTGCCTTAGAAAGTGGTGATTTTTACCTGACTAGATGCCTTAAAGTAGAGTCTGGATCACCACTTGTAGCATATGTGGTAGATAAGATTCTTGGTCAAACCAGATGACTTTGGAGCTCCTTTCATAGAAGCCAGTACTTGTCTTTTGAGAGAATAATATACTAAGAAAGTTTTGAGTTTTATGTAATGAAAATCTAAAAATAAACTTTAAAATTCAGAGATTTTATACATAGTGGAATAGTTGATGTGTTACTGCGATTTTGTTTTTTACTCTTGTTATGAATGCTAACTAATAGTTCACTTTTTTGTAGCAAATCATGAAGGACAGGTGGATCAATGCAGGGCATGAGGAAGATGAACTTAAACCATTTGTAGAACCAGAGCTAGACATCTCAGACCAGAAAAGAATAGGTAATCTTGGGGGGGGGGGGGGGGCAGCAGGAGGGGGTTGGGGAAAGGAAAGGTACAATGGCAGAATGATTATCTGAATGTATGTTTTGTGTGTGTGTGTGTATGTGTTTATATTGTGTGCTTATAGATACATTGTATGTCACTAACATACATGAACTTCACTAGCAGCAGGTAACTAGAATAATTGTTAAATTATTGTTAAATGTACATTCATTTTAATAAAATGTATCATCTTTTTTAATCAAGGGAACATTTTATCCTGAAACAAAATGTTTTGTTATATAAACTTTCTTGTACCCTTCTTTTAGATATTATGGTGGGAATGGGTTATTCACAAGAAGAAATTCAAGAATCTCTTAGTAAGATGAAATATGATGAAATTACAGCCACTTATTTGTTGTTGGGCAGAAAATCATCAGAGGTAAGAGTAATTTCAGAAAGGAAAGCTAAAGATACCTTTTGTAATTTTTTTTTGTTTGATAATTTTTTTATATGCAAGTAATAGTTATTCCAAGTCCCGTGACTATTACTCCTTCTTTATTAGCTACTCTCTTTTTCAAGGTAATAGCTCTTAATGCTGGATGTTGTCACAGATAACTTATCTATAGTTAGCATTTTAAAACAATTTCATATATCAGATGATTATGGGAATAATGTATATTTAACAAATATATTTGTTTTCTGCCCATGGCAGCCTATTTTGGAAAAGTATATTGCACTTCTCTCTTTCTTTACCTTAGAATGACCAAAAAGAATATGCCTGTTCCTTGAATTTTCAGCTATAATTTAAATATCTCACTAAAATAGCTCTATTATGTGAAGTTCAAGTTTATATTTTAATAAATCATTTGTATGTATGTTGTCCTTTTTCAATTTTTTCCTAGCTGGATGCTAGTGATTCAAGTTCCAGCAGCAATCTTTCACTTGCTAAGGTTAGGCCAAGCAGTGATCTTAATAATAGCACGGGACAATCTCCTCACCACAAAGTCCAAAGAAGCATTTCTTCAAGCCAGAAGCAAAGACGATACAGTGATCATGGTGAGTGATAATAGCAAAGAAAAAGAATGTTCTTTGTTTTTCCTTTTAAATAGGAAGGCTGATTAGGATCAGTGGCCATATAAAATAATATCAAGTGTTTACCTCACTACCTAGGCAGGTGCCTTTTTCTCTTTTTGTGAGTTTTTATGTGTCCTACAAAGGCCTGATGTGGCAGGGAGAGAAAGGAGCTCTGCATTCTCAAAGGCTATTGCCAGCTGATGCTCTGGTAGTTTCCACTAAAATTAAGTATCTTAAATTTGGACACAGCAGCAGACATTGTGCCTGCTATCTGAAGATCAGTCCAGGCAAGTGGTGAGGTTTATCATCATAGGGTTGCACACCCATCCTAATTTTTTTCAGCGACAGCAATCAGGAATTCTGTCTACTAATATATGGAGGAACTACAATCTATATCAGTAGACAAAACACCTGCACTGATGAAAGTAAAGATATTTGAAGTATGTGAGTAGAAGTTCTATATAATACAGCCAGAGTAACTGGGTTCAATTTTTGAATTACTCGGCTATTTGTATGTCTGACTGGTTGTTCTCCTTAAAGTATGTAGATTTAACCATATAGTAAATCTCCCTAGAATATTGAGAGGTCAAGTGTATGACTGCTCCTCCCTGGTTTAATGTATAACTCTCTCAAAAACCATCTCCTTTCTGAGGCATCTGTTTTCAAAGCATAAATCAACTAACATTTTTCAAGCAGCTACTACATACGAG
Organism: Pseudochirops cupreus; assembly: GCA_028627135.1. Classification (NCBI taxonomy): domain Eukaryota; kingdom Metazoa; phylum Chordata; class Mammalia; order Diprotodontia; family Pseudocheiridae; genus Pseudochirops; species Pseudochirops cupreus. The sequence continues at coordinate 335,510,733 of CM053581.1, read as the reverse complement.
GCACTGTGCTTACAACCTCAAGGATCTTACATTCCATTAAGGAAGATAACACATACGTAATGCATATATAAGCATAATGAAAATGAAAAGCAGCTAATCTTGTGGAAAGCAGATGATCAGGAATTGCCTTTATAAAAGAGGTTGCATGTTAATTGGACTTTGAAGGAAATTAAGGATCCTAAGTCAGGGAAATTGGCATGAGGAACAGAGATTCCAAGAGGGGAAATGGAATGTTTTATGTGAAGAACAGCAAGAAAATCACTTTGGCTGAATTAAAGTAAATGTGAATAGAAATAATATATAATAAGCCTGGGAAAGTAGGTTGGAGCCAGATTGTGAAGGTCTTTAAATACCAGAGAAATTTGTGTTTCGTCCTAGAGATAATATAGAGTTGCTGGTGTTAGTGAACAGAGGCATAACATGGTCAGATCTGTGTTTTAGGAATATTACTTTGACAACTGTGTAGGAAGATGGTTTTAGAAAAGAAACATCTTTAGGGATAGAGACTATATAATAGCTTTATTAAAAACAGCTATTATCTTATTAATATTATATATCATATTATTATATGATCATATGTGTGTACATGTCGCCTGTCAGGCTTATAGACATAGATTTATATACCTGTACAGTTGAGAAGTGATGAAGGCCTGAATTAAAGTGGTGGCTGGGTCAGTAGAAAGAAGAGGACAGATGCCAGAGACATCATCAATTGTTTGGATATGTTCAGTGAGGGAAAATGAAGATTTGAGTATGTTTCACAGGTTGTAATTCTTGGTGACCAAAAGGATTTTAACAGAAAAGGAGAAGTTCATTAGAGAAATGGATTTTGAGGGAAAAATGGTTTCTTGTTTCGGACTCACTGGGTTTTAACATGCCTTCAGGACATCCAGTTTGAAATGTCTCATCCACTCTTGATTATTCAGGACTGGAGTTCAGAAGACTGTATTTGAGAGAAGTATTTTTGTTTAATATTTTACTCTTATATAGATTGCTGTCTTTATATGCCTATGTTTGTCAGTGTTTTCAGAGTCTTAGTGTGTGAAAGAACGGAACCAAATATATTCAGGTTGATTTTTATAGTGTCTAACATTGCCCTATGAGCAAAGAAACAGTTCATTGATGCTTTTAATGGTACTGAAAAAAGTCATTGTATGGGTGGCTCAGGACTTTGTTTCTCCCTTCCCCCTCCAAAAAAAGACCAAACTGTAATGTGTATACAATTTCCTTGACTAAATGCAATAAAAAATACCACTCATCACATTATAAGGACATGAAAAATTTTTATAAGGATTTGGACATTTTCTCCCTGGTCTTACACCTTATGGTTAAACCTTCACCAGAATCATAGAGTAAGTCTGAATTTTGTATCTTCTCTCTTACCTTACTTCCCCCAACCCCTCATCATGGAATGTCATTGGTTCCAAATTATTTACCAACTAAGATAAAACTTCTGAGCCACATACCTTTTCAGTTGTATCTTCCATCATATATTTGATATACATTCTAGCCAAATAGGGCAGCTCTCTATGTTCCATTCTTGTTTTTAATCTCTCTTTCTGGTTTGGTTATTCTACTATTATAAGAATGAACCTCTCTTCTATTTCCCAGTCTTTTGGAATCTGTTTCTTCCTTCACTGATTTCCTCAAGTGCTACCTCTTTCATAAAGCTAACTGAACCTGCCTTACAGGTGAAAGTGATCTCTTCCTCCCTCAAATTTTTATAGGACTTTTACCTCTCCTTTCTACTCACTACAGTCTTCATGACATCATAGTTAATCGTGTACTTGTATTTTTCCTCCTGTCAAATTGTAAGCATCTCAAGAATATGGTATGTGTTGTATAGACATTTGTATCTCTAACATCTGGCACAGTTCCTTGCATCTAGGTGGACATTGACTAAATTTTTGTTAAATTGAGTTAGTGCTTAGAAAATTCTTAGGAGAAATTCTAACACAACCTCTTCACTTTTCAAAGGAAAAAATAGCAAAGTAGTGAAGTGATCTTCCCAGGGTCAACAGTGAATTTGTTTGGTGGCCACCCAGAACTTGAACCATGTTCATGACTGATAGAACTCTCTTCTCATCTTGATGAGGTTTCTTAGTCTGTGTTTTTTATTATATAATTTTATAATAATATAGTTCTTACCTTCACAGAGCTTTTGGAATATCCCATAAAAACATTTTGAAACAAACTTAATAGGAAGTTAACAAAATTCAATCAGCTCCTCTATGTGGTTGCTTCCCAGAGAATAGGGAGATTCATAAATTGAGAAAGGAGGGTAGGCCTTCAGGAGTGCTGGTGTTTCTGGCTCCTAGGGTAGAAAGGATAAGCCAATAAATATGTGATGAACACTAGCTTTGTGCCAAGCACTGTGCTGAGTACTGGGATACAGACCTGAGAAAGAAAGACAGTCTTTGCCCACAACGAACTTAAGATCAAACAGGGAAAAGATCGCAGACAAAAAGAACCGAAAAGGGGATGGAGCATCCTCCAGCCTCCAGTCAGAAGGGCAGAGGGCAGTAAGTCTGTCGATAAGTTGTTAAGGACCAGGAAGGCTCACAAGAGCTTCCTGCTGTGAGGTCCCTAGGACTTGGTGGAGTCCAGGCCAAAGGAGTTTAACAACAAATAAACAGAGAAGGCCCAGCACAGGCGTTAGAGTTTATTTGGCATGAAGTTCTCCTTGAAAATAAACGTCTAGCCTTAATGACTAGGTGAGTGCTCACAGGCAGGCGTCAGCACCTTTTTTATTTCTCCTCTCTCTGGACCCCATCCTAAATCATCTGTTAGCCTACATATACTAGTTTCTGAAAACAAATATTTAGTTTGTATGAAGTGAAAATTCTCGTTCCCTTAAAACATTAGTTTATGCTGAAACCTAGTTAAATACTCCAGATGGAAATAATTCAGTGGCTAAAATTAACAAAGAGACTGTCATAGAAGGTGGTAATGCTTATAAAGCTTTTACTGATTAGATTATAACCTAAACTTTATCGTCGACTCCAAACTTCTAATTTTTGCATTAATTTGAGTATCTATTTATCATTGCCGTTCATAATCTTAAGTGAAACCAGACTTGGCCATCTTTTTACCAAATGAAAAATGTCATGGTTTTGAAACAAATTAATAATTACCAGAAAGTTAGATGTTTAAGGTGATGTTAGGCCTCTTCAGAAATAGATGAGAAAAGACAAAACATTTTGAGCAAGGACAGTGTCTCCAGTACTTCAAGTTTTAGCAATGTTTTACTAGATTGGGGTTTTTTTCGTTTGTTTTGAAACTATCAAATTTAATCATACTTTCCAGGTAAAACCCTTTGTTCACTTAGTTCAATGCAGATATTCTTGATTTAGAATTTTCTAGAGATGAGAGCCACATTCTTTTTCTTATAGCTACAAAATCTGAGTACTCCTCACACTAAATAAGTAATTATACAAATTTATATGGTACTCTAAGATTTACAAAGTACTTTTCTTAAAACAGACATGTAACAGGGGTATTATCTATATCCTCCTATATTATCCCTATTTTTATAGGTAAGGAATCTTGAATAACTAACCACAGTCACACAGCTATTAAGTATCAGAGCCAGGATATGAACCCAGTTCACCCACGTCTATTATATCATATTGCCTTTTGAAGTACATTTTTATTTTTCACCTCCAAAAAATGGAAATGATTCATTTTCCAAATTGTTTGAATTCTGGATTTTCTTCTACTGCTTAAGTGGGCACTGTGTCCTTCTATGCCTTTTCCTGCTTTGGTGAACCACAATTTCATTGCATTACATAGTAAATTCAAGGTAAATTTTGAGACAACTTGAAGGAAATGTTTTGTAATTGTGTAATACTATTCTGTTCCAAAAGGTGAAGGCCTCTCTTGTACAAAAAAGGATGTAATTCAGTCAAATTTTCAAGGTGAACCCATTGCTTCTGCATGATTTTGTGTGCATCATTAGCATAGTTGATTTGTTGTTTCTACAGTAACATCCTCCCAAGATGTTTTCCAAAGGACAGCTACCAAAAACTTCTTAATTGTGAGATATTTTAAAGGAAATGGAAAATTATGAACAAGTAGATGCCATCTAAAAATTTAGATTTATTTATGGAAAAATCATTATATATCAGGGGGAACTTCATAGAGGATTTTACTGCGTTATCTTTTTTTTTAATTTTAAAGTAGCACTTTCTTACCCTGCTTGTTAAGTACTCTATTTTCAACAAGTCAATAGTAGAAAAACTTATACTAATTTGTAACAAAAATTGTGTATTTTAGCTGGACCATCCATTCCTCCAGTTGTGGCATATCCCAAAAGGAGTCAGACCAGCACTGCCGATAATGACCTCAAGGAAGAAGGAATTCAGCCAAGGAAATCCAGCAGTAGTGCTGTGGGAGGAAAGGGATTAGCACCAGCTAGTCCCATGCTGGGTAATGCAAATAATCCAAATAAGGCAGATATTCCTGAACGGAAGAAAAGTGCCACTATTCCTAGCGTAAGTCACGTTTGTTCAGTAGTGGTACTTTATTTTGTTCTTTGGTAAGGAGAGTTTAAATACCTCTTTAGAACATTCAGATTTTTTGTCCGTGAATGAATTCTGTTTTTGTTCATCTGGCATAGCAACAGTTATCCTTTAGCTGTTACAGAGGCAGCAGAGTAGTATGGTGTGGATTTGCAGACATAGGCCCTGGGTTCCAATCCTATTTCTATCCCTTTCTGTGTAACCTTCGGCCAATCACTTTGCCTTTCCACGTTGATTTCCTAGGTGTATAGGTTTCAAGATTTAGAACTGGAAGGGTCTTTTGGGATCATGTAGTCCAAATGCATCATTTGAAAGAAAGAGATTAAGAAACTGTCCCAAAAGTTCACTGTGTAACCCTGCAGGCAGCTAGGTGGTGCAGTGGATAGAGTGCCAGGCTAGAAGTCAGGAAGACTCATCCTCCGGATTTCAAATGTGGCCTCAGAAACTTACTATACTTGGTAACTGTGTAAACCTGGGCAGATCACTTAATCCTGTTCACCTCAGTTTCCTCATCTGTAAAATGATTTGGAAGAGGAAATAGCAATCCACTCTAGTATCTTGGCCAAGAAAAATCCCAAATGGGGTCACAAAAAGTCTGACACAACTGAAATGTTTAAACAGTAACATATAACCATGTACTACTGTTTGTGTAGCAGGCTAGTATGGCTCCAAAAAGCCTAGTAAGATGAATATTCGAGTATCTCTTATTTTTAGTTTTTAGATAATGTTTTATTCCTGCTGGGAATAAAGCCTAGCGAGTTTCCTGAAGTCATACTGGTTCTTCAAGTTTATTCTGAATTGTACCCAGTTTTTTAAACTTTTGCTTCCATCTCCTTACACCTATAGCTTATTTTGCTAATAGTCCATTTAATTTTATTGATAGTCACAAAAATTTAAGAATTTTCATTGACTATTTTAGTTGGAAAGGTCCTTAGAGAATATCTAATCCTATTCCCTAATTTTATAGATATGGAAAATAAATCTCAGAGAGAAGCAGTGACTTAAAGAAACTGCCCTAGTTATCCTTACTCACTGCCTTCTTTCATACTCTCCAGTTCTCTTGAAAATGCTTGCATGCTAGAGTTGACTCTCCATATTTAATTCTTTGTAGAAAGGTAAAATTGAGTATTATTTTTCTTTTTATTTCTCCTGTTCATCTTTCAGTCATTAGAAAATTATATTCAGGAGAGGCTAGGTGGCACAGTGAATAGAGCACCGGCCCTGGAGTCAGGAGTACCTGAGTTCAAATCCAGCCTCAGACACGTGACACATTTTGCTAGCCATGTGACCTTGGGCAATCCCAATTGCCCTGCCCTCCCCCCTCCAAAAAGCAAAAGAAAAAATAAAATAAATTTTTAAAAAGACAGTTATATTCAGTACCTTCCTGCTTAAGTATGCATAACACCAGATAAGGTGATATCAACTCAAAACTCACCCACTTACTATTTACTGCAGTGGTTCTCAACCTTCTTAATGCCGTGACCCTTTAATACAGTTCCTCATGTTTTGGTGACCCCCAACCATAAAACTATATTCGTTGCTTCTTCATAACTGTAATTTTGCTACTGTTGTGAATCGTAATGTAAATATCTGATATGCAGGATATATTTAAATTGAATATAACCCACAGGTTGAGAATCGCTGATTTAATGAAAGGTGCTTTTATTTTAAGAAATTTCCTCTTGCTCTTATATTTACCTTTTCATTTTCCTCCTTTTTTCAATAATTCATGAGTGTTCACTGATGATTGTGGCTTTTACAAGTTATATTGGGGTGATTTTTGGGTTCTATGTATAAATTATTGAGGACACTTTTCAGTAGCGTAATAATAAATGAACTAATATTGTTCAGTAAAAGAAAATAGTAATATTCTTCTAAAGTTTTTTGTGACCCCTCCCTGGGCCTCAGTTTCCTGGTGTATAAAATGAAGGAATTGGACTATGTGATCTCAGATTTTTCTCTCTAATTTGTAGTTCTTAATTACCTAGAAATAGTTGATTTTACATTATCATTGAATATATTTAATTGTAAATTTGTCATTCATGTTTCAAAGTTCTTTTTCACTTTACTTTTAATAGCTTATACTTGATTTTCTTTAAAGATTCAGAGTAGCCCTGATTTTATGAACAGGTTTTCATTTATTCTGTTGTATTTTGTTTTCTGAGCAGTTACTGAGAAAGATAGTTTTGAGAGCATCATATTGTAGTGGAAAAGAAGAGAACAATTTCTTTAGAAATTAATGTTCTTATAAAATCTGCATTAATAAATTGAGCTTTTCTTTGTAAGAAAATAAATGCTATTCTTACTTGTAGAATAACTCAACATCTGGTGGAATGACACGGCGAAATACTTACGTTTGTAGTGAAAGGACTACTGCAGATAGACATTCAGTGATTCAGAATGGCAAAGAAAACAGGTATGAAGCTTACACTATTAGCAAAGAAATGTGAACGTCTCATGGTTTTTTCCCTAAAATCAGAGAGAGAGAGAGAGAGAGAGAGAGAGTGTGTGTGTGTGTGTGTTTTCTTTCCTCATTGTGATAAGGAAAAAAACAAGTGGCTCCTAGTCTATTACTGTACTTGATCACAGAAACTCAAGAGTTATAAATTCCTTTCATACTTAAGGTCTTAAGTTATAAAAAACAAGATTGTTGGCAATTCATTTAAATGGACTAATTATGTAAGAAGATACTGGCTTGTGGTACAGGGAGAACATTTTTATTTCCATCTATGTTAGGCAGTAATGACAAAGGCCCACAGGCAGAAGAATAAGGAACCTGATGCAGAGCACTACTATTAGGTCATATTAGAGAATTAAGAGAGAATGGGAACTCTAATCTTATAGGTAATGTGAGGATAATAAACCAGAAATTTGAAACCAAAGGTCAAAACTAAAGTTATTCTAGAGAGTAATTGAGAATGACTGGAGAACATGTTTAGTCCACATACAAGTATTTTGAGATATATATGTTCAAATGATTTCATCTTTGGAATCTAAACAAGGCACCTTCTTTTGAATTCTTATGGGATTTTAAGGATTTTAAATAATGGGAAACATTTTTGGGCACTTTTTTATTCAAACTTCTTTGCAAATATCTTAAAGAGAATCCTGTCCGTAAGATATTGATTCTTTCTTGAAGCAACACATATCCACAGTTAAAATAACTTCCAGATTTTTCTTAAAAAGCTAAAATTTATAAGGTGATATGCAAACTGAGTGAATATGAATGGTAAAGGGACACTGATTAAGCAGATTAATTATTCTTGAGAAGAGTGTGTAACAGCAAGCACCCGAGCATCCCAGGATGGCCTGCTAGCACAGGTTCTTTGATCTGCTTTACTAGGAAAGAGAGCTTTTTAAGAGGTTCTTTAATTACATTCATTAGTTCAGTGGAAAAGTCAGCACCCTGAACTTCAAAGAAAATACAAGCAGAGAAATACAAAGACCAACAGACAGGGCTCTGACTGCCTAAATCAACTATCCACTCTGCATACATCCCTGGATTGAGAGAGCCTTTACATCTGAGCAGTCGGGGAACTCTGAACATATGACCACTCAGAATCTTGACCAGGGAATCACAAGCTCCTTCTCATAAGTGAGCCCCCAAAGCAAAATACCAACTCAGAGAGAGAGAGAGAGAGAGAGAGAGAGTGTGTGTTGTGTGTGTGTGTGTGTATGTGCGTGTATTCCCTTAATGTGCTCCACTTGAGGCCTGTTAATGGGCAAGGAAGATCTTAAATGCCATTAACATTATAGGGTGAGATTAGGAACTAATGTTAAGAGAAATATAGAAGAAAGTCTCCAATTATATTAGGAGATAAACATATGTTTTCAGCATGCAAAGTATTCATTTAGACCCCTTTTTGAAAAAGCACTGAAATTGAAGTCATGAAAGTCTAAATAAAAATGAAATATTTATTTGTGAAATGCCAAGTAAATGACCTAGAAAATGTGAATACCCTTTTGTTGTTACGTGAAATGTGTCTTATAACAGCATACCTCTAGCTAATTTCTATCATGTATACTGTAACTTTTTTATTATTTGAATTCTTTTCAGTTATAGCTAATTCTTATGTTTAACTACAAATTTGTTGCTTGTTCTTTTTTTTTTCTGCTTTTTTGGAGGGGGGAGGGCAGTTGGGGTTAAGTGACTTGCCCAAGGATCACATGGCTAGTTTTTGTGTTAAGTGTCTGAGGCCGTATTTGAACTCAGGTCCTCCTGACTCCAGGCACCACCTAGCCGGCCCTGCTTGTTCTTCTTTGCTGGGATTAATCATACTTGTCTTTTTTTATTTCATTTTTAAAACTTAACATTTTTTTCTAGATTCAGTAAACTTCTTAACAATAGCTGAAATCTTAGTCCAGTACCCTTCCCTTCTAATCCTTAAATCAACTATTTTATCATCATCCTCTTAATCCACTTCCAATCAGACTCTGATCCCCAAATCTCACACTGGTTGAATTAATGTGAAAGTAAAAATGTATATGTAGTATAGTAGGATGTGAAATAATAATGTGTTTAAAACATATGTCAAATTTTCAGAAGCTAATCTTGTTGCCGGGATTGTTGGACTGGTCAAATGAGATAATGCATATAAAGCATCTTGTATACTTCAAATCTCTTGTAAATACAGCTATTACTTATTTCTGTGTGTCCCTGACTCATTTCTGCATCTGTAAATACTAGAAACTCACATCAGTATTTCAAAAGATGCCATTTCATTTGTGTAGCATGTATAGTTTCCCAACACAAATTGTATTATCTTCAGACTTTTTAGTAGACAGCCTTCATGAGTTCCTATGACTGAAAAATTCATCACCTAGTGGCCGGTTTTATAGTAATAATCCTTTCTCCAGGCTGTCCCTTAGACTTACAGACATAAGCTGTTAATGGTGCAAAACTGAAAGTTTTTCCAGTTGTCAGAATTTGTGAAAGCCATATACTTGCCTGTAATGTCTTTCAGGAATTTGGGGACACCTTTACATCCCAATGAGATGATCAGAATATCACATTAGAGTAATGCTAGTGAGGCAACTAAAAGTTTTGTTGGTCTTTTAATAAAACAATTTCTCTGCTAATTTTTTTTTCTGTTAATAAAATTTCATTCAGAAAGTCCTTCACATTTCTTCTCTGAAAAAGTCACCTGATAGAAGATACTGATATTCAGCAGTGTGCTGAATGGAAGTTTCTAGTTTGTTCCTAACTTCAAGTGTATATAGAAGTGTCTTAGGAGTTCTCCACCTTAGAATTCATAATTTTCTGAAGCTAGAACTTTGTCGAGTTCTGATTTTCCAAAGGATTCTTTAGTTTGAGATGTGCTTTTTCAAACTGTCCTCCTTTTTCAAACTGTCCTCCATACCCTTAATGAATTCTCATTTCCAAATAGGATTCATTTCTCTTATCATAAAGTTTTTAAAATATAATTTGATTCACTGATTTTATGTTTTTCACTTAATTGACTATAGATACCTAAATTCCAAGGTACTGTTTCTAAACTTTATTCTTGTTAAACCATATTACTACCTATTTGTTAGTACGGTCTATTGTTTTTATATTTTTTTTTAACACAAAGACTTGTATTTTTTTTTCAATTCCAAATTCTCCATCTTCTTTTCTCCCCTCCCTCACCCAGTGAGAAGGAAAGAAACACAAGACTTATTAGAAATATGCATAGTCAGGGGGAAAAAAATCTGCATTAGCCATGTTTCCAAAAACAGTAAGAAAAAGAGGGGAAAATAATATTCTTCAATCCATGTTCTTGAGTCTGTCAATGCTTATATCTGGAGGTGGATAGTATGTTTCATCATTAGTTGTTTAGAATTGTGGGTCATTATGTTGATCAGGTACTAAGTCTTTCAGAGTTGATTATCTTTATGATTTGCTTTTTCCTGGTTCTGTTTATTTCACATTTCATCAGATTATACAAGTTTCCCAGGTTTTTCTGAAACCAGCATCCTATACCACAACTTGTTTAGCCTTTCCCCAAATGATGGACATCCCTTCAGTTTCCAATTCTTTGCTGCCACAAAAAGAGCTGCTATAAATATATTTGCACATATGAGTCCTCTTTTTTTGTTTCTCCTTGGGGTGCAGCCCCATTATTGCTAGGTTAAACAGTATGCATTTTAATTGCCTTTTGCCCATAGTTCTAATTTACTGTCTTTCTTTTTTTAGTCTTCCAATTTTTTCCCAATTGCATGTATAGTTTTTAACATTTGGGTTTTTTTTTTCAACTTTCGAGTTCCAAATTCTCTCCCACCCTCCTGCTCCTTTCCCCTCTTTGAGAAGACAAGCATTATAGGTTATGCATGTGTAATCATGCAAAATATTTCTATGTTATGTTGTAAAAGAAAACAGCCACCCCTTCCCCCTCCTGCAATTAAAACATCAAGAAAAATGTAGAAAGTAGAAAAAAGTGTGTTTTGATCATGACTTTCAGGTAGTCTAGTAATTTTTAGATTATCTCTTCTGGATCTATTTTCTAGGTCAGTGATTTTTCCAATGAGGTATTTCACATTACCTTCATTTTTTTTCATTCGTTTGGATCTGTTTTATAGTATCTTGATTTCTCATAAAGTCATAAGCTTCCATTTGTTCTGATATAATTTTGAATGAATGATTTTCTTCAATCAGTTTTTTAAATTCCTTTTCCATCTGGCCAGTTCTGCTTTTTAAGGCATTCTTCTCCTCATTGACTTTTTGGTCCTCTTTTGCCATTTGAGGTAGTCTGGTACTTTTTTTGGTTTTGCTTTTTGGAGGGGGGCAGGCAGGGCAATTGGGATTAACTGACTTGCCCAAGGTCACACAGCTAGTGTTAAGTGTCTAAGGCTGAATTTGAACTCAGGTCCTCATGACTCCAGGGCTCACTGAGCCACCTAGCCACACCTGAATTAGTCTATTTTAAGGTATTCTTTTCTTCAGTATTTTTTTGGGTCGCCTTTAGCAGACTGTTGACTCGCTTTTCATGATTTTCTTGTGTCATTCTCATTTCTCTTCCCAGTTTTTCCTCTACTTCTCTTACTGGATTTTCAAAATTCTTCTTGAGCTCCTCCATGGCTGCAACCAGTTCATATTTTTCTTGGAGGCTTTTGATGCAGGAGTTTTGATTTTGCTGTCTTCTTCCTGTTCTATGTTTTGATCATCTTTGTCACCAAAAAACTGTTTTATAGTTTGATTTTGCTTCCTCTGTTTGCTTATCTTACCAGACAGTTACTTGAATTTTGAGCTCTTTGCCAAAGCACTCTGCTACCAGAGTAGAGAGTGCTGTGTCCCAAATTTTTGGGGTTTTGTGCAGCTGTTGTCAGAGCTTCTTCTAGGCACCTGCCTCAGGACTATGAGGATGACTGCCTCTCCACAGACTCAGCAAGCTCTGCACCACTAGTGCTCCTTACCCCAGGACCGCCCCCCAAGACTATAACCCAGATCCAAGCAGGGCAAAGCAAGAGATTCCAGCAATTGCCTTCTGGTCAGCCACTTGGCCACAATTTGTGGGCTAGGAGCTCCGGAAGCAGCTGCTACGGCAGCAGCTGCAGATAGCAGCCACCTCCAGTGCCCCAGGGGCCAGGGCTGGACCTCACTCTTCCCTCACCTAGTTCAGACTGACCTTTTACTTTCTTTTTGGTATTTGTGGATTGAGAAGTGTGGAAACCACCACAGCTGTCTGTGATTCACTCTTCTGAAGTCTGCTGCGACTGGTCTGTGCTGGCACAGCCCATGGAATGCTGCACTCTGCTACCAGCCCAGTGTGATAGACTCTTCCTATCAGTCTGCCGGGCTGCCTTCAACGGGATATTTGTTTCTCTCTGTCACTTTGTGGCTTCTGTAGTTCTAAAATTTGTTTAGAGTCATTTTTTACAGGTATTAGAGGTGGTTGAAGCAGGAGCTTAAGCAAGTTCCTGCTTTTACTCCACCATCTTGGCTCCACCCCCCCCAAAAATATGTTTTTCAGACACCATCACTTCTTTCTCTGGAAGTGAGTCGCATCTTTCATCATGGGTCCTTTGGAATTGTCTTAGACCATTGTATTACTGAGAATAGCTAAGTCATTCACAGTTGATCATGGTAAAGTATTGTTGTTACTATATACCATGTTATCCTGGTTGTGCTCACTTCACTTTGCATCAGTTCATGTAAGTCTTAACAGGTTTTTTTCTAAAAGCATATCTTGTTCATCATTTCTTATAGCACAGTAGTATTCTATCACACTCATATACCACAACTTGTTCAGCCATTCCTCAGTTGATGGGCCTCAATTTCCAATTATTTGTAACTACAAAACGAGCTGCTATAAATATTTTTGTACGTAAAGGTCCTTTTCCATTTTTTTTTAAAATTTCTTTGGGATACAAACCTGCTAGTGGTATTGCTGGGTCAAAGGGTATGCACAGTTTTTATAGCCTTTTGGGGCATGGTTCCAAATTGCTTTCCAGGGTGTTTAGATCAGTTCACAATTCTACCAACAGTGCATTAGCATCCCAGTTTTTCCCACATCTCCACCCACATTTGTCATTTTCTTTTTCTGTAATATTAGCCAATCTGATAGGTGTGAGGTGGTACCTCAGAATTGTTTTAACTTGTATTTCTCCAACCATATGACAAGAGATAGCTTTGATTTCTTCATCTGAAAACTGCCTTTTCATTTCCTTTGACCACTTATCAATTGGGGAATGGCTTTTATTTTTATAGATTTGACTTGGTGCCTTATACATTTGAGAAATGAGGTGTTTATCAGAAGATTTTGCTATAAAATTTTTTCCACAGTTTTCTGCTTTCCTTGTAATCTTGGCTGCATTGGTGTTGTTTGTGCAAAACTTTTTAAATTTAACATAATTAAAATTCCAAATTGCTTTCTAGAATGTTTGGGCCAGTTCACAGCTTTACCAACAGTGCATTAATGTATCTTTTTCCCCACTTCTCCACCAGCATTTGTCATTTTCCCTTTTATCATCTTAGATAGGTATGCGGTAATACCTCAGAATTATTTTAATTTGTATTTCTCTAGTTATTAATGATTTAGATCATTTTTTATGTAACAGTTGTTTTGATAGCATCCTTTTTGTCAAAATTATGTACCCATTTTGAGCTTATCTTGTTACAGTGTGAGCTGTTGGTCTATGCCTAGTTTTTACCAGACTACTTTCCAATTTTCCTAGCAGTTTTATGTCAAAGAGTGGTCCTTGAGACAGTAGCTGAGATCTTTGAGTTTATCAGATACTAGGTTACTATGCTCATTTGCTTCTATAGATTGTGTAACATATCTTTTCCACTGATTAACCTCTTCATTTATTACCAGATTGTTTTGACAGTTACAGCTTTGTAGTATAGTTTGAGATCTGGTGCTAATGCTAGTCCTCCTCATTTTCTTTTTCATTGATTCTTTTTATATTCTTGACGTTTTGTTCTACCAGATGAAAATGGTTATGATTTTTTTTCCAGACCTGTATAGTAATTCTTTGGTGTGGCACTGAATAAGTAAATTAATTTAGGTAGTATTACTATTTTTATTATTATTGGCCTTGCTTATTCATGAAAAGTAATAGTTCTCCAGTTATTTAGCTCTGTCTTTATTGTGTGACAAACATTTTGTAATTCTGTTTGTGAAATTCCTATGTGTGTCTTGGCAGGTAGACTCCAAAGTATTTTTTAAATCTATAGTTATTTTAAATGGGATTTCTCTTTCTATCCCTTCCTGATGAACTTTGTTGGTAATATGATTTGTGTGGGTTTATTTTATATCCTACAACTTCACTAAAGTCTTTGTTTCGATTAATTTTTTGGTTTACTCTTTAGGTAAACCATCATATCATCACCAAAAAGTAGTAGCATTTTTTTTATCTTTGCCTGCAATCATTCCTTCAGATTATTTTCTTGCTGATATAATAGGCCAACATTTCTAGTGCAATATTGAATAGTAATGGTGATAATGGACATCATTGTGTCACCCCTGATCTTACTGGAAAGACTTGTGACTTTATCCCCATTACAGATTATATTTGCTCTTAGTTTTAGATATATATTGCTTAGCATTTTAAGGAAACCTCCATTTATTCCTGTGTTTTTAGTATTTTTAACAGGAATAGGTGTTGTATTTTTGTCAACAGCTTTTTCTGTACCTATGATTGAGATAATTGTGTGACTTTTGTTGTCCTTGTTATTGACGTGGTCAGTTGTGCTTATAGTTTTCCTAATACAAAACCAGCCCTGCATTCTTTATATAAATCCAGCCTGTTCATGGTGTATGGTATTTGTGGTATATTGCTCTAATCTCCTTACTATATTTTATTTAAGACTTTTGCATCAATATTCATTAGGGAAATTGACCTATAATTTTCTTTTTCTGTTTTGACTTTTCCTGATTTGGGTATTACGACCATATTTGTGTCATAAGAGGAATTTGGTTGGATTCCTTCTTTACCTATTTTTTCAAGTTTATGTAGTGTTAGAATCACTTGTTCTTTAAATGTTCAGTAGAATTCACATGTAAATCCATCTGGTCCTGGAGGTTTGTTGTTCTTTTTTTTCCTTATAGAGCTTACTTGTGCCTTAAGTTTCTTTTTCTGAGGTAGAGTTACTTAAGTATTCTATTTCATGTTCTCTTAATCTGGGTAATTTATATTTTTGTGAATATCCATCCATTTTATTTTGATTGACAGTTTTATTGGAATAGTTGCTCAGAATAGCTCCTAATAATTTATTTTATTTCCTCTTGATAGGTTGTGAATTCAGTTACATTTTGTTTTGTTTTGTTTTTCATTTTTGATACTGGTAATCTGGTTTTCTTTTTTTAAACCAAATTAAGTAATGGTTTGTTTGTTTTATTATTTTTTTGTTTTTCCGTAAAACCAGCTCCTACTTCTATTGATTAGTTGAATGGTTTTATTTTTAATTTTATTAATCTTGCTTTTGGTTTTTCAGGATTTCTATTTTGGTTATTTCATTAAGGGTTTTAAATTTGGTGCCCAGTTACTTGATCTGTTCTTCCTTTTCTTGATATGAATGTTTAGAGATAAAAATTTCCCCCTAAATATGTGTATGGCACAAATTTTGTTGTGTTGTCTCATTATTTTTAATAAAATTATTGTTTCTTTGATTTGTTTTTGACATACTTGTTCATTAAGAGTAGGCTATTTAGTTTACATTTAACTTTTAATCTATGCTTCACAGACCCTTTCTTGAATGTAATTTGTTTTACATTATGTTCACAAAAAGACCCATTTAATATTTCTGCTTTTCTTCATTTTTGTGAGATTTTAATGGCCTAGCCCAGTTACCGTACATATCTGAGAAATAGGTATACTCCTTTCTATTCTTATTCAGTATTCTCCAGAGGCCTATCATATCTAACTTTTCTAAAATTCTAATAACCTCCTTAACTTTTTTTAATGCCCATATTTATCTAGATCTGAGAGGCTTATATTAGAGAAATTTATATTCAATAATATAAGTTTACTGTCAGTTTCCTCCTGTAACTCATTTAACTCTTCCTTCAAGAATTTGAATGCTGTGCATTCTGCATTCTGTCTTCTTCCATTTTATAGGTGAGTTCATTCCGTTCACATTCCATGTTACAGTTGCTGACTATATTTCACTCTATTCTGTTTTCTTATACTTTTTCTTCCTTTTGACCCTGTCTTCGCCTCAAGAGTCTGTTTTGATTCTGTTCACTTTCTCCCTTAATCTTTCCTCCTATCTAACCCACTCCACATTTTTCTTAACCCCTCTCCCTCATACTTCCCTATTAGATAAGATGAATTTCTGTACCGATCTGTGTATGTATTTATTCTTCCCTTCTTTAACCAGTTCAGATGAAAGTGAGGTTCAAGTATTGCCCACCTCACAACTACCCCCCACTCTATGAACTCTTCTTGTGTACCACATTTTATGTTCAGTAATTTTTTCTCTTCTTTCTCTTCCCTCCTCTTCCATTGTATTCCTCTTCCCTATCCTCCCTTTCTTCTTTTGATTCTCCTAACATAATAGAATCACTCCTAAACCTTCTGTCTAATCAAACCTAGGGCTCTCTAGGAGCCCTAGTGATTATAAATTTCTTAGAGATTACCTGTATCCTCCTCCCATATATGAATGTAAACCTTTTAACCTTGTTTAGTCTATTATGAGTTCTCTCTCATGTTTACCTTTTTTAACTTCTCTTGAGTGCTGTGTTTGAGGATCCCATTTTCTTTTCAGCTCTTGGCTTTTCATCAGGAGTGCTTGAAAGTCTTCTCTTTCATTAAATATTTGTTTTTTCCCTTGTAACATTATACTCAGTTTTGCTGGATGGATTATTTTTTATGGTAATTCTAGATTCTTTGCTTTCTGGAATATCATATTCCAAGCCCTCTATACCTTTATAGTGATGGCTGCTAAATCATGTGTGATTCTAATTGTCACCTCTCGGGTTTTTAATTCTTTCTTTCTGGCTGCTTTTAGTATTTTTTTTTCCTTGACCTGGGAGCTTTGGATTTTGGCTACAATATTCTTTGGAGTTTTCCTTTATAATTTCTTGAACTATGATGTCTAGGCTCTTTTTCTATTCCTGGCTTTTCAGGTAGTCAGATGATTATTAAATTATCTCTCAATCTGTTTTCCCTGCCAGTTGTTTTTCATAGGAGATAGGGCACATTTTCTTTTTTTTTTTTAGGTTTTTCACTTTGTTTTATTATTTCTTCATGCTTTATAGAATCATTAGCTTCCATTTGGCCAATTCTAACTTTTTAAAGAATTATTTTCTTCAGTAAGTTTTTTTTCAAACAAAAATGCTTCCCATCAGCCCTTATCTTTGCTGCCGCTACACTGCACTACTGGCCAGCTCCCATCCCAGTGTCTGGAGACCTCCATTTTCATAAGTTGCCCTTGGGCCAGAAAAAATCAATCACCATCACTTTTTCTTAAATTTTCTGATAAGAATTTTGTATGTACATTTTCTAGGCTGTTGTCGAGAAGATATGTTGGGTGAACAGGGCAAAAATGCTGATTCTCACTCCTCAATCTTGATTCTGCCTTGTTACTACTTCTTCTCACCTTGGTTATTATAATGTTGGAAGTAATCTAGATTCTCTTAGTCATTTAAAGTACTTTATCTACCTCTCTAGATTTACCCATAAGACTGTCATAATTAGTCAAATAAAACTTTTAGCTTTAAGTCCTCTAAGAAGTTACTGCTATAATAGTCTGCACGACCGCTCAGTACATGTTATCTCTCCTTTATTATCGCTTTGATATTTCAGGTTTCTAAAATTGGAAATTCAAATAGCCATGCACTTTGGTTTTGTTGTTTCTTTTTTTAAACCACCACTATATAGATTTCTTTCTTTTGGTTAAAGAATTAAATTTGAAGGATTTTTCTACTTTGAATTATTTCAGACTCTTGTTTGCTCACTTTTTAGAGTCTTTCAAATTGGACTGCATAAAGTGCTACTTGTATAGTCAGACATCATTAAGTTATTCAGTACATTGAAATATTGTTAAGCTTCAGAATACATGTATCTGGGATAGCTTTTTAAGGAAGGAAGTTATATTCCACTCATATCTTCTCCCACTTGAGGCTTTTTTAAATGACAGGATGAATATGAGACTGTCTATAGTTAATAAATCCTGGTATGAAATTAAAACAAATGTACATGTATTAGATACATAAAAACTCAGAAAAGCCATTTAGTTCCAAAAATTTTGGCAATTCTTGACCAAATACACATCTGTTATTTCTATTACCACAAGTTTTAATTTTTTTCAGTTTATTTTCTATACCTCGCCTCTTTCCTCCTTAGGAAATATAAAGAAAAATAACTTTTATAATATGCATATTCAAGCAAAAATAAAACATTCCCACATTGGCCATGTCCAGAAAAATGTATCTAAGTCTGAACTCAGCATATATCACCTCTGTCAGGAGGTGGGCAACCTGTTTCTTCCTGAGCCCTCTGGAATCTTGCTTAGTCATTGCACTCATCAGAGTTCTTAGGGCTCTCCGAATTTTTTTGTTTTTACAACATTATTGTTTTTGTCAGTTATTCTTTCTAGTTCTGCACACTTCTGTCTATGTCCATTCATACTTCCCTGAATACCCATCATATCTTACAGCACAATCTAGTCATTTCTACCTCTACAAAATATCTCCCATCTAATTCCTCTCTTCTCCCACAGCCATCACTTTACTTCAGGACTTCATTGACTTGACTAGACTATTGCAGTTGTCTCCTAATTAATCACATCCATATACTACAATTTGTTTTTGAATGTTCTGCAGTTGATAGGCACTCCTTTAGTTTTTAATGCTTTGTCATCACCTAAAGAATTGTTCTAAATATTTTTCTTCATATGGGTCCTTTTCTTCATTGGACCTTTTTGTGGTAAAGGCATAATAATGATATTTCTGGGTTAAGGGATTTTTATAATCCTTTATGAGTTCTTCCAGGAATTCTTTTTTGAGTTCGAGGCTAACTCATGTTTTTCTTTGAAGTTTTGCATGTAGCAGTTTTGACTTTGTTATCTTCTTCTGAGTTTTTCTTTTGATCTTTCCTGTCAGCATAGTAACTTTCTATAGTCAAAATCTTTCCTTGTTTGCTCATATTTCCAGCCTGTTTCTTGACTTTTAACTTTATGTTGTTAAGTTGGGCTCTGCTCCTAGTATAGAGGAGGCACCGTTTCAAGCTTCAGGTTTTTTGTGCAGCTGTTTTCAGAGCTAGTACTGAAGATCTGTTAAGTTTTCAGTTCTTCCAAGGTGGTATGATATAAGGAGAAGTATATTTACTACTCTTGGCTTATACTCTGTTCTGTGAGTAACCACCAGCACTCTTTTCCACCCTGGAACTGTGACTAGGGTCTCCCACTCCCTTGAAGCCTGTGGTGTACTAGAGAGATTGAAACTATGACATGGATTCAAGTATAGGCAGTGTAACAAAGCCATGCCCTCAGTGCCAGCAAAAAGACCCCTGTAATCTCCTGACCCCTTACTGTCTTTGGACTAAGAGCTTGAGAAGCCATCACTGATGAAGACACGCCCAAGGCTCACTGTTTGCTGGGGCATGGCCTGTGCTGGACTACACTCCAGTCTCACTTCAGTGCAGCAAATTTTTTCTGCCTACCTTCTAGAAAATTCTTTCACCTCATCCTTTTGTAGGTTCTTCCACTCCAGAATTTGTTGTGGGTCATTATTTAAAAGTTCTTTGGAGGGGAATTTGGGAGTGCTCAGGTAAGGTCCTTTCTTTTCTTTGCCATCTTCCCTCCTTTTTCTGTTTTGCAGCAGAATGGGATTAGAATGAATTATTTTCCCTTGTTACAGCATTCTGTTATAGTCATACACAAAAATTTAGCTCTTTAGTTTTTCCCCTTTTGAGACTATTTATAATCTCATAATTTTCCAACCATTTTAAAGTATTATCAGTCCTACCAGAAATTACACACAGCTTATGGATTTAACTAACGTATCTATAACAGGCAAAATTACAATAGAGTGAATAAAGAAATCTAATGTATCTATAGCTTTAAGGATATCAAGTCCTTTGGCAGTGTCCATGATCTGTTCCTTCAGGTGTCTGGCATGCACTTCCTTTGTATCTCTCAAGCATCTGTGGGTGTCCTCTTCAGCCATTCCCCAGGTGACTTTTGACTTCAATCAGGTTGCCCCTCATTATACTTCAACTATAATCCATGTTCCAGGTTACTCGTGGAAATTCTCTAAATAATGTTGCTGAAGCCTGCTAATGATAAGTCTGAGTATAATTTAGTAAAACCTGATAAAATCTAATCAAATTAACCTTTCAGTGATTAGTTTATGTGGTGAAAACCAGTTCAAACTTTATAAACAGAGCTATAGGAAGAACATCAGAGTAGGCTGCCTAATAAGGCACCTTATACTTGCAATACTTGCATCCCACTGCAGTAATTCACAGGTGCTAGAGCACTGCAACAAGATTCATTTGTGTGCGTGCATACATACATACATACTACAGTTTTGCCTGCCATAATTAGAGAGATTTGCTATGAAAGGAAGGAAGAACATAGTCCTATCCAGGTCCAAGCCTAAGGGCACAAAATAAAGCATCCTTAGTTCTGTTTGATTGTAAGAGTCATAGTTAACTTTTTGGAGCAGTCAGATGTGTAGCAAAACTCCACATTATATAGCCAGGCTCAGGATTAACCAGATGGGAAGCATTCCTATTCAAAAAGGAAATAATACAGTGAGAAAACTGAGTCAAGAGGATCCTGACATTGCCTTGTATGGCTTTCCTCTCAGCCTTCCCAGGCACATTCTCCTATAGCATCCACCTGTATTCCCTTTGAGTGGCTCCTCACATGTCCCCCAAATGGTAGATTACTGCCTTAATGATAATTCAGACAATTATACCTGAATTCAAAACTCAGAACAGTATCAAATTACCTCAATTAGCAGGTTTCACTAATCACAGCTTAAGACTAGGTATAGTTATTATTTCCCATATTGTTGCAGTAACAGTTAACAATAAAAAGTATATCAGGCCTTTCAAAAAACAAATTCACTCAACATCCTCTTCCTAGTTTTTTCTAGGTTAAACTTAACCTGGTATAAAAATCATTAATTAGACATTAAGAAAATAATCATATTCTGGAATTCCACATATATAGTCAATATATGATAGTTCTTTCAAATCCCAGAAAAACATTGACTGCTTACTGTAAGTGTCTAACCTAATACATATCTATTTGATAATCATTTTTAAAAAATTTTTTTATTACTTTATCCCCAGTTTCATGTAAAAAACAATTTTAGCTTCATTTTTAAAACTTTGAGTTCCAGATTCTCTCCGTTCCTCCCTCCCCATATCCCCTCATTGAGAAGGCAAGCAATTGAATATATGTTATACATTTGTAGTCATGCAATACACTTCCATAATAGTCATGTTGTGAAAGACTTTATTTCTCTCCATCCTTTCCCCCCTTAATTTGTTCCCTCTTTCCTTTCACCCTGTCCCTCTTCAAGTGTTTTGCTTCTGACTACCCTCTCCCCCAGTCTGCCTTCTTTTCTATCTCCCTCTCCCTTATTTTATCCCTTTCTCCCCTACTTTCTTATAGAATAAGATAGGTTTCTATACTCAATTGAATTTGTGTGTTATTCCCTCTTTGAGCCAGTTCTTATGAGAGTAAGGTTCATTCACTCCCTCTCACTTCCCCCCTCTTCCCCTCCACTATAAAAGCTTCTTTTATGTGAGAAAATTTATCCCATTCTACCTCTCCAGTTCTCTTTTTCCCAGTACATTCCTCTTTTACCCCTTAATTTTTTTTTTAGGTATCATCCCTTAATATTCAACTTACACCTGTGCCCTCTGTCTATATATACTCCTTCTAACCACCCTAATAATGAGAAACATCTTAGGAAGATAATTCCCATGTAGGAATGTAAACAGTTTAACTTTTTAAAGTCCCTTATGATTTCTTTTTACCTTTTCTTCTTCTCTTGAGTCTTGTATTTGAAAGTCAAATTTTCCATTTAGCTCTGGTCTTTTTTCAAGAATGAATGAAATTCCTCTATCTCATTGAATGTCTATTTTCCCCTCTCATGGATTATACTCAGTTTTGCTGGGGTAGGTGATACTTGATTGTAATCCTAGCTACTTTGCCCCCTGGAATATCATATCCCATGCCCCCAAAATAAGTTTTTAAGACTGCAGTCTTCTCGAGACTAAGTTAGCTCAATTTCAATGTGTACTATTTAAGTTACAATTTCATAATTTTCTGAATCTCAAATTATCTTACAAATCACTTCTTTGTAAGCTATTAGTTGCTATATAAATGGGAGTAATTGTCTTTGTTGCAACCCAGAGAGGTTCATTGATTTGGCAACATATACACAGGTTAGTTGTGAAGTTAGTATTAGAACCTGGGTTTCTTTCTAACCTAATGTTCTTTCCATTAGACTACATTGTTCACTGTTTGCTCTAGTAGCTCCCCAAACACCATTTCTTATTTGTTAATCTTGAGGGAGGGGCCATAGCCCTACCAGATCTCATACTGTATTATAAAGCAGTAATCATCAAAACTATCTGGTACTGGTGTAGAAGTAGAGTGGTGGATCAGTGGAATAAATTAGATATACAAGACACAATAGTAAGTGACCTTAGTAATCTGGTGTTTGATAAACCCAGAGACCACACTGCCCTGAAGACCCAGTACTCTGAACCTTGGAGATCTGGGGGTGGGGTGTCGTCCTAAACCACCTGAAGTAAAGATCAGTGTAGGGAACCCATATGACCCAGGGTGAAAACAAGCAGGTCCAACTACCCTCCAAAAAGTATAGCAGGAGGTAGAGCCATGCGTTGTTACAAAATCCCAAGTAAATCAAGAATCACACCAACCGTTATCAAAAATTATTGTAGATCTGGGCACTCTTAGGTGGCACAGTGAATAGATCACTGGCCCTGGAGTTAGGAGGACCTGAGTTCAAATCCAGCCTCAGACACTTGACACACTTACTAGCCGTGTGACTTTGGGCAAGTCACTTAACCCCAATTGCCCTCCCAAAAAAAGCAACAAAAAAAAATTTAAAAAAATTATTATAGATCTAGAGATCCTCCCAAAAGGAGAGAGTATAATTCTGTAACAACTGCAAACAAAGACTCAGAGGATTTTCTATAAGAGGACTGTATGGATACCTAGAAAAAAATGTATTAGGAAATTTAAAATTAAATAAAAGTTCTTGAGAAAGAATTGGAAGGAGAATAAATAGCTCAGAAGAGAAAGTGGTAAACCTTACCCACAAAATGAACTCCCTAAAACCTAGAATATGCCAAAGAAATCAATGACTCCATGAGACAACAGAGATACTAGAACAGAATCAAAAGAATTTTAAAATAGAAGAAAATATGTGATGTCTGATATCAAAGAAAAACTCTAATCACTTCCTAAAAAGAACTCCAAAAGGAAAAAGCTCTAGAAATGTCATAGCCAGAATCCCAAGCTCCTGTATCAAAGGAAAAAATACTGTAAGCATCCAGAAAGGAGTTCAAGGAGCAGTCAAAATTGTCCAGGATCCAAGTCTCTAATATAAAAGAGTAGATCTTGAAAAAAGATAATCCAAAAGACCGAAGGTACAAGCTTATAAACAACAGTATCTGATCTGCAAAACAGTATATAATGGGGGGTGGGCGCGAATTAAGGGAGAGGGACTGGAAGGATGGACCTTTAATGGGAATAAAGAATTCTCAAGCATTTCTAATAAAAAGATGGACTCAAGTAGGATCTTTGAAATGCAAATCAAATAGTTGAGAGAAACTGAAACAGGGAATTTTATTTGAGCAATTCAGAGGGACTATATATAGTGGTATAGTTCTAACAGTGGAGAGAAGAAATAAGTGTCCCTTCATAGCCTAAATGACTTTACATGGTATTGAGAGAGTTAAATAAGGAAAACACATCTTGGGGATGGATTGGTTCTGTTCTGAGGATTGGAAAGGGAAAAAGAAATGAATATATGCAAAGTGAAAAGTACTGTGTGCAAAGTAATGGCAGCATTTATTGTAAGATGATCATCTGTGAAAAACTTCAGCTATTCTCAGCAATATAGTAATCCAAGACAGCGCTGAAGAACATATGATGAAAAATGCTCTCCATCCCCAAAGAAGGAACTGATGGTGTCTGAATACAGATTGAAGTGTGTTTTTTTTACTTTATTTTTCTTGAGGTGGTTTTTTTGGTTCTCTGTTTTCTTTCACAATATATGCAAATGTTTTACATGACTACACAAGTATAACCTATATTGAATTGCTTGCCTTCTCAATGAAGAGGAAATAGGGAAGAAGGGAGAAAATTTGGAACTCAAAAGTTTTAAAAACAAATGTTAAAAATTATTTTACATGTAACTGGGGAAAAATAAAATACTAAATATTTTTTTAAAGAAAGGAACAGGAAAGCAATGCACTAGTATGAACAAAAGAAAGAATGGGGGGTGAAACTTGCTATTTCTCATAATCCAGGTGAATATGAAGATGACTATGAACATGGAGGAATGGGTAGGGAAAGTGGGCATCAGAAAAACCTGTTATCTGAAATAGACAAATGAGAATTGAATACACACTTTGATGTAGAAATATTATCAGACTCAACAAGGAAACAAGCAGGAGCAAAAGGCCCCTGAACTAGCTTAAGAGGGATGATGATGCCAGGGAAGAGGTAGCTACAAGCAAAAAACAAACTTTCTTATCCTAAAGAAAAGGAAAAAAATGAAGAATCAGAATCTAAAGAATGCTTTAGATTTCCTCTTAGATGATTGGAGAAATGGCTAAACAAACTGTGGTATATGAATGCATTGAAACGTTATTGTGCTATAATAAATGAAGTAAGGGGATTTCAAATATTCCTTAGTAGTTTGAACTGATGTTGAGTGAAGTAAACGGCATCAGGAGAACAGTTTACACAAAGACAGCACAGAAAAATAACTTTAAAAGAGTTAAAACCTGTGCTCAAGGCAATGATCATGTCTCCAGAGGACTTGCTGATAGAACCTGCATAGTGATAGGTGACCAAGTCAAGGTTCAGAGGAAAACATACATTTTTGGACCTAGGGTCACAACCCACAGTTTAAGAAGCACTGAAGGGGTCGTGAGTGGAAAAAGTTTAAGAAGCCCTGCTAGGTAACTTAAAGGAGCTTGCTGCCCAAGAGAACAATTAGCAGGCTATTTACAGTAGTACACATGAGAAAAGTGATGAGGACCTGAACTAAAACAGTAGCTGAGGGGCCAGCTAGGTGGCGCAGTCAATAGAACACTAGCCCTGGAGTCAGGAGGACCCAAGTTCAAATCCGGCCTCAGACAAAACACAAAGCTAGCTGTGTGACCTTGGGCAAGTCACTTAACCCCAAGTGCCCTACCTTCCCCTCTCCAAAAAAGCAAAAAAATAAAGTGGTGGCCGTGTAAATAGAAAGAAGGGGACACAGGTCTAAAAGACAATGTGGAAAAAGAAATTACAAAATACAAGAGTTAGATGGATGTGTTGAATAAGAGTGAAGAGTAGAGGATCACATTGAGGTTACACACCTGTGTGAATAAAAGGGTAGTCAGGTATTCCTGACAGTAAAGTGGGGAGAGGGGAGAATTTGAGAAGAAAGAGAATGAATTCTCTTTTAGACTGTTGAGTTTTAGGTGCTTAGAGCACTTTCAGTTCAAAATATCCAGTAGTCAGTTGGTAATGTTGAATTGGAATGCAGTGGGAAGGGAGTAGGACTGGTTGTATAGATCTTTGATAGTCATCTAGATAGAGAAGATAACGGAGTTACAGAGGAGCTGATAAGATTATCAAAAAAAGAATAGAGAGAAACAGAAAGAGGACCCAGGACCTAAATTTACTTATGTTATTGCCTTAGTTCAGTATTTCAGGCCTATAATTTCATCAGTGAACATTCCTCAGTTGACACCTCTTACCACCTCTCTGTTGAAAGATAATGTGACTGAAGATTTCATCATCCTGTACCCAGCCTGATCCTCAGGTAGCCCCCACCAAACCAATACTCTTAAACCTTTTCACTTTGTAAGGAACTTTTCTTCATTATGTAAAAGCATCAGAAGATGACTTTAATGTAGGAATGATGACATGAGGTGGAGGAGGGGATGATTAGGATATTGTTACTGAGTTATACCCATGCTGGGAAATCACATTGGTAACTATTTTCTTTAGTAGTTATGTTTTTGTCCAATGCAGCATGGCAGTCTTATAGTCTACTTATACTTTCAAGTTCTATTTTGGTCTCTGGTTCTAGAATATCCGGGCAATTCTCCCTAAGAATTTCTTGGAAGATGCTTTCTAAGTTCTGTTTTGATCATGGCTTTCTGGTAGTCCAATAATTTTTAAGTTGTCTCTCCTGGATCT
>CM053581.1:335460177-335483878 GCA_028627135.1 Pseudochirops cupreus | reverse complement strand
CTACGCCGCCATCTTGGCTCCCTTATAGTCTACTTATAGATGTGAACCTTATTGGGCATAATTCACTTGCTTGTTCTGCCTCTTTGCTTAGTCTCATGTCAAACCTCTCAGGAAGTTTGAGGTATATTTACAGTGTTTGCACATAATAAGCATTGAAATGTTTTTTTTTCATTCATTCATTTCTGCCTCCACCTTCACACAGTGTTCTTGTGCCTAGAATGCATTTCTTCCTCATTTGTGCATCTCAGAAGCCTTATTCTTCAAGGCTCAACTAAGATGCTCTCATGTCCCCCATGAATCCTTCCCTGATCCTCCTGGTTTTCACTACCTTCTCAATTTTCATTGTGCTAATGCTTAGTGCCACATTCCTCAGTAAAATATGAGCTCGTTCAGAAAAGGGATTGATTTTATTTTGGTTTTTGTTTCTCTCGTACCCTAGCACAGTGCCCGGCACATACTAAGCATTTCAGAATCAAGAGTTCAGTAGTATAGCATTTGCATACACCAGATATTTTAAAATGGAATTAGAATGAAAGTTTAAGTGGGGAACCATTTTACCCATAATTTGCTAATACATTTTACAGTGGTATTTTTTAATGCTTTCATATATTTAAAGTCTATTTGAAAACCAGAGTTGTGATGTCTTATTAAAATGGACTTTATAACAAAACTTCAGATCATTAGTTGTTTTTTTTAATATAAACACATTCGTATGAACATTGGAATGTGGAAATGGCTATCTTCTTGTTAGCTGCTAATCTTGGAAAAATCTTAATTTTTAGAATATTTCAGTTATGGATTAGCAAAATGCACTAATTTCTCTATGGCAGTCGATGATAGAAGTTTTGTTTCTTTAACAGAAATGAAATGGTTTGGGAAAGAAGATATTTGCTTTAAACTGTAGTTGCTTTTTTTTTTTGTCATTGGTCCATCATACTGTTGTTTCTGCCTCTGCCTAAATCCAAACCCCCACCCCCCTCACAGCCTGACAGAAATGTTCGCTTATGCAGCTAGTCCTGCCTCAGTTTGTACCACATCTTCTACCTGTATTCGGCTGAGACATCAGAAGTCGATGTCCATGTCAGCCTCTGGGCAGCCCAAGATGATGTTACCTCCAATAGACAGTGAAGGAGATAACTTCAAGGATATGTAAGAAAAAAACCCACAGAATCCTTGTGATACCAGTGTGTACCCACTGCTTTAGTTGTGTGCTATGGATTTTAGAGTCCTAAAGTCTATTATTAGCTGTCTATAAAATGTCCTTTCTCAACATATTTTTCTTTATGCTCTGTCTGGTGGTGTCTTTCATATATTTTGGTCTCTGTGTGTGTTTCAGTGCCTTCTGCATAGTTGTCCAAGTACGAGGAATTCCTTCACTCCCTTCCCAGTTTTTTTAGCATGTGGAATGGTACTTTTTATGGGCTTAAAAACTTTTCAGTTGCCTATTTTTAAATTCCACCTGTGTATTCTGTTAGATTATTTTTAATTGGGAAGATTCTCTGCATGTAGGCACATTGTGAGTGGGGAAGCAACAGAAAGAAGTTTTAGTTTAGCCATTCTTTGTCCCAGAAATTCTCTATATTAGTCTTGTCCCTGAAAAATCTGTGTGCACGATTCTCCCACTTCCCCCTGAAGGTTTGTTTCCTTATAGTGTTCCCTTTACTCCCTCTTCACTTCTGGCCTACTTTTTTTCCTCCTAATTCTTTTGTAAAATATCCCTCAGTTCTGGATTTTTTTTATAACTGGTTCTTTC
Organism: Pseudochirops cupreus; assembly: GCA_028627135.1. NCBI lineage: Eukaryota > Metazoa > Chordata > Mammalia > Diprotodontia > Pseudocheiridae > Pseudochirops > Pseudochirops cupreus. The sequence continues at coordinate 335,482,125 of CM053581.1, read as the reverse complement.
CTTTGTACAAAAAGTTGTGACTGTGACTGTAATTTTATATCCATGAAATGTTTGCCACAAAATTATACTGTGAGTAGGAAGTCAAAATTATTATGATTTTCTACTTTTGTAGCACTGTTCCTGATCAGAGAACTCCAGTTGCTTCAACACATAGTATCAGCAGTGCAACTACTCCCGATCGAATTCGCTTCCCAAGGGGAACCGTCAGTCGTAGCACTTTCCATGGCCAGCCCCGGGAACGGCGAACAGCCACGTACAACGGCCCACCGGCATCACCCAGCTTGTCACACGAGGCAGCTCCACTCTCCCAGACCAGAAGTAGGGGCTCCTCTAATCTTTTTAGCAAATTAACATCAAAACTCACAAGAAGGTAAGTACCATGGAGTCTGGGGATATTTTTAATTGACCAGACAGAATAAGTTGCCTTTTCCTATGTCATATGAAGCCACTTTTCAAATGCTTCTCACTTCAGCTTTTTTTTTTGTAGTCAATATATCTTGAATATTCATTAGCCTACTTGTTAGCCTTTATAATTTTTAGAAATGTGATGGTTGAAAGCCTTTTGGAATTAGTAGTGAACCATCTTTTAATCTATTCACAGTGTTAGAGATTAGCATTTAGGGAGGTGTCAGTGTTATTAAATAAATGTACTTTATGATCCACATATTCATGTGTCATTTTCTGAAGTGGAAAAGAATAGCTGGTCTAGTATGTATTCAGATAATGCTCAATAAATAATCCACAGTGAAGAAAATAAGTACAATGTCCTTTCAAGTGAAGTAGAAGCTTCCTATGCATTGACTGTCATGCCCTTGAGGTCCAGTATCTTTACAGAAGGATCAAAGGGTTAAAGATGTATGATGGCAGACTTTGACGTGATATCAAGAAAAGTTTAGTTGCAGCTAAAGCTATCCAAAAGTATCTGTAATTTGCACAGGTTGAATTACCCATCCCTGGGGGTGCTAAAGCAGAAAATAGACAAACTGTCAGGGATATTTTGGAGGGAATTCCTAATCAGTTATGGGTTCAACTAAGTAGCCTCTTCAGTCCTTGCCAAACTCTAAAATTCCATGAATCTGTGACTGGGTTCCCTAAGGTTCCAATGTTGAAAGTGTTTGAAACTTAAGACTTTGCTAAAAAAAACCTGATATATAAGATATGAACCCTTTATTTTTTATTATTAATTTTAAAAATATGTTTCCTTCCTCCCCTCCTGCCCCTCACCACCATAAGATTCTTTGTAATAAAAGATTGTGTTTTGTTTTAGTAATGAGAGGTAGAGTTTGTCAAAGTGATGTAACCTGGAAGATACTAACTCTTTAGGGGAAAATAAAAAATTATGTTGATGAGGTTGTGATCCCTTTGCACAGACAGTGAAAGTTTCTTCATTTAGGAAATCTGAAAGCCATTATAAATTCAAAATCACACCTCAAAAGATTCCCCCAGTGGGGGGCCTCTTTGAAACCGGATTTGCCTGCTGATGAGTATATACTTTCATGCAAAGCTTCTCTGCAAGTTGGACTGTCCGCATAGATTTTCCTGTTTGTCTGCTCTCCTAGGCAAGGCTTTATCTCCTGGTCTCTTATATTACCACTTTTATTTTTATGTGACCTGTTTTGTTTAAGTTGTGTACTGAATCCTTAAATCTAGTAGGTCCCTTTAATGACTTGTCTGTCTCATCAATCTAAAACTTAGGTCATAGGATTCATACTTGGAAGGGATCTTGGATAACATCTAATCTAACTTCTTCCTTTTATAAATTAAGAAATGGGAAGTTCCTCAGCTAGTAAATGTTAGACATTTTAACCCAGATCTCTTGAATCCAAGTGTAGCATTTCTTCCACCATACCCTGTGATAGTCACATTCATCTCTCTTTTCTTTAATACAACTGACATATATTAAAGTCCCTCCCAGGTGGGGAATTTTTCTTACGAGTCATCATTGACTCAAACTTAGGGAAGAGCTCTTAGTCTCCACCTCTTTCTCTTTAAACATAGAGCCAGTTCAGAACCAAAGCATATTTGCTGTATGAGCCAATAGAAACTCCACACAATTGTGTGTGCACGTAACCATCATTGGTAATATCCTGCAGCCTGCCTACACCCCAATTTTGTCTTTCCGTTGCCCTTTGGGTCACCTGCAGTTGTGCTTCTTCTGAAATCAGAATGTTGCATGAGTTACATCCATATTGTATCACTGTGAGAAGGTTAAGTGTTGAAAAAGGATGGCATTTGCAGCCTAGAGTAGTTTGGGGTCATTGATAACACTGCCCAGTTTTCCCAAATAATTTTTTTAAATGCTATGAGCCACCTGACCTATGCTTGCCTTAGGTAACAATTTGTTTAAATGAGTATCTTTTAGCGGCTTAGTACTCATATGGCTACAGTGTATAACATCACATTTTATTCAATATAAAAAAGAAATAGTCTGTAGCACTGCCTTTTTTCCTGTTTTACGAAATTATTTTATTGAGCACCGACAGCATTGTGGAGGATACAGACATGAGCAACCTATGATCTTAACCTTTGTGGGCTGATGGTCTAATAGGTAAAATTAATAAAAGGCAGAATGTGTTAAGTAGAACACAAGAGACACAAAGGGCTCTGGAAAGAAAATGTCCTAGTTCTTTTAGTTAGTACTGCTAAATTGTTCATTTCTGATTCTTAATGACTAAAAAGCAAAGGTAACCCAACAAGGAAGTTACAATTGTAATAAAAATCTGACCTTCCAAGGTACTTTTCAGCTCTATCAGTGTAATATACATAAATAATTCATTTAAAATATATAATAGCCAATTTTGTGAAAATTCTGTTTTTCATTATTTTATCAGTTGTAGAACTAAAAACTGGATTGTATTGATTTTGAAAATACTTGACTCCCTACCTCAGGGTAGTGTTAAGATTTGATATAATAAAAAGACATTTTTTAAATTTGGCTGATTTTTTAAATATTTCTAGCTGTTTCTATTTAATAATGACATTTTCAAATTATTAATAGTTTCAAAGTTCAGCATGGGATGCTCGTCACTTAGATACTTTAAAGAAATTTGAGCAGTATGCCTTGTTTATGAGTATATCACAACTGACTTGATCTACTAAAAAAAATACTCTTTCATTTCTCAATGTAACTTGAATTTTCAAGAAAACCAGTATTTGCTATATCTGTGAAGATTTTAAATAATTTAATTTAGTAGCAATTATACAAAAATTTGTTACTTGTTTTTGGCATTTTTTCCCAAAAAAAATCATATTTTTCTGCCTCAAGATAAACTTGGTCTCTCTTCATTTAAAAATCCCCAATTAAGAACTCATTTAAGTCCCACAGCTAAAAGGCTTAGTTGAAACAAGACACACCAACATGAGAATTTGCAAGTCAGTGCACTATCAAGTTTCATTGTATGGTATACCATACATAAGATTTGGACTTGAATTCAAATCAGTTCAAATTACTGCCTTAAGAATCTATTATTGACTCATTTTTCAGCCAACATCTTGAAACAGTTTCATTATGTGTTAGTGAAATGAACTTTGTTTTATTTATTGTTTTTTGTTGTCTCTAATTGACTGGATTTTTTTCATTTTAGTTTGTACAAATCATCTTGGTTAATTTTGCTTTTGGCTTAATTTCTTTTAGAAACATGTCATTCAGGTTTATCAAAAGGTAGGACTTTATATTTCCATCCCCATCCCCAAATGGCTTCTGCAATTAACCTCAGGTTTGGCTTTATAGCCCTGGTTTCTCTTAAAACTAAAATTTCTGCTGAGAACTAAATACTTGTTTCCTTTTTAAAACTAAATAGATACATATATATATGTGTGTGTATATATATATGTATAATATATATGGAAAAAAACACATGAACTCTTTCCAAAATATAAGGGCCTGTGGCACCCATATAACAAGAGGCTAAGCATGCTCTGTGCATTTTCTTTCTTTTGTAGAATGATTAGCATCTGAATAATTTGGTCTTTATACTAATACACTTAGCATGCTTCTTTTTGGAGGATGAAATATTTAGTAACATTAATGAACTATCGCTATATAGCTATTAGCATGCCAAAAGTGAGTGATATTTGTGTTAATTATAATTTCCGTTTCTCTGTTTAAAGGGTTTTATTAACAGAAAAACTTGAAAACCAGAATGATGGTGAAATTGGCCACATTCCTATACTAGAAACAGACCCAAAATTCAAATAATGCTATGATACAATGTAGTCAACCTAGAAGACCTTAAGACACAGACAGCTGTGTAACATCAACATTTAAGATATTTTGGAGTTGAACATTTTGATTACTTGCTTTTAACCACAGAAGTAGTAGACTGTCTAGTGGATGGGGATCAAGAAATTTCCTTTATGATCCAAGTTCCTACCATTATTGTGTGCTAAGTTACTTCTGCCTCAGCTTCCTCCTTCATTAAATGAGGCTAATTCTTTACCTTTTTTCCGATCCCAGCACATATGTATGTGGATCCTTTAAGCTGCTATGAATAATCGCTGCATGTTTTTATTATTACATAACTGAAAGCCAGTGTTATTTGAGTAAAACTGCTTTTTAATCAATTGACTTAAATATATTTGGTGACAACCACTAAAACATGAGATAAAAACTGCATCAGAGGGGAGAAAACCATTGAGGGTAACAATATTAATTCTCTGACTGTCTTATAAAGGGTTAGAATGACATTTTTTGGTGTATATAAAACCATAGGTTCACTAAGTGAACTTAGTATGAAGTTTATTTTATAGGACTGTGGGATATCTGCTTTATTAATACTAGAAATTCACCACTACTGTTGTAAATTCACTGGTAATTGCCCATCATGGGAAATTAAGGTAAAAGCTGCCAAATTTCCCTTTACTAGAAGAAAAATGAATTTACAAAGAGTCTGAACCTGAAATTATACCCTCTTTTGCTGTCAGAAGGTCACTCATTATTTTGGAAGAAAGTTAAAAAGGTCAGAATCAACATTATCATTCATACTTTAAAGTTCACATTTCCCCTAAGAATGTTTATATTCGGTATACATATATTTATGTGTATCATTGGTCATCCATCCTACAAGTATATTGTTAGATGTTCCCTTTAAATTATACCTAATTATATATGTAGTTATATATAATCAAAATGGGAAAAGGGTAAGAATTTGGAAGTTGCTTATAATCACAAATTTGGTATCTCTATTTTTTAGAAATAATTTCTTAAGTGTCATATATAATAGGTAGTTGTGTACTAGTATAAGATTTCTCTTCTCTTTCCCACTTCCCTGTGCTTCTGCATTCTTTTCCTTGAGGCTCCCAACTGAATATGAGAGGAACGGGAGATATGAGGGTTCAAGGTGAGGGGAATCATTTTTATTTAAAATTTTACTTAATTATTGCATTTTGTGTAGTGAAGATAATATATTACTTAAATCTTGTGTACCACCTTAATAAACTATTAATATATGTTTAATATAGTCACTATTTCGAGTCTATTTTAGCATTAGTCAAAGCATGTGCTTGCTTGTTGCTACCTCAAAATACAAAGCATACTTATTTCTAGTGAGATTTTAATTACTTTAATCAGCCAAGGCAGGTGCCGATTTGGTATGACAACTATCCATCATCTTAACACATATAATGAAGCTCCAGAAACCTTCCCTGATAATTTCATATAACAGTATGCCTTAATTTGTTTTAAATGTTTGTGTTTTGCCATCTTCCCAAATAGGTGGTCTGTTATAAGAATATGAGTTAAGGGAAGAAATATACTAGATTTACCGCTGTTTTCATTCATTGTGTCCCTAAGCCACTTTCCTATATGATAAAAACAGGTTAATGGCATTTTAATATCTGTATATTTTATATTTTGAAAAATGTCATTAAACATATAATATACATATAGGTAGCATTAAACAGATTCCTGTTTGATTCATTGATTTCTTCATTGCTAGAACTAGGCAACATTTTCCAGTTATATTAGTTAGTAGGAAATATAATGAAGTGATAAAAAAAGAAAATATCTCCCACTTTTCAGTGATACCTTTATTTAGTGTATCTCATTGGATTGTGTGTGTGTGTGTTTGTTTTAATTTCTGTCCATTCAACAAAGATTTAATGAACATTTATTCTGTTCATAGAATAGCATTGTCCTAGGTTGCATGGAAATTTGACTTAGTCATTGAGGTCCCACAGCTAAAAGGCTTAGTTGAAAGAAGACACACCAACATGGGAATTTGCAAGTCAGTGCACTATCAAGTTTCACTGTGTGGTGAACCATACATAAGATTTGGACTTGAATTCAAATCAGTTCAAATTACTGCCTTGTGAACTTGATAAAGTCTCTTGACCTCTCGGGACCTCTGTTTTCTCATCTGTTATTAGATCTCTGACAAAAAGTTGAATATTGGATTTTGTAGGAAGGAAAAGTAGGTAGGTCACTGTGGGCTTTCTTTCTGTAAAACGTTGTCTTATTTAGCATTTTTAATATGCTAGACATTCCTAAAAACTTGGATATTTACATTTTTATTATTTATATGACTTAGTTTGTCTTTTGATGACTGTTTTAATTATTAGTAGCTATAGATAATATAATCTGAGAATATCAGAATTGCCTTGGAGCTAGAAATGTAATATTCTCATTTTTAACCCTTAAAGAAATGGAGACAAAATGAACAGTTGTTTATTGAATATGACTAGAGTCCCAGAATACCACTTTCCCGGTTTTCTCAGTGCTATCATCATCCAAGAAAATTATCCTTAGACCCCTCCTAATGAAATATGATCTAGATTTTGTTTATCTGGGAGAAGAGGATATTTTTAAGCCCAAGAAAGGAATAGAATAATTTTCTCCCAGAATAATGATCAAAAGTGTATCATTATGGGAAAATGATGTATAGAAGGGAAAAAATCATATCATCTTTTAAAAAAAAATTATCCCCAAGCTATTCTCAAAACCATTTTGTAGGTTTCCTGAATTAGGGAGTTTATAAGAAAAATGTCCAAAAAAAAAAAACTGCTTTAGTATCCCTAGTCATCCATGAAAATACAAAGTATTCCAGGCAGTGCTGTAGGGAGGACGGTATATCCTGTTTCTCTCTGTTTTCTTTTTTTTATTATTATTTTTTTATTTTTTGCTTTTTGGGGGGGGCTGGGCAGTTGGGGTTAAGTGACTTGCCCAAGGTCACACGGCTAGTTTTTGTGTTAAGTGTCTGAGGCCGGATTTGAACTCAGGTCCTCCTGACTCCAGGGCTGATGCTGTATTCACTGTGCAACCTACCAGCCCCCAGTTTTCTTTTTTTTATATTTTTTTAAAATATCTAAGAGATGGGTTGGCTAGGTGGCGCAGTGGATAGAGCACTGGCTCTGGAGTCAGGACGAGCTGAGTTCAAATCCGGCCTCAGACACTTAACACAAAAACTACCCATGTAACCTTGGGCATGTCACTTAACCCCAATTGCCCTACCTTCCCCCCTCCAAAAAAAAAAAAGCAAAAACATAAATATCTAAGTGAGAAAGCTAAAAAAATTGAAAGGAATAATAACTCAGATTTATAGCATTTTAAGGTTTGTAAATGTTTCCTTAAAACAGCAAAAGGTGAAAAATAAATGAGTATAAAATTGATGCAGATTTACTGGTCAGATAGGATTTTAGTGACAATGAATTTTTAAAAAAGGTTTTTGTGGCTACATGTAATAGGTGCTCCTTAATGAAGGAACAAATGACCAGACCCACAGTACTATCTTTACCCTGTAGGAAACTATTAAGGAAAGTGGTATATATGCATTGTTAAACACAGCATGTTTAATGTGCCATTTGCTTCAACTAACCAAAGTAGATAATGTTGGTTTTCCTATGGAGTTAAAAATAAACCTGCCCCCTGTGCATTTCAGTCGCAACGTGTCAGCTGAGCACAAGGATGAAAACAAGGAGGCAAAGCCCCGCTCCCTGCGGTTTACCTGGAGCATGAAAACCACCAGTTCCATGGATCCCAATGACATGATGAGGGAAATTCGAAAAGTCTTGGATGCCAATAACTGTGACTATGAACAGAGAGAGCGGTTCTTGCTCTTTTGTGTCCACGGAGATGGGCATGCAGAAAACCTTGTACAGTGGGAAATGGAGGTGTGCAAACTGCCAAGACTGTCACTGAATGGTGTCCGCTTCAAGCGGATATCAGGAACATCCATAGCTTTTAAAAACATTGCTTCCAAAATTGCCAATGAGTTAAAGCTGTAACAAAGTAATTACGTTGTAAATTAAGTACCAATTTCAAGTGTTTTCCTCAACACTTATGGAAATGTATAAAATAATATTTAGGCAATAACTTCTGCATCTTCAGAATCATGGTATTAAAAAATATATATATATGAAAATGAGCTGCTCAGCCAGGAGAAAGAGTTGGACTTTTTTTTTCTAAGTGCACTGCAGCATTAAAGTTGCCTATTCTGTAAAATATTTACCCCATCATTTTATTTACATTGTTCTAAGGTCTCTTAACAGTCTACAGAATATATCCATTTAAATATGCCTCCCATTTGTGTGACTGTGAGAGTGTATAGTATGTGTTTATAGTATATAAGTTTAAAGTATTATATATGTAAACAAGTCCTTACACCAACATCCCAAGCTGTACCAATACCTCTTTGGAAGATCATTTTGGTGCTAAAAATGGATATAGCCAAGGAGGAAACTTTCACTTAATATAAAAATCAGCATAGGAATAGTTTCAATTAGCGCGGGTTTACAGTTTGCTACTGTGGGATTTTTTTTTCTTAAAAAAAAAAGTACAAAGAGTTTGAATTTACAGTTGTGAACATTGCTTATGTGTTGGGTTTTTTTTTCCCGAGTAGATCTCATGAGATCATTAAAAAATCACTTTTCCTCACTAGAGTTTTGCATTATGTCTCCTAGTACTGTATTTAAAACTTGGTGAAAAATAACTAAGATGTATACATGTCCCACCTAACATCCTCAATAGGGTCCTTATAATCCTATTAGGTAAACCAGGGCTGCCTAGGGAGAAAGACAGTGTTAATGGTGGGCATTTAGTGGAGCATTAGCAAGGTGTGATTGTGGAATATGTTTATATATTTTCTCATCATTAATCAGCTGAAGTGCCTCAGACTATTCCTCTATGTATTGAGTATTGAGTTTAGGCCAGGCTGGACTTCTTTGGTGCATCCTCAGAGCTGCAGGGGGTAGAGGGGATGGGAAGGCAGTGTTTTTTAACCTGAACCTTTTTTCAGAGGGAAATTAGAATGAGAAGTACAATTCCTTGTCTGTGAGAAAGGAATTATGTAGAGAGAGCAATTTGACTCTCTTGATTTCTAGTTAGGACCCATATGTTAAAAGCTGTCTAATATGAGACTTTGTTAGATTTGTTTTCCGGGCAGTATGAAATCTTCTCATTCTTTGTGCTTTGTTACATGTGTCAGGCTTACAGCCTTTTTCCACTTCCTACATGGTTATATAAGAGGGTATGATTAATTCAACTATCAGTTTGTGATTATAGCCTCTCAATGGGGAAGTTGTTGACTCATTCAGAATTAAAAGTTCCCTGGAAGCAAATTTGTTTTCTACTTGGAGAAACACGGAAGGTTCACAGTTACTTCCACTCTGGGCTTAGGTTGCTTAATTTGTAAAACAAGGGAAGGAGAAGCAGGAATGAAACAAGATCAGATAGATGATCCCTAAGAACCCTGGGATTCCTCTAAAGCAGTAGCTTCCAGGCCCACTTTGAAGAAGAAAATCTTGCTAGAGACTTTCAATAAATGCTTTATTTATTTCAATTGCTTTTCATTTCTGATCTCTAGTTGGACTTACATGTACCCCCTCACACTCAAGGTTACATAATGAAGCCCAGTGTGCTAGCAACACTTTTTCGAGTCTTGTTTCCCTCCTCCTGTTTTTTCTTTGTCAGTGTTAGAAAATATTAGGAGGCCACACAAATAGGAGTAAATATCTTTCCATTTATGTGGAAAATGGGAACTGTTGAGAATGATCCATTCCAGAACACAGTTTCCAGATAGATTTCTTTGCCATATGTTCCTATAAGTTTTCTCTGTCTACTAATTCCCCTTTGTATCTGTATATAGCACCTTTGTTTCAGGAAATTTGGGAGTACTTTAGAGTATTCAAGTCCTCATGGGCAGGAGACAGAGAACACTTCTGCCATAAACTCTATTACTCAGCAAAATAAACCACAAGTTAGGTACACAGGAGTAGCAGCTTGGACTTCGTTAAAATTATTACCCTGAAAATTATCCCAGCACTTTTAACTTCATCTCCTTAGCTATTCTTCAGAAGTTTTCCATGGTTAAATGACACAGAATGTACAAAGTATTTAATTGACAGGTTTAGATGCATACTGGTATCCATTATATAGTAGTCTTCCCAAGAAATTCAGATAATTCATGTTCTGTGGCACAAAATTGAAGAGTAGAGTCCTTTAAAAAGTCCAGTTTCTCATAAGGTAGAATAATATTGCTTTCTTGCTTGTCTGTTTAAAGTGACAAAGAAAATATAGAAAAATTGAAAGGTCATTCAGAAGATTTTAGAGGCCAGTGAGATATTCTTACTGACCGTCACTCTTGATGAAAGTAGTAGTTGTCATCCTAATCAAGGCATATTAGCTATTCAGTTTTAATATACCTGCCTCCCAGAAAATTTTCCTCATCTTAGAAATAAGCAGCATCATTCATACTTGAATAGAAATCCTATTTATAAGCTCCCCAACAAAGTCATCCAGTCTACACTTCAGGACCTCTAATTAAAGGGAAAGGAAAGGTTGAGGCAACCCATTTCACAACTCTACAATTTTATATCAAGCCTAGTTATGTCTTCTGGTGCCAGGCAGAACAAGTCTAAGCCCTCTTTCCTGTGACAGTCCTTCATATGCTTGAAGATACCTATCATAATCCCTTAAAGTTTTCTCTTCTGTAGGCCGAACATCACAGGTTCCTTGTATGTATCTTTTTTGGCATGGTCTCCGGTCTTCTCACCATCCTGGTCACCTTCCAGCTTGTCATTTCTTAAAAACAAAACACTTCTAAGAAATGGTTGAACTTCAACCCTGTAATTTCTGAAAGTGAAAACTTTACACACAAAACTGGTAAGACATAGGAAGCATAACTATTGTGATGGTTGTGTCACAGCGTATAATTCTTCTTGAGCTTGAGTTTGGTTTTTTTGTTTTTTTAAATGAGATGTAATCTGAACAAGTTCCTATTCTAGAAATTCTGTAACTTTGAAGACTCCAACATTACACAATTATCAATTGTGAAAAGCCTTGCATCATTGTCTTTCAACAGTCCACAAACCCAGTAACAAAAATAAATCCAGTCAAAGGGAAGAAAGGATTGGTATTTGGGAGCAGAAAAGAAAATACTTAGCACTAGCCCTGGGCCTCTTCTGGCTGAGATTCATGAATATGGAACATCATGGTGTCATGTATTATGGGTAGGGCTAATAATATTTGCAGAATTAATAAACTTAAAACCACTAAAAATCTTACTACTTTGTGCAGTGAGTGTAATGTTACCCTTTTTAAGGGAAAAATGCACTGTAACTTGATGCCAGCGTTATTTCAGCAAGCCAATACATGCTGAGATATAATGTAACATAGTGAGGGATGGGGAATTTCTCTGTGTGCCTTGGAAAAGTTATTAAAATTCACATGGAAACCCATTTCTTAATGAGCAGTGTCACCATAACCAAATCTACCCATCATTGAATAGGGAGATTCTTACATCATATCTAGCCAATACTTTTCTTATTTTAAATTTGGAGGAAAGTAGAGATTCTAGTATTTATATTCTGCATAGTGGGCTAAATAAATTCCTGCTAAACATAAAATTGGTGAGGCCTCAAAAAACAAAACAAAATCATACAATGTCAAATTAGACCCATCAATAATCTGTAACCTCTTCTTATTTATAGGTGGGGAAACTGAGTCTCAGAGATAGGAAATTACTTGCCCAGATCATCTGACTCCCAATCTAGTGTTCTTTTTGCTGTACTAACTGTGAAATTTGTGGCTATTAATTAAGGGTTTAAAACAGTGGTTGTTAAAAAAAAAAGAAAAAGAACTGATCTTAGCATGAAGGCCTTAATAGGTCCTTGCCTGGAAATTTTCAGTAAGATCTAGGTGCCACATTTTAAGAGGGAGCTTGATAAAATGGAATGTGCTCAAATGAGGATGAAAGGCTAAGGGTGGAAAAACTACATGACTGAAGGTGAATAATCAGAGCACTTTGTCAAGGAGAAATGGAAAAAGTATTTAAGCACTTGAAGGTTTGTCATATGGAAGAGGGCATAGTCTTACTAACTTGGTAGCTCCAAAGGACAGAGCTAGATTGATTGGAAAGCAGATTTAAGCTAAACATAAGAAAAACTTGCTAATGAATAGAGTTATCCAGTACTTCAGAGTAAAGCCCATTGTTCTTATGAAGGAACAAGTCTTTGATGGAAGGGTTTAAACAGAAACCAGGTGGTTATCAGGAATCTTTTCTTTAAAAGGAGATGCTTCATAAAATGAAGAGTTGGACTTGATAAGACTTCAAGATTCTTTCCATTTCTGAAATCCTATCAGAATGCATTAGAATTCCAAGTAGCAGTGTGTTTAATGTCAAGCCTAATTTGCCTCTGCAATTTGCAACCTATTCCTAGTTCCTGTCATGTTCCTTACTAGCTATTCCCTTTCCAAATCTGCCATTCTTTTGTGAAACCCTTGCCTTCAGTTACTAGCAGTGATGAAAATAACCAGTGAGGTCCCTTAGTTTTATTCAGTTTCTTGCCCAAGATTTTGTAATTCTGAACAATTCATTCCAGATTCCTTCTGGCAGTATCATTTATGGCCATGTGATTCTTACAGCATTCTTACACCATATGAACCTGCTGAAATGTGAAGGATTAATATTTATAGATGATTAATATTTATGGCCATGTGATTCTTACAGCATTCTTACATCATATGAACCTGCTGAAATGTAAAGGATTAATATTTATAAGTGACCCTAAATATTTTAAGGGCAATTTGTAAACATTCCTGAACGAATAATTCTAACAATGAGCCTGTTTTAAGGAATTCTAAAATAGTTTTTGAAAAAGACAGGGTCATCTCTCCTTTGGTGCTGGTCATTTCGTTAGATTTGGCTAAGTAATGGGGAAATTCTAGGAGTTAGAACTCACAGGAACTTTAAAGACTATCAAGTCTAACCACCTTATTATTTACTACCTTCTGTAATAAGGGTTCCTTTTGTTGAAAGAAGTAGACTGGAGAATCTTGCTAAGTATTCCTTTTTCTGATTGCTCATAAACCTTTAAGACAAGGATATTTTAAGGTCCCTTCCAGTTCTAGCAGTCTCTGAGACTGAATAACACTGGCTACAAATCAGGATGGCTGAGGTGCCAGTGTAGAGAAGATTGGATTTGGAGTGAAACAACCTGATTTTAAATCCCAGCTCCACCACTTAGTGTTATATGTGACCTTGGACAGGTCACTTAACAACTCTCTGGGCCTCAGTTTCCTCATCTATAAAATAAGGGTGGTAGACCAGAAGACCTCTGACCTAATCCAGCACTAAACTTTATGATCCTATTATTTTTTAAAGATACGTTTTCTTTCTGTGAGGTGATAGTAACAATAATGACCACTTGATGGTGCTGCAACTCTGAATCCTAAAAGCAGAAAGCATTTACGTGTAATATGGGACAGAACCCAATGTTAGGCTTTGTGTCCAGTTTGACAAGTATTTATTTTAGAGCCTGCTATTTATGAGGTGCAATTCTATGTTGCTTGCCCATGTGATTATTACTTAAGTACAATAGTTGTGCCTGAACTCCTTCCATGAAAAAATAACAGTTTGGTTTTGTCATTGTGGTTGTCTTGGAACAGAGATCAGAAATAGTAGACCAGTGTCCAAATGTTAGGTAAAAATGAAGGGAGTGGGGAGGATCTGAAGTCATAGAGTAGAATCTGGACTTATGTCAAGAGATTAAAGAGTTGGATAGTGTGATAAAAGAGAAAAGAAAGAATAAGAACGACTGAACACCTTACGGTAAATAATAAAAGTAAGCTTTCCCCTAAAGGATGGTATCTAGACCCTGTAAGGAGAAAACGTCTACTTGTGCTTCAAGGAATGATGCTGTAAACCAGGCCTGCACAACTTACACTCACCTCAAGGATTTCTGTCAGCCCTCTGAGAATATCCTTTGTGTATACTGTAAATCCTTTGGCTAGCAGCCCACAGGCCAGAAGCAGCCCTAAGGCTATAAATTGTACAGGCCTGCCATTCGGAGGCTAAAGAGACTCCCCTCTGGGTGGTAGTTAAGCAGCTAATTGATGCACACCTGACGTTACTTTGAGTTCTTAGAGTAGGTATCCAAAATCTGAAAAAGAAGTTCCCAAATTTTAAATTCCAGCTGTGTCCCTAACTAGCTTTATGACTGTAAAGCCAGTAAGTCACATCCATTCTCTAAACCTCATCTGGAAAAGAGTGAATACTGCCTGCTTTGCCTGACTCTCAGGGTTTTCTGGATCTTATAATGGATGTGAAAGTGCTTCAAATTCAGTTCAAGAAAACAATAAGGTAAGGGAGTGGGGAGTGGATCCACCCACTACTTCAAAGTAATAGCTGAGGTCCACATGCTTCAGTCATGGTAATTAGTCAGTGGGCATGATTAGGTTTTAATATATTAACAAAACTCTAAGCCTTGATCCCCTTATCAGATAAGAAATACAATCATAAAGTAGGTTTTAAGGAATTTGCCTGTATTTCCACAATGTATGAATAAACCATTAATTCCATAGGATTACGGGCTTTGGCCAAGCTGCCAACACCACACAGGATACATCTCATGATTGGCTGAAAAAATCAAACATACCTCTGGGTCTATGTATAAAAATAATAGCAAGTCAGTTTGAGAGTTGGCCAGTCAATTGATGGAAGAGCTCCAGTTGAGTTTATCAGTTCCAGAGTTGACACCCAGAAGAGGAAGAAAACCCAAGCCCTTGAAAAGGAATCACTGGAGCCAGAATTGAAAGGACTCTCCACCTCTTCCTCTCTCTTTTGACCCACATCATGAAACTGTAGGAGATAATGAATGCATTGGATCAGGAATGGAAAGATTCGCCAAGGACAGACACAGAAACAGAAAAATGTCACCTGAGGGCAGAGGCAGCCTCAAGGAGCCTGACTCCTTTCATCAGATAAGAATCCTGACTGTGGGTTCAAAGACTTTTAAGCCATAAAATGTATTGGCTGATTGTTAATGGAAGCATATCTGTGGGGATTTGTGAGCCAAAGTATTAAAAATAGCTTCCCACAAAGTTACTCCTAGACCCCAAGAGTAATAGACTCACTTTTAGGCACCCAACCTATGAGTTTAAGTTGGGGGATTGGCCCCAGAAATGGTGCTACATTACTGTTTGCATGGCCCTGTGCTGTTTTGGTATGCAATATTAAGTCATAAAAGGGATGTTGGCAAGCATTTGCATTATCTAGCATAGGAGCAGCAAGGATAGGAAAAAGTTGAGAAATCATGAGGATCTACTGGATTACTAAAGTGTTGCCTAGAGGAGAGAAATATTAAGTGGATAGAGGATCACTTTCTTCAGATATTTGAAGGGCCTTCGGGAATGATCATTGTTAGGAATTCTGTAATATTTTATTAATTCAGCTCAACTTGTTAAGTCACTGTGTTGGGTACTGGAAGAGACAGAAACAAATATGAAAATGGTCCTGCCCTACTACTATAAGAGGTTGAATTAGGCGATTCCCTAGGCCCCCATCAAACTCCCAGGTTCTC
This sequence comes from Pseudochirops cupreus, assembly GCA_028627135.1. Lineage (NCBI taxonomy): Eukaryota > Metazoa > Chordata > Mammalia > Diprotodontia > Pseudocheiridae > Pseudochirops > Pseudochirops cupreus. The sequence continues at coordinate 335,466,333 of CM053581.1, read as the reverse complement.
TGATTTTGCACTGTAACTGAAGTGAATGAATAAAGTATTTGTAAAACACTTAATACGTGCAAAGCTCTGGAGGTACCAATATTTGGGCAGCTCCTGTTCTCAGAGATAACACTTGGAAGGTCTCAGCTATCAGATGAGTCCCATGGTCCTTTGGGTGAAGCAGCCAGGCAAACAATGACGCTTTTCCTTTAATGTCATTTCTGCTGATGAAATAATAACAGTTTTTGATATTGAACCATTTGATAGTGCCATGGATTGATGACAAAAAAACTTCTGGGTCTTCAATAGCTGTTGCTGTAGCACCTACAGGAATAGTCACTGGGCTGCACGTCCACATGAGTTGCCTTTTAGGATGATGGCTATGAGCACAAGGTTGGAAAACTTGCTATTCTTGGATTCAGAGTCATGGGCTGTCTCTATCAGGAGGGAGGATAATGGCCAAGGTAGTGATAGTGGTTCAACTAGCCTGGCACATAGTCCTTCCTGTCACTCCCTGGGCTGCTTCTTTGATTGAGCTGACTGGCTTAGGGTAAAGTGCTACTTTCCAGTATAGGCATGAAAGGTCTTTGACCTGAACGTTCTTTGTGACCCTCCAAGTAACCTTTCTGTATATTTATTTCAAGTAGAAACTGGAATGTGATTTTAATATCTTTTTACATAGTAAGTTTTCATATGGCGCTGCTCGTTGAAGAGACTTGTAAACATCTAATGAAAACAAAGCTTCCCATTTATTGTCCATCTGCTTATCCAACCAAGATTTCATCTTGATCACCCTGGAGAAGTGATGTCCAATCTGCATCTTTAAAGCTCCACCCCTTTTTTTAAAGCCCTTTTCTTTTTGTCCTTCCCTTTTTTCCCTTTCCTCCTCATTCTTTTGGTTTTGTTTTTTTTTTTAATTCTCCTGCCACTTTGCCTTTCCAATGCAAGTGGATATAGGATATTTCTTCAAATATTTATATGAAGGGCCTTCAGAGAATGGTTAGTTGGGAATTCTGTAATATTTTATTAATTCAGCTCAACCTGCGAAGTGTCTATTCTGTACCTTCCGGTCACTGTGTTCCATGCTGGAAGAGACAGAAACAGATATGAAAACAGTCCTGCCCTGCTGCTGTGAGAGGCTGAATCAGGCAATGCCTTAGGCCCCATCAAACCCATCAATCACCCGATTTTGCACTGTAACTGAAGTGAATGATGTCAGGCCTGCAAGTACCTTTGATGCAGAGTAGCCTCCAATTATGAAATTCTAGAATTGTGTGTCACACATATACACACACCCTTCAGTTACTTGCCAAAATACCTGGGTGCATTTGATAAAGGCATCTTGAAATGCCGTCTTTTCCCTTAGTCTGTCTTTCCTTTTGTTGTTACTTTAAGAACCGTAGAAGAAGTTTTACCCATCTTCTAAGTGACAACCTGTCACATACTTGAAAGCAACTATCCTCCCAATTGCCCTCCTCTGGAGTCTTTGCACCTTCTCAATCGATGTCCTTAAATTTGTGTTCAGCTCCTGTGCCTCTCTTAATCCAATCCAGGATTTGAATTAGGGTTAGTTTCTTTTTGGTTGCCATGTCACACTTCTGACAAACCTTTTTCAGACCAGCTATTGCCTAATAATGCCTTCCCTGATTGATTTTTTAATATGAGTGATTTAAATCAGTTCTCAGATTCTCTGGATCAGTGTTTACTGTGAGGTGGTCAACAGAGATAATGTGCAGTAGCAGAGCTTGTTTGAAAAAGCATTGTGCAAGTCTGATTCCTGAATTTCTGCTAACAACACTTAGCTTCGCTGGGCTATCTCAGAAATGGTTTTTCTTACTTTGCTTCCCCATTCAAGGGCCTACTCAACTCTGTGCTTGTCTATTGCATTCTTTTTGTTTTGTTTTTGTTTTTTGCTTTTTGGAGGGGCAGTTGGGGTTAAATGACTTGCCCAAGGTCACATGGTTAGTAAGTGTTAAGTGTCTGAGGTCAGATTTGAACTCAGGTCCTCCTGATTCCAGGTCCAGTGCTCTATTCACTGTACCACCTAGCCACCCCCTGCCTGTTGCATTCTTAATTAAATAAGAAACTTCTCAGCCATTTATTACACTCAATTGTTCCCCACCTCCCCTCAGTTTTTTTTCTTAACCAAATCTATCTCCTTCTACATTTCACTCATTATTCTTTGTCCTTCCCCCTAGAGCCAGACAGAGTATATAAATTCCTTGTTTTCTTTTTTTTTTTTGGATAGATACAGTATTTTTTTGTTTTCCACTTAATAGTATTTTTTTTCCAGTTACATGTGAAGATTGTTTTCAACATTCACTTTTATAAGTTCTAAATTTTTTTCTCCCCCTCCCCTCCCCAAAACAATATGCAATCTGATATATACTACATGTATAATCATATTAAACATATTTCCACATTAGTCATGTTATGAAAGAACAAGCAGAACAAAAAGGAAAAACCAACAAAAAAAGGAAAAAATAGTCTGCTTTGGTCTGCATTCAGACTCCACAGATCATTGTATTTCTGAGAAGAGCCAAGTCTATCAAAGTTGGTTACTGCACAGTGTGGCTGTTTACTGTGTACAATGTTCTCCTGGTTCTGACTTCACTCAGCATCAGTTCATGTAAGTGCTTCCAGGTTTTTCTGAAGTCTGCCTGCTTCTCTTTTCTTATAGCACGATAGTATTCCATTACATTCATATGCAATGGTACCTTGACATACGAGTACACCAACTTGCGAGATTTCTGAGATAGGAGTTCTCACTTGGTCGATTTTTTGCTTTGAATTGTGAGCCAAAATTTGAGGTACGAGCCGCCGCTAGTTGGCGCCCCGATCGCAGCAACCCAAGGCCCACCCACCATCCCGCCTCACTCGTTCAGTCCACGTGTTTACCTCTCTGGTGAAGAAAATTAAGTTAAAAGAAAGTAAAAAAAAGATATTGTAGCAATTAATTAAGTTCAGGGATAAAGTGTAGCATTAAGAGTGTAGCCAATAAGTGAAGGAAAGTGACCGAAAGAGCAGGAAACAAAACTCCTCTAAGCTCCTCCATCTATCTCCTCCACCCTCCACCTCCGCCAATATCCTCTGTTAGCTCAAGTCATCTGATACCCAAGGTAAATATACACTTTATAAAACCAGTTTATTTCTTTACATTCTCTTTTATTATGTTTTTATACAGTATTTGTTATTTATAAATACTTTTTCTTATTTAAAAACACAAAAAATACTGGGATGGCATTTTGGGGGCTGGAACAAATTAATGGCATTTCAATTAATTTCAATGGGGAAAATTGATTTGGTATATGAGCAGACTGAGTTACGCTCAGTAATGGAACAAATTAAACTCATGAGTCAAAGTACCACTGTACCATAATTTGTTGAGCCGTTCCCCAACTGATGGGCATTCCCTCAATTTTAATTCTTTGCCACCACAAAAAGAGCTGCTATAAATATCTGTGTACATATAGATCTTTTTCCCATTTTTAGGATCTCTTGTGGGATACAGACCTGATGGTAGCATTGCTGGTTCAAAGGGTATGCACAGTTGTATAACCCTTTGGGCATAGTTGCAACTTGCTCTCCTAAATCCCCCTTCTGAAAGGGCAACTTTTATCAGCCATGCCGGTTTCCTTATTGTTCCCTGTCCTTATATTTTGTTCGTGGTTTTCTGCCCCAGTGGCATCAAACCCACATAAAAATAGGAACCACCACCCTGTATGTAAGGATCCTGGATGGCTGCATATTGCCTTAGAAAGCCATGCATGGTTATGTGTTTGTTTATTGCTACTAATTTTGTTGTTCAGTTGCTTTTTTAGTCACGTCCAAGTCCTCATGACCCCATTTGGGGTTTTCTTGGCAAGATACAGGAGTGGTTTACCAATTTCCTTCTCTGGCTCATTTTACAGATGAGGAAACCGAGGCAATCAGGGTTAAGTGACTTGTCTAGGGTCACACAGCTAGTAAGTGTCTGAGGCAAGATAAGTGTTCTGACTCTAGACCTAGTGCTCTTATCCACTATTCCCCCTAGCTGCCACTGTGCCCGTGGTAGGAATGAGTAATTGGGGAAAAAAAATAACAAAATGGATTATAATTGTATATAATTTAAGCTTCCAAGGCTAATGGATCTGAGTTAAACTTTAAGTCTCCATTAGTCTGTTCATGCCAGAAGGTATTAAGGGAGCCCACTTCCTCTTGTGAAGTACAGGACTTTAAAATACCAGAAATATTTTTTAGAAATTCCCACGCTTTTATTTACTTTAAATAGAAACTGGCAAAGAGAGAGATTAAGTTGGGTGATGGAGGCATGAATAGTAATGCTCCAAATCTGTCTCCTGTTCTTCCCTGCTCAGCCTTTGGCTTCTTTTAAAGTTATTCATTTTTGCATTCACACCTTGGGGCTCCCAGAATCCTTCATGTGTGAGTCCATTGGAAGATCCAGTTACCCTCTTGTTTACATAGCAAAGGGGTCAGATAAATGTGAAGAGTCGACCTTCCTGGAATCTGGATTCAGAAGACTTGGGCTCTGGGCGTCCCTTTGCCTCTCACTAGCTGCAGCCTTCCTTCCCTTCTTAGTAGATTGGGTCTAACCGTACTTACTGAACTACCCCCATTCAAGGCTGCCACAAGGAAAGCAATTCAATATCACCACTTAGATGAGGGAGGGCATTAAGCATTTTTATATAGTGCCACTTGTGCCAGAAACGTTTTATTCTAATCCCACTTGATCCCTCACAGCCATCCTGCAAGGTAGGTCTTGTTGTTATCCCCAATTTACAGTTGAGAAACGGGTTAAGTGACTTATCCACGGTCACACAGCTGCTGTCTGAGGCTAGATTTGAACTCACCTTCCTGAATCCACACCCAGCGCTCTATTACTGTGCCACCAGTGCTAGGCACTTTATTAAGTGCCAGGAAGGGGAGCTGTTATGGGGAGAGAGGGTGTTTAAAATGCTGCCTTTGGCACGTGATGAGGACAAAGGCATAACTTGGTAACACTATCACAGAAGGGTCACATTTTCCCAAAGTATGTTTGTCTTCTACTTGGGGAAAAAAGAAATAATTGACATCCATGTCAGTAAGTCACATTGATAACCCCAATGACTTTTTTTCAATACTGTAAGTTTCAAATTGCTTCAGAAAGTAAACCAGAGAATGTTGAGCTCATGCGTGTGTGCGTGCGTGCATATATGCATGTGCGCGCACACCTGCCGTGCTTTCCCAAACAAGACTGATCAGCCTGTGCTGAGCTTCTCCAGTGACAGGGAGTTCATTACCTCCCAACATAGACTGTTGTTGCATTGTTGGAAAACTCTGATTACAATGAAGTTCTCTCTTTATTTGTTAAAATGTCAACTCACAAAGCTGGAAGGCACATCAAACCTCAAGTAGGCTAATTATTGCCTGTAGCAGGAAACCCCGTTACAATCTCCCTGAATACTGGCCTGTGGTGTGGGAGAATTTGAAAGTTTTGTTCAGATCCCAGTCTCACTTGAAAACCTTTGCTAAGAAGTAACTCATTGGGGGCAGCTAGGTGGTGCAGTGAGTAGAGAACCAGCCCTGGAGTCAGGAAGACCTGAGTTCAAATCCAGCCTCAGACACTTGACACAGTAGCTATGTGACCTTGGGCAAGTCACTTAACCCCAATTGCCTTGCCTTACCCCCTCCAAAAAAAATTTTTTTTAATTTAAAAAAAATATGAAGCAACTCATTATCTCCTGAAGCAGCCCATCCTATTGTTGGACAGTCTGATTTTTTTTGTTATAGTAGTATTTTTTTTTCCAATTACATATAAAGACAAATTTTGGGCAGTCTGATTATTTTTTTTCTTTTTTTTTGTTATTAAAATTTTTTGAGTTACATATTTTCTCCCCGTCTTTCCCCCGCCCACCACCCAAAAGCAGCCATCCCAGTGTTTCCCCCCTCCCCCAGTCTATTCTCTCCTATGTCACTTTTTGGTAGGGCAGGATGGATCTCCCAACTGCAGTGCCTGTGTATCTCAAGTTCCAGTTGGATGTAGTCAATAATAATAATAATAATTGCGCATATGTATATATATATATACAAAGATATATAGATAGATACACATTCATAACATTTGTTTATGGAACTCTAGATTCCAGATTCTTTCTCCTCCTCCCTCACCACCCATCCCCACTGGAAGGACAAGCAATC
>CM053581.1:335441642-335459677 GCA_028627135.1 Pseudochirops cupreus | reverse complement strand
ATTATTTTTTTTTTAATGTTGCTTTACCTAAATCAGTTCAGCAACTTGAACTATTCTCCACCTCTGGGACCCAGCAGATGTGGTCCCTCTTCTATATCACAGCCCTTTGAAAACACCATCACCTACCCCCAATTTCTTCTGGCAAAACTCAGCCTTTCCCACTCTTCCCCAGGCTATGGTTTCCTACCTAAATAATGATAATGGCTAACTTTTGCATAGTGTTTTAGAGTTTGCAAAGCACATATGTTATCTCATTTGGTTCTCAGAACAACCCTATGAGGTAGAAAAATGATGAGGAAAATTAGGGTGAGAAATCAATCAGCTTACCCAGGGTTCTACCGCTAATAAATGTTTGAGGAAGGATTTAAACCCAGATATTCCTGACTGCAAGTCTGCCCCTGTGTCCATTTGACTCGCTGCCTCTATCTCACTCAGAATTCTACACCCAAAATTACCAACCATTTACTGAATTGACTTGGTCTCCTCAAGTCATCTTATGCATCAATGAATGATATGTCACTGTGTCCTTAGACCACAATGATTTTTTTTTCCATAGTATGAGGAAGTTCTCTATAAATTAACATATTCTCAGTCCTGATTTCAGAAATGTTATATTTAGTTGCACATTTGATTAAAAGTGTATGAGAACAGTGTTGGCTAGATCTTAAGAAAATGCAGAGTGACCCAAATTTACAGAAACTGAAGGTTCTTTGGAAAGGTTTATGAACTGAGGAGGAAATGGCCATTCAGTCATTTATTCGTTCCTTTGCTAAAGTTAATGATGGTATTCCTTACCTGAATAAAGGTGAGCAGGGACCACACCTGTGACATCAGTTTCTCCAGATCCCTAAAAGGTATCCTGTGTTAAATTCCCCCCCTCACCTAGAAACTAACTCCAAAGGAATGACTTTATGTCCCATGGTGCCTCTCTGAGTCAACTGACAGTGAATGAAATTGGTTGGAAAGATAAATCGTTCTGAATTGTGCTTTCTGATATAATAAAGAAGTTCAACCAAGGAATGACAGCTTGTATTTGTGCATGTTACAAAGTACATTTCTATCCATCAATCAGGCAGCAGCTATCTGCCCGTTGCTCACTGTGCCATGCCAGGTTCTAGAGAGAATATGGAGATAAATAAGACAGGATCCTTGCACTCACATTGCTCACAGATAGAGAAGCCCCAGTCCCGGGTTAGAGACAAAGTGCTGAACTTGGAGTCTGAAAGCATGAATTCAGGGCTAGCTTTCTCACTCTGCTGACTGCGCAACCCAAAGTCACTTATTCATCCCCTCTGAGCCTCAATCTGTCCTCATCTGCAACAAGGGATTTCAATCCTCATCTGAGGAAATGCAGTCCCCCCCAAAAAAATTGCTAGAGAAACGTAAGCTCTTTGTTAATTGTCTTAATAGTTTGGGTAATATCTTCTTGACGCTTTAATTGGTGCATGATCTCATCAGGATGGGCGCTTCCCCCACCGATACAGGACCTGTACTCATCTTGTGGAAAACTCCATATTTTCCTGTACATCTTCCATGGAAGATCCCCCCCAATGTGGTCCTACATAATGTGTCATTCAAGAGTTGTCCCCAGTTGTAGCTGTGATGAAGATTTGGTGAGTGGTAGAAAGAATTAGGATGGCAAAGAAGAGTGAGGGAAATCATTGGCTTGGAGTAGTAAAGGAAGGCTTCGGGGAGCATAGAGAAACTTTATGGAAACCTTGAAAGATGGAGAGGATTTCAGTAAGCAAAGAGGAGGAAAAGGAGCTGTCCCAGGTGAAGGGAAATGAAGTGAGGTTCTGATCGCAGAAGTTAGCTGTGAATTTGAAAGGAGGCAGAACAATACAGTGGAAAGAACACTAGATTTGGAATCAGAGGTAACCTTGCCACAGATCAGCTGTGACTAGGCAAAACCACTTCCTTTTGTGGATCTGTTTCCCCATCTAAAATGAAGGGGTACCAGGAACCAAGATGGTAGAGTAAGCAGTAAGTCACTCTCACCCTCTGTTATAGACTCTGAAAAACCCAGAAAATATTGCCCCAGGAAGAATCCTGGAATAGTGGGGCCAGCAGAAAGATGGGGTACAGCAATCTTTAAGCTCAGAAGCTAGGGGAATTAATGAGAAAGGTCCCTCTTGCTGTGGCCGAAGGGGAGGCATCCCAGCAAGCCAGCAGCAAGTCCCACCTCAGCAGACCAGTGGGAGATCCTGAGCCCCAGGGTAGAGTAGCAGGCAAACCTCAACAGCAGGCACGCACCAGCCACCACCTGCAGCTCCAGCTCAGCACCAAGTAAGCTACCAGACCACTACAACATCCAGCTGCCAGCACCTGAGGCCCCAGCACAGAAAGCCAGCAATCAGGCCCCTAGCCCCCAGCACAAAGAAGTCAGACAGTGAACCCTGGGCCCCAGAAGCAGAGATCAAATTTAAAAGCCAGAAAAAAGGCAAGCAACATGAGCAAGAAAAATCAAAGAAACACTATGACCATAGAGAAATATCTTGGTGACAGGGAAGATCAAAATACAATTCAGGAGAGGACAACATGGTCAATATACTCACACTTGAAACCTCAAAGGGGAACATGAACTGATCTCAAGCCCAAAAAGCCTTCTTGGAAGAGCTCAAGAAGGATTTTAAAATGAAAGAGTTAGATTAGCTAATTTTCAAAGTCCCTTCCCACTCAAGATCGCGATCATTATATATTTGTATCTCTAAATTCTGTAGACTTCCCCAACCAGTCCTTTGTGGCTGAAAGATGAAGTAGAGAATGAGATTGAAAAGGTTACAATGGGATTAAATCATGCAGGGCCTTGGAATCCAGGCTGAAGAGTTTGGATGTTATCCTGTAGGCACTGGGGAGCCATGGAAGATATTTGAGTAGAGGAAGATTTCTGAGTGTTCTGAATAAACTGAATTAGGAGAATCTGGAGCTGAGATGACCACTGAGGAGGCTGTTATATAGTCCATGTGAGAAGATGTAAGGGCCTAAGATAAGGCCGGGTCATGGGAACAAGAAAAGGGAAGGGTAGGATATGAGAGATTTGAGGAAAGAACTGGTAAGTCCAGAAACAATCTGCGCTTACTATTCCCCTTCCCCACCCCTCCATGTCCTGGCTACCAGGCCCCAGGCCGTTTTGTCTTTCCTTACTTAGTGTGGATAACACTTCCCAACTTAGCATCTCTCACTGAATCTAATTCACATCCTTGATCATTTTTGGATTATGAGGCCAGATTTCTCACCACTTGCCAATTCCTGCTCCCTGCTCACCCTGCCTGGGAGGAGAGAGAAGAGCGAGTAGTGCCTCTGCCGTGCCAACTTCACTGGTATGTACAAGGCCAGACCACCGGGCAGACTGTCTGGGGATTCAGGCCCCTGCTGCTGCCACTTGTTTACACCAAGGACTGGGCTACAGGGCCCTTTGTAATTTAGCATCCCCTGAACCAAAATATTTTAGAGTTAGAAGGGACCTCAGACGCCAGCTCTTTTAATGCTCTTTTCTGGAAACTGAGGCACAAAAGGGAAGTGATTTACTCAAGTTCATGTCGCTACACAGTATTCGCCAACGTGCTCCTGTACATTAAGAAGTATGGAGGCAGCTAGGTGGCGCAGCGGTGAATAGGCCCAGGAGTCCAAAGGACCCGAGTTCAAATGTGGCCTCAGACACTTAGCACTCACTAGCCACGTGACCTTGGGCAAGTCGCTTACCCCGAACTGCCCTGCCTTCCCCCCTCCAAAAAAAGGTGTGCTTTTGAGCTGCCTTTAGCAGCTACATCGTGGAGTGTAGAAGGGAACGTGGATTTCTGTTGTCATTTTTTGGCTGTTTACATAGATGACGCAAGTAACCAGGAAGAGGACTAAAGATGACGGGTGGGGCAGAGAATAATAATGTTTCATGTTCATGTAGTCATTTTGTTTTCAAATGTAATTGTCTCCTTGATCCATGTAATGTCATTGTGAGGCAGGCAGTGCAAGTCCCACTCTCCCTTACCTATCCCCCCAACCCAATTTTTCTATTTTTTTTAGGGGGAGGTTTTAGGCAATCGAAGTTAAGTGACTTGCCCAGGGTCACACAGCTAGTAAGTGTCTGAGGCTGTATTTGAATGCAGGCCTTTCTGACTTCAGGGCCAGTGTGCTGTCTGCCGCGCCACCTAGCTGCCCCTCCAACCCCATTTCCCAAAACTTTTGACAGGACTTACTTGGTTCTCATCTCTCTGCACTGGCTCCCCCTCCTCTTTCCATCCCCAATAATAGGCATTTCCCAGTACTTTGTCTGTGGCCATCTTCTCTGTCCAAAGAGATTTGCCCTTTTGGCCATCTCATTTATTCCCAAGGCTTTAGCTATTAATCCTAAACCCAAAGCTCTATACATCTCTGAGGCCTCCCCTGAGCTCTCTTCTGAGCCACAGACTCCTGTCCCCACCTGGAAGCCCCGTCCCCTCCCCAGCATTTCTAAAAATGTCTCATCAACTTCCCCTAAAAACCTGCTCCTTGCTCTTCTCCCTGTTTATAGCAGCATCACATTCCCTAGGCTCAGAGCTTAAGCTTATCTTTTTACCTCCTCCCTCCCTTTCAGTCCCCATCCCATCACACATACTTAAGTAGTTGCCAAATCTTAGGGATTCTACATCCAAAATATTACAGAATCTCAGAGCTAGAAAAGACCCCCAAGGATCCTTTCCTACAGTGCCCTGGCCAGGTTCTGCTCTAGCATGTTCAGTGACATGGAACTCGGTGCCTCCCAAGGGAAGCTTATTCTATATTTGAACAGCTCTAATTGCTAGGAAGCTTTTCCTTATTCCAAGCTGAAATCTGTCTCTGTTTAACTTCCAGGCGTTAACTCCTTCAAGGACACTGAAGTCAGCCCAGGAAGCTTATCCTTTAAGAGGCTATTAGCACTGTTGAGGGTACAGTCATTTTTTCTCATTACCAAAGCACCTTCCTTACATGAGCACTGGAGGTGGAGAGGCGGGTGGGTGGACAGACAATCAGTCAATCAGCAAGCATTTTTTTAGGTGTCTTTGTATCAACCAAGTCTATATAAACCTCAAATGCAGGATACAAACAATCCTTATTATCCCCAAATAATTTCAGCCATCTATGCACTTCTGTCACCACATTTGATCTAGGGTTAAAAAGATAAAGAAATATCTTCACATTATTTCATAATTTTGTTAAAATTATCCCAGCTCTCATTCCACTCAGTCTTATTTCCTTCTTAACTTTTTGTGATCCAGTGAAGACATTCTCATATATTAGCCTAAATTTATTTAGTTAGAATCAGAACTAAAAGTTACAACCTTAAAGTGACTGACTATTCTAATAAAGGTCTAAAATCTCTATTTACTTCCCCCTTCAATATTTAACCAAGTATTCTCTGGCACAGTTGAATACTCCCTTAGGTTATTCAAGATACCCAGTTCCCTGGGGCAGCTAGGTGGCACAGTGAGTAGAGCACTGGCCCCTCAGGAGGACCTGAGTTCAAATCCAGCCTCAGACACTTAACACTTAGTAGCCATGTGAGCTTGGGCAAGTCACTTAACCCCAACAGCCCTGCCCTCCCACCTCCAAAAAAGCAAAAAAAGATCCCCAGCTCCCAATGTTTCAGTGACCAGTTCACTAGAAGAACCAAGGTGAGGAAATTCTTGGTCTCCTCCAAGGGGGCATCAGCACTCACCATACTCTCTCCCAGAGGTGCTCCTCAGCACACTGCCAAACACATATTCACGTATGTAGTCATCTCTTACTGGCCCTCTCCTGGCACATTTGCCCTCTATCTGGGACTTCATTGATATTTTGTTGAGTCAGGAGAGTCTTTTCTCCTTTGACCCTGTCCCTTTTCGAAAGTGTTTGCTTCTGACTGCCCTCTCCCCCAGTGTGCCCTCTCTTCTACCATTCCCCCCCTTTAACCCCTTCCCCCCTACTTTCCTGTAGGATAAGATACCCAATTAAGTGTATATGTTATTTCCTCCTTAAGCCAAATCCAATGAGAGTAAGGTTGACTGTTAACTGACTTTAACAAATGTTAAAAAATTGTTGTTACATGCAACCGGGAAATAAGATATACAGGCAATTAGCTACCCCAATAGTCACAGATGGAAGAATTACTTTCATTCTCAACTTCTGGGAATGGTGGCCCCTCTGCTCACAAGATTTCGCCCACCTCTGAAGAGCCTTAGTTTTTCTACCCTTCGATGTCTCTCAGGGTTGACACAGGAAAACAAAAGAGCTAATCCCTAATATCTGAAGTCCCGTTTTCCCAAAAAAGGAAAAGGAAGGTCATGGGATACTTGGACCCTAGCCCTAGAACCATGTCTCTCCCCAGCCCAAAGACCCTGTCTCTGGCAATAACTCCTGAATGGGCCTCGATGAGGCAAACTATCCCTGTCACAAGAACAAGCTGACCTCTGTAGAATTTCCTTGCATAAACAGGACTCTCTTGTACCAGCACAACTGTCCTGTACTGATTCTATAGCCGTCAACCTCAAGGGTTTCCAGTAGTGAATGATGCCTGCGCCCATGGTACAGAAACTGAATGTTCTTTTAAGAGCTGACTACTCCTAGAACCCACCCCAGGCCTTCTAATTAGCATACTTGGCACACTATTCACTGTAACTTTTCTATATAAGCTTTATATTCACCCCCATTAGGTTTTGAGTAGGGGGACTTCACACACCTTATTAATGTTACAATAAATTTTTGCCACTTGATTAGAAGACTGCTTAAGTTTGAGATTGCTTTCCAGATGACATTGCCCTGTATCTTGATAGTTTGGGGGTCCCTGCACCCCTAAATCGCATCAGAAAGGAAATGAACAGAAACTGGACAGGGTTCTCATCATTTCACCTCAAAAGCAGAATAATTCAACCTGATATCAAACTCACCAATTTTTTTCAAAAAGACTAATCCTTTTCCTTAGGTGCCCTCAGAAGTGGGGGTTGGGGGAGCAGAGGGGTCACCACTCCACCTTTCTCAAAAAGCCTGTAACAATAACCGACCCCCGCCCCTTCCCAGACTCAGGAGACCACTGGTCTGGAACAACCGATTCCTACACTCTGAATCAGAGAGCAGCCTCCAAAACCAGTGTAATGGAAGTCACAGAGGCAAAATTGAGATTAAGAATCAGAGGTATCCAAAAGGGTTTCTTTTCAAGTTAGTTTCCCATGATTGGAGGTGCTCAAGCAGAAACTGGATTCACCTCCAAAGTCCAACAGGAAGCCACTATTGGGGTAGCTAATTAGTGTACAGTGTGAGCATGGGACTGCACAAGTAGTGGGACTGCTGGAGTCACAGGTTCCAGCTGCTTCCTGGTTATGGGCTCTGCGTATAATAAACCCAGTAAGATAGGCAGCGTGCCATCTTCCCAATTGTGAGGGATAGGCAAATGGAGGTGAAGAGCAGGGAGGTGAAAGGGATTGAGTCAACCTTACTCTCATGGGATTTGGCTTAAAGAGGGAATAACATACACACTTAATTGGGTATTTTACCCTACAGGAAATTAGGGGGGAAGGGATTAAAGAAGGGAGAATGATAGAAGGGATGGCAGATTGGGGGAGGGGATAGTCAAAAGCAAACACTTTTGAAAAGGGACACAGTCAAAGGAGAAAATAGAATAAATGGGCAGGATAGGATGGAGGGAAACAGTCTTTCACAATATGACTACTATGTTTTGCATAATTACACATGTATAACCTATATTGAATTGCTTGTCTTCCCAGTGGGGGTGGGTGAGGAGGGAAGAATCTGGAACTCAAAGTTTTAAAAACAAATATTAAAAAATTGTTTTGTACATGCAACGGGGAAATAAGATATACAGGCAATGGGGTATAGATATCCGTCTTGCCCTACTAGAAAGGAATGAGGAAGGGGGGAAGGGGAGGGATAGGCAGGGATATATGTGAGGGCAGACTGGGGGAAGGGGTGATCACTATGTTTGCCATCTGGGCTGGCAGGTAGAGGAAAGACGGGGAAAAAATTTAGAACTCAAGATCTTGTGGAATGAATATTGAAAACTAAAAAAATAAATAAATTCTGTGAGGGATAGGCAGTGTAAGGATATTATCCCCATTTTTATGGGCATTTATATTAGAGTCATCAGTACATTTTGTTTCAGTGTGCCAGTCACTTCCTCCCAAAAAAACTCCTCCACGCTGCTTTCCGCTGAAAGGCAGTTTATAGTGTATTATCATTTTAAAGGAGGGATATAAAGTGATGTATCCATTAGAGGCAGCTTTCCTCTTTCCCTTGCCCACAATCACAAGTCTAAACCTGGATATAGTCCCAGGTTTGGTGAGAGGAGTGAGAAAAGCATACCCCAAAGATGGGGCTAGTTTTGTCTGGGGTAAGTAAGGCTACTCTCTTCCTTCCCTGGGATACTTACTGCTCAATTCTCCCACCATGGGCCTGAACAGAAAACTCATGGGGGTTCCTAGGCTGAAGGAAACAGGAAAAGTGGGGGACAAACCTCAGCAGTAAGGGAAGGAGCAGAGATTCCCAAAGAGATTCAGCCAGGTTGAATATTATCAGAAAGGCCCTGAGCTGAGAAGGTAGGGGAAAATCTTCTCTTTCTTCCCTCCCTCAATTCCTCTGGGAGGGGCCCTAGGAAAATCAAAGGACTTAGCACAACCTTAGGCAAGGGTGAGGTGGTGAATCACCTTCTTCCCCTCCCCTTTTCCTCATCTGTTCTCATCTTCCACCCAACTGAAATCATAAGGATGAGCTCTGGTGTGTCCAATGGGTGGACCAGAATGCTGCCATGTAAAAGGCACTGGGTGTGGTCCTGAATTCTGCTACTAAACTGGCTGTGTGACTGTCCAATTCCATTCCTCTGAGCCTCAGTTACCTCATCTGTAAAAGGGATTTTTAATAGAGAGCCAGCCTCAGAATAAGGAAGAACTGAATTCAAAACCAGTTGGTATCTGGCTAGCTCTGTGACCTGGGGCTAGTCACTTATACTCTCTTCCCATACACCAGGCTGCTCTCTAAGACCCTGAATTGCAGAACAGATACTGATCAGCATTGCTGATGATTTCACCTGGGAATGAGGAAGGTTCCTCCCAGATAATTCCTTATATCAGTGTAATCACTGGTCCAAACTAGGGGCATGCTGGTGAATGTTTAACAACTAACTCTCTGGGGGGAAATGCCTGGCACAGTTTTAAGGCTAGTCTTCATAATTAACACTTTCTCCTTTATTTTCTTCACTTTAGATGGTGAACAAAGGGATAAATCAAGCCTTGGCTTGTAGCTTTTGCCAATTTCCAAGGTGTAAATGCTGACATTGAACATTTAACAGTATGCCCTCAGGAGCTAATGGGAGCAGACTCCAGGACACCATTGATGCCAGACACACCTTCCCTCTCCCTTCCCCACAAAAAAGGTACATTACCAAAAAAGTACTACCCAGGATCACAGATTAGGGGGAAAAGGGAATTTAGTCCAGCACCTGTATGTTATCGATGATGAGACAGAGGCCTGGAAAGGCAAGAATGACTTCCTCCCAGAATAACCAAGTTGCTCCTTGAACCTGAGTTATCTGATTTCAGATCCAATGTTCCTCCTCACTCTCTCATGTCACCTCACTACTTTAGAGGGTTAATGGTGAGGATGATCTGAGGGATACATCTCCTAAATTTTTTTATGGTTGAATCTGTCATTTTCCCCATCATCTCTATCATTTCATTGCCATATATTTCCTGTTCCCCACCATCCCCATTAATCTATAAACTTAATAAAAGTATGCTGACTTGACTTGAATGTAGGTAAAATACTTCATACCCTGGACTTCTTTGAAATTGGCCTCCAAATCCAGAAATAGAGGACTGTGCCCCCAGCTCTCTGTATCATCCTCCCCTAGGAGGGGTGGGTAGGATCCTAGATTCTCAGAATTGTGGGGGGCTTCAGAGGCACCGATCCCTAAGCAGAAATTCCCATCTACACCATTCCTTACTAACAGCCTGAAGATTCCCAGAGATGAGGAACCTACCAGAGAAGCTTATTCCACTTTTGGACAGCTTTAATTGTTGGGAAATTTTCTCTTACACTGAACCAAAATTTGCTTCTCTTCAGTTTCCACCTCTTTTTCTCCCAGTTCTGCCCTCTGTGGCCAAGCAAAACAAGTCAACTCCCTTTTACTCGGACAGCCCTTCAGAAACCTAAAGAAAGCTAACATATCCCTAAGTTATCTTCTTCCCCAGGTACCCCCAATTCAATACAAAAAGTCAGTTCACAGAGTTACTAAGGGGCAGCAAGGTGGAGCAGTGAATAGAGCAGGACCTGACCCTGGGGTCAGGAGGAACTGAGTTCAAATCCAGCCTCAGACACTTGACACACTCATAGCTGTGTGACCTTGGGCAAGTCACTTAATGCCAATTGCCTTGCCTTCCCCCTTCCAAAAAAAATGAGAAATAAAAAACAAATAGTTACTAAGTATTCTGTGCTAAAGATGCAGAGACCAAAACCAAAATGACTCTTGCCATTAGAGGCAGCTGTTCAGTATTGGCTGGCTGGCTGGCTGGCTGACTTCAAAGAACTTGAACTCATGAGACCTGGCTCCTCCAGCCAGTGCTAGTGGCATAGTGGCATCTTTGAGCAGTAGTCAGTGCTCTTCTTATAATGAAATACCTGGAACTGACTCCCAAGTGCCCACAGTCCCACCATATCAGGTGCTATCATCACCTTAGAGAGGAAGCGGGATTTCTATGAGAACAGAGAAAAGGAAGTTGGATTTTCTGGTCTTGTATCTTCAGTGTTTCCAGCAGTACTTTGCCCATCGTAGGCACTTAATAAACACTTGTTACATGATTGAAAAAATGAAGTGTGTCTCTGCTTTCTCTCTTCATTTCCTGGGGTGATATCACAGGCCCGAGAGGGACTGATCAGTCACTTGAGCTTTACCAAGGAGCTGAAAAATAAAACATACTGCTTTCATAGGGTTGTGCTAAAGTAGAAAAGTGACCTGGTGCCCTATAAAGGATTGATTAAGGATTAATCATGGTCCAGTGCACAGAGTACTGGGCCTGGAGTCAGGAAGACCCATTTTCCTAAGTTAAATCTGGTCTCAGACACTTACTAGCTGTGTGACCCTGGGCAAGTCACTTTACCCTGTTTACCTCAGTTTCCTCATCTGTAAAAGGAGCTGGAGAAGGAAATGGCAAACCACTCCAGTATCACTCCAAGAAACCTCCAAATGGGCTCACAAAGGTCAGACATGACTGAAAAACCACTAAACAACAAGGCACCGATTGTACTCAGAGCCCAGTGAGATGTGACTAGATAAGCATGGCCCTATAAATAAAAGATAACCGTGATATATTATCCATCTAATCAAGATGGAAGGATCCCCCTGTGAAATACTCTCTGCCCCACTCCCATTCCTGGGAAGATATAAACTCTAGATAAAACAGTCTTTCCCCTCACAAATTACCAAGTCTAATGAGAGCATAAGATGCAGGTGCAACACTTTGATATGGGATAAATTGGCCAAAAAGGTAGAAACAAAGTGCTGTGTGACATCAGAGGGAAGGTCATTTCTGATAGGAAATCTCATTTCCTTCACTGCACAGAGAAAAGGACTAAGACCTCCATACAAGGGGAGGGAATCTGCCCAACATCTCACAGATTGGTACCAAACCAGAACTGGAATCCTGATCTCTTGACTCTCAATTGAGGAATCTTTTGATATAGGAGAAAAATATTCCCACTGAGTTCTTGTGCTCAGTAAATTGCTGCCCAATAACGCTGTCTCCAAGGAGATGTTCCAGAGGTTAAAGCCTAGCTTTTCTTATGCTTAAGCACAAGTTCAGAGCTCAGAAAAATAACTCTGAAATCTGATGAGTGTTCTAACAAAGCTTATGTGGTTTTCAATTACGTCAGAGACAGAAAAAAATTTTTGTTTGTCCACCCTTGCTGACAAGGAGGCAATCACACACACACACACACACACACACACACACACACCCCTCCGAAGCTACACACACACACACACACACACACACACACACACACACACCCCTCCGAAGCTATAAAAGTTAAAAAGAGACTTAGTTTGACATCTATAGATATACTCAGGCAAGTTACATATTAAAACTAAATTTGCAAGATTTAGAATTTACAATGGACTAATTGAGAGGGGAGATTTAAATGCCATGATGGTAAGGGAGCCTTTGAGATCCTTCCACAAATAAAGCAAGTCAAATTACTTTGGGAACCTGGCCTCTCTTTTGGCTTCTTATGGCTGACTGTCTGAGGGTCTTCACTAAATTTTAACATTCCGTGGGCCAGGTTTCATCCAGCCAAATAACCTAAACAGGATAGTCAGCCCTGAACCTCAAATAATAAAATCTTAATAAAAGGAAATAAAAAATTCTTATGACACTTTCTATTTTTTCCCATTACTTCAGACTTACTCATACTCATAAAACAATTATGGGTGCCAGTGTTCTCCCTCCTCCTAGAGCCAAATAGTTACTTAAAAGTTATAGCTTAATGATTGAGTCTGATCCCTTAACCCAAAAATGCCATGTGTAATGAAGGACTTTTAGGCAGCAGTGAGGGGAGCCTTCCTTTGCCCCCTTCCTAGGAGGTGAAGGCCTTTTCATATCGTATTGTACAGCATTAGCTCTTCTTTTTCCTTTGCTTCTCACTATTTTGCCACACAAGGTAGACAGACAAGATAGAACATGCTAAGATAGTAAAGAGGGGAGAGGGTTGTGTCAAAGGCAGCAAGTTATGGGTCACTCGTTCCTTTCTTTCCTCCACATGGATACACACAGAGGGCTGAGCCAAGTAGTAGGAGGTCATGGCCAAGCCCTTCACAAAGGCACCATGGGAGACAGTAGTCCTGGTTATCTTGGGTGCCTACCTCCCAGGTAGGACCCTTGTGTCCAAACCATTATTTGTTCTAGGGCATTCAGCCAACCTAATTCTCACTCATCCAAGTGAAAAGGAGGAAAATTCTAAGACTAAAAGAGCTTGGCACATTCTCAAAATCACACAGCAGAGTTATGCTAATCCCCCATGTGCTAGGAGTAACAGAGAGAAGAAGGCATGTGGTTCCCAACCTCATGGAATTCAGTTTGGGGACACAGGAGCAGGGTCATTCCCAGCCTGTAAGGAACTCACTTTAGAGGAAACTGAGGAAAAGATTACCCAGACCTGCCCTTAGGGAGTTGACAGTTTGAGGAGAGACACATCTTAAAACATCAGATCAGTTAAGTGTTAAGCCGTGGTTCAGACTCTGAATACCACAGGAGTCTGAGCATGGGAGAGAGGGAAGGAAGGTTTCGTAGAAGACCTAGCCTTGAAGACTGGACAAAATTTGGAGAAGCAGAGGGGAGGCAAGGGAACATTCCAGACAAGGGAAGCGGAAGTAAGCCTGATATAGTTGGAAACCCGGAGGACACAGGCCAGACTAGAGCTAAGAGACAAAGGAAGACCAAAGAAGCTGCTGGATCTTCGCATGGGGTAGACGAGAGGATGATAGCTGACAGGGAGGGAAAGAGATTTGTCCGATTCTTACTTTTCTCCGCAAATAATGCTACCTTTAAACTGGAAATGACAACAAAAATGCCTGGTGGAGGTTGAAACCTAAGATGGGTGAGGAAATGATAATGAAAGAGCGCTTGGAGCTGCCCCTGATGATTGCAACGCATCTGGCCCGAAGAAGCTATATCCTTGTGCTAAGGTGTGGCATTGCTGGGAACCCTGAAATGTCCGGGCACATGGCAGCGTCTGCCTGGAATGAATTCACAACTCAAACTGTCTTCCAGTCAAGTGACAAGACTTATAGTTACATCAACAGAAATGGCAGCCTGCGACTTAACGGCCAAGGGGAGAGACTGATGCTTACATATGGAAGGGACAGGGAAGGAGTGTGGATAGGACTGTGGTGAGTAATATGGAGTGGGCCAAGTGTGACGGCGAAAGGAATATCAGACTAATTAGATGATCTAAGTGAAGTTAAGGAGTGAAAGTGGTCTGGAACAGTGAAAGGAAAGTCAAGCAAACTAATTAGGTGACGTAGGTGGGCTGGGGCGGGCTAGGTGCTCAGGGTGGAGGCTTGTGATCTGGGCTGCTGAAATGTATGGGAAAATTCAGGGACTGGGTTGCTTTCAAAGACATGGTCTTTTCCATGGTCCCATCACATGGGTCCAGGAAGAGCCAGAAGATATGATTATTGAGCTATTGTCAGTGATATTGGAAAGACCAGGAGAAA
This sequence comes from Pseudochirops cupreus, assembly GCA_028627135.1. Classification (NCBI taxonomy): domain Eukaryota; kingdom Metazoa; phylum Chordata; class Mammalia; order Diprotodontia; family Pseudocheiridae; genus Pseudochirops; species Pseudochirops cupreus. Next base: position 335,445,468 of record CM053581.1, on the reverse strand, counting down.
AAGCAGCATAATTAGAGGACAAATGTTGGCCTGGTTTTCAAAAAAGGGAAGAGAACTGGGTCTGCAGATGGTACTTTACTTCAAATCTTGGGGAAAGTCTAAAATAAAGAGATGACTGGTTAACATCTAGAAAGGGAAACAGTGATTACAACATATCTCCATAAAAAAAAAACAAAACAGGTCGTGCCTAGCTAACCTCATTTCTTTTTTTAATGGGATTACAAAACTAGGAGATGAGAACATTATGGATATAATTTACCTAGATTTTAGCAAATATGTTTTTAGCAAAATAATATTCTTGTGGAGAAGATGAAGAGCTCTAGATTCAGCAATAGATAGTGCAGTTGAGTTGAATATAGAACTGTCGGCATGGAAAGCCTGAGAGTACTTGTTGATGGCTCAGTGTGCAGGAGGTATCCAGGGCAATACCCCAGAGAAACATCTTTGGCCCTGTGCTCTTTAACATTTATCAGTGACTTGGGCAAAGGCAAATATGGCATGCTCATCAGATTTGCGGATGACTCCACATTCATCATAGGTTACTGGAATGCTAAAGTAGGAAATCAAAAGTTAACAAAAGACAAGTTTGACCTTCGAGTACCAAACGAAGCAGGGCAGAGACCAGCAGAGTTTTGTCAAGAAAACAAGCAATCTTTTTCAATAAACCAAAAAGCAACTCTACACATGGACATCACCAGATAGTCAATACTGGAATCAAATTGATTATTTACTTTGCAGCCAAAGGTGGAGAAGCTCTATGTGGTCAGTTAAAACAAGACCTGGAGCTGCCTGTGGCTCAAACCATGAGCAAAATTTTGCAAAATTCAGAAAAAGGACAAAATTGAAGAGAGTAGAGAAAATCATCAGACCTAAATAACATCCCTTATGATTGTGAAGTGGAAGTGACAATAGATTTGAGGGATTAGATCTTATAGAGTATAGAGCCTGAAGAACCATGATTCAGGATGTTGTACAGGAGGCACCAACAAAAAACATTCCAAAGAAAAAGAAGAGCAAGAAAGCAAAATGGCAGAATGAAGAGGCTCTCTAAAGCTGAGGAAAGAAGGAAAGGAGAAGGGGAAAGCTATATCCAATTATATGCAGAATTTCAGAGAATAGCAAGGAGAGATAAGAAGGTTTTCTTAAATGAGCAATGCAAAGAAATAGAAGAAAACAATGGAATGAGAAAGACAGAAAATCTCTTCTAGAAAATTAGGGATATCAGAGGAGTATTTCATGCAGAAATGGGCATAATAAAAGACAGAAATGGCAGGGCCTTAAGAGAAGTAGAAGAGATTAAGAAGAGGTGGCAAGAATATACAAAAGACCATATACAAGAGTCTTAACATCATTGACAGCCACATTACTGATCAGACATCCTGGACAATGAAGTCAGCTGGGCCTTAGGAAACATTGCTAGCAATAAGGCAATCGCTATTTAAAAGCCTAAATGATGATGTTGTTAAAGCACTGCACTCAATAGGCCAGGAAATTTGGAAAACTCAACAGCGGCTGCTGGATTGGGAAAAAATCAATTTATGTCCCAGTCCTAAAGAATGAAAATTGAAGTAACTCGAGTCAGTCTTACCACTTAAAGTGAGTAATTGGACATCAACAGCAACCTGTGTCAAGTAAGAACAATCAATTATTCGATCAGAGGTAGGAACTAAGTGTGGACAAGACCTAAACAACTCTATTGAAGGAATTAATCAATTCAAGGCTTTCGGCTAAGTCAGAAAAGTCTTAATTATTTAAAAGCTCCTGAAGGCCATTGAGGGAAATAAAATGAAACCACAGAGGAAGCATGTTTGGATTGGTGGAGATACTTGCTTAAACCCTGTGGAGTTCATGTAAAACTGGAGCACTGGTTTGCAACTGAGAGATCCAAGCCTGGTGGTGGCTTAGATGTTGGAAGACTTCCAGGCAACGTTCTGTGAAGTAATTAATCTGAGAGTAGGAAAAAGTCTCTACCTTGGCCTTGGTCTCCTTCACGCCACTCCCACTCCCACCCTCCACCCCCTGTCCTTGGCTGGAGGAGGACCTTACAAACTTGGAAGGGTCTGGAGATTTCAACTTCCCATTGCTGTCCTAGCAGAATCTCTGGATGGTAGTTGATTGCATTGGGAGGAGCAGACAGAATGGATGGAATGAGAAAAGGAAATCTGAGGCTCTCTAAGGAGCCCAGCAGAAAAATGTCACTGTCCCTAAGGGAGAAATCTTGAGGACTCCAACAAAAGAACTTCCCAGATCTATTGCTACCTGTCCTCTTAGCTTGAACCCACTTTCTCCTGGACTCTTTATATACTTGAGAAAAGGTTACCCATAAAATGTAGAGGGTTAGGGTTAGGGTTGCTCTGGAGAACCCAAAATACCAATACACTGGGTCCTGCCGAATGAATTCAACTCAAGTCTTCTCTCAGCCAAAGAAAGTAAAGTTTATTAAAAGTTTGCCTGTATTGGACACAGAGCAAGTCTGTGCTAGAAAATTCTATGGGGCTCTCACACCACATGGAGGCAAGAAGGGATCTTATATACAGGAAAGTTGTGGGAGGAATCTAGGGGTGGTCTAGAGGAGGAGTTTGGGGAGGATCTTCAGGAGGATTTAATGAGGTCAATGCAAGGGTGGACTGACATTTTGATAGGCTCAAGGCTGTAGTAACAGAGGAATAGGCTAGTAACAGAGGTTTGGGCCCAGCCGCAATGAAAGCTTATGGCCTCTGTAAATGCCCCATCAAGGGAGAACTTAAGGGGGCTCCCAGAGCCTGCATCTCATCACTTGTAGAACAGTATGTCATTGACTTGGGGTGAGAGGATGTTTTGTCCTAATTGTAATAAATACTAATTTCCAAAAGTTAATTGTAAAAAAAAATTTGTTAGTTATCTAGCTGGCTAATTGATATCAACTGATAAGGGGAACAAACTGGTAGAAGTTCATGAGTTTTTGAATACATTCAGCTTCTTGAAGGCAGAGGCTTAGATCTGATAACTTCAGCAGATGACATACTGCCCCAAGATTCTGTGTCTCTAGGAGACAGCTCAAGATGGAGCAGGTTCATTTAGAACTCTAGACTATATCAAATCTAGAAGGAACCTTCTCATCCATCCCAGGATTTTTAATTTTTTTTCCCTTTAATTAAAAAAAAAGGCTTGTGTTTTTTTAAATCGAGATCTTTAGTTTTTAGCTAACAGCCCTTTCTGGATGAACCTCCCCTAATAATCATTTAATAACAGATTGTACTTCTGCCTTTGATCTTCTTGGGGTATGTGCCCAGTAATAGGATAACTAGGTCAGGGAGTATGAACAGTTTAGCCTCTATTCTACATTGTTTTCTGAAAGGGTTAGTCCACTTCACAGCCCCACAAACAGTGCATTGATGCCCCCATCTTTCCTGTGCCTCTATCACAGACTGTTTCCATTTTTATTTTGCCACCTTTGGCAGTTTACTGAGTATGAGCTACCTCAGAGTAACTTTGATTTCTATTTCTCCTATTGGTGATTTGGAACATGTTTTCATCTGGTTGTTCATTTAGCTATTCAGATTTTCAAAACTGTTTTGTTAGCATGATGGGTAAAGGGTTTGCTTCAGGCAGGATGATGCATACTGGCCATAAGACACTGGACAAGTCACCTAATCCCTGTGTCCCAAAACGCCACCCAGTTGCTAATCTGCATTAGCAATGGGAGCTTCTTCAGGGAGTTCCTTACACCAATGAAACCGCAGGTCCCAGTCAAAAGAAACGAAAACTGGCTCAGGATGGAAGGAGATACCTAAACTCAGAGAAAGATATAGGAAGACTATAGTTTAAATGGAGACTGAAGCAAAAC